>JAUIMM010000570.1:7852500-8285000 GCA_031769625.1 Taudactylus pleione | reverse complement strand
TATATACAGGTCCGGTCCAAGGCGTCTAGTTACCCTAGGCAAAACTTTTGCCTGCGCCCCCACCCCCTTTGCACAGGTGGAGTGCCGGATAAGTTTTCTGTGGGTTGGGTATGAGATCCCGGCGGTCGGGAGGCTGCCGGTCAGAATACCGACAGCGGCATCCAGACAGTCAGAATCCCGACACCCATAGGGACAAAGGGTAAGTCTAACCCTTACCCCTACCCCTTCCTCCCCAGTGCCAAACCCTAACCTCCCCTCCTAGTGCCTAAACCTAACCTCTCCCTCCCTGCACCCCAAACCTAACACTCCCTCCGAGGTGCCTAAACATAACCTCCCCCCTAGTGTCTAACCCTCCCCCTATTGCTTAACCTCTCACCAAAACCCTCCCCCTAACGCCCGATGCTTACCTTCGGGATGCTGGCGGTCGGGGTTCTGGTGTCGGGATCCCGTTGCTGTTGAGATTTCGGCGCCGTTATTTCGCCCGCTGGCCTCCCGCACGCCAGGAAGCTGACTTCATCCCGTTTTGTGTATATATACACATATAACTATACACACATATAGAGAGAGAGAGAGCAATGGAAGAGTACAGCGCTTGTAAAAGTGGCGACCCTTACTGTAATCAGTATACAATGAACTATGTTTAACCTGTTGGTGTTTTTACTGAAATATACCAAAAACACACAAAAAATGTAGGAGATACCCATAATTAATAATGTGTATATAGCACTCCCTTAGTACAGGTGTCAGCTCACACAGTAAATATGTAACGGTGGTGATCCGTTATTAATAAGAATATATCATAACTGGAACAGTGCTAAAGCGACCAATGTGCTTGTATAACTTAACTTGGTGAAACAATAAAACAAGATAAATACAATATAGATCCAAAAAAGTGTTGTGCAAATGTGCAAAAGGAAAACCACTATGTCATACGTTCTGTTAGTAGCTCATGTGTTAAAAATATATATTACATATGTAACGTGAAAAATGCAATTTAAAACTTTAAAACTAAAAAACTTCACTTTCAACTATATAAGAACACATAAATTCATATGGTAAAGTGCAAAGTGCAAAAGACGGGCTGTGAAAAACAATCACTTCCCCAAAATGCCAGTATAAATTAACATTTAAAAAAGAATAAATAAATAAAAAATGTGCAGTGAAATGTAGCAAACCAAGTCTGTAGATTGAGTAAAAAATCAAGGCAAATTTTTAATACAGATAATATCTAAACATGAATCAAAACATACAATGTATTTTTCAAAATATTAAAAAAATAAAAAATTAAGAGAGCTTATCTGGTGAAACAAAGGTAAGTTCATGAAAAGGTAAGTGGAGCCTCCAACGCATTTCATCTGGACATCAGACTTCTTCCCTTGTTTTACACAGACCGTCTTTTGCACTTTGCACTTTACCATATGAAATTATGTGTTCTTATATAGTTGAAAGTGAAGCTTTTTACTTTTAAATTGCATGCCCTGTACTTAGGGATAAAAAATGAGGATTTCGGAGTAATCTAAAGTTCCAACTGTCAGTTTTTTCTGACACTTTCAGTTAGGACCACTTTTGTGCTGTAGTCTATGAGGTATTTTTGGGAAGGCATAACTCAGGGTACAGGGCGAATTTAGGCTTTGGGTTTGTTTAATTAGATAGCTATTGTTCCAGGGTAGGGCCTTTTGGGGTTCAGGTAACTTAAACTATTACCTCACAAATGCCCCATTGTAGAGATAAGGAGCATCAACTTGGGTGTACTCATTGTGGCTTCACCTGGGTGCACCAAGATGGCTGTTCTTTGTAGGCGGTAACGGCGGTGGGATTCGGGGAAAGGAAGCGGGCGTTAGCTGTGACCAGGACCCGTGGGAGGTAGTGGGCGTTAGCTGCGCCCGGGCGTTAGCTGCGGCCCGGCGTTAGCTGCGGCCGAAAGTTAGCTGGCGTTAGCAGTGCGGGCGTAAGCAGCAGGACCTGCTGGCGGGACTCGTCGATGGTGCGGGCTGCTGGACCCATCGGAGCTGATGCTGTGTTGGCGGCAGGCCTGGATCCGAGAGGATCCAGTCCCTTCCAGCCATTCTGCCAAGTACGGCAGCAGTGCCCATTTCAAAAATGGCGCCTTAGCGACATTTTTTTAATTAACACAAGATTTATCGCGCACAGATAGAGGCAAGCTCAGATCAGGGTGATCCATGATGCCAGTACTGGTTGTGCTAAACACAGGGGACAAACAACATAGGGGTCGCCTATATTCAGCGCAACCAGCATTGGGCTCTGAGCCAGTCTTGGTTCTGAAAATACAAGGGAAAAAAATTAGTAGGGTTCCCCTTTATTTACCAGAACCACCACCGGACCCTTTCTAGTGGGGGTGGGGGGTAATGCTACAGCCAGGGGAGCCTTTTCACCAGGTCCCCCGGTCAAAACATTACCCCTGACCACTAGTTAGCCCAGGCCAGGGATCCCTGGGGAGCTGGAGAACCCCCCAATAAAGGGTTCCCCTCTCCAGGGCACCCCAAGCCTAGGCTGATAGCCCGGGGATATCCCCGGCACCCCTGGAGCAGTGGGTGCTGGGTTAATTATGTTGTGTGGTGCGATTGACAGTAGTAAAAATATTGTCTTTTGCTGTGGAACTACAGGTCCCAGCAAGCCTTCCCCACATGCTGGTACTTGGAGAACCACAAGTACCAGCATGCGGGGCATTACGGGCCCGATGGTACCTGTAGTTCCACAGCAAAATAAATATTAAAATAAACACGAGACACACACCGTTGAAAGTAAAAGTTTATTAAAACATACATGCATGCACACATGTACACACACTATCTCATATACACATCTATGTATCCCTGAAGCCCATCATGTCCACCTGTCCAAGTAGAATCCATAGGGTACCTGTAAAAAAAAATGCATACTCACCTCCTCTTATGTGTGGATCACATCCTCTTCGTTCCATGTAGAATCCCCGGGATTGGCACAAAAAAAAACTAAGTTACACGGACCACCGAACTTAGGACCTCATTCAGAGCCGTTCGTTAACAGCAGTACGCTCGTTGCGTTCCGATGTTGAGTAACCGCGCATGCGTCGGTGTTACACTGCGCATGTGCGTACGGCAGATTGCGAGTTTTCTTTGTCTCGTTCGTCAAATAGCGAACAGGAAGTGACATGTCAAATGTGATTGACAGAACAGGGCGTTTTTGGGCGTTGACGGGGGTGGAGATGGAAAAACGCAGGCGTGGCGAGGCGTTTTTGGGGCGTACATACATTAACAAATGCGAACGTCAAATGTGTTCGTACCAACTCATACGTCACTGGATGATCCTCTTTCCCTTCAAAATGCTCGCACAGCTTAGGGGCTGGATAACTCGACCACAGTGGCGATGGCCTTCTCCTACGTCCCGGGACTCCACGATGTAGCATCGATTAATCACGGCTTGTCAGAAACTCAATTAGTGTTGGATTGAAAACCGGCTTGGTTTGTGTTTGGAAAGCAGTTTTTTTGGCTAGCACAAAACCGAACGCAGGTGGAAATCAGAGCTGCTAATGTCTGGATTACACAATCAATTAGCGTACATTTGTGGGGGTGTATTTTGGCCGCAATGTGTTCGTTTTTGGACTATTGTAACAATAATGTCATCATGTTTAGGTTTGGTCCCTCATTTTGTGTTTGCAAGGTGATTTTTCCTCCTTAGGTAATGTTTTAAACGTTCCTTAACGAGCACTTTTTTTTCAATGTGTAATTTTGTAGTTTGAACGTTGTTGGCTTGTGTGCCCGGATTAAATGTAACCCATTTTTACAATAATGTCAGAATACAAAGTCGTACATTTGTGGTAAATTTATTGGTATCCCACAAAAAATAAAAAAACATATTTAACTCAAACATTTTTGGCAGTGTTCATTCCACAATATTTATTAATTGTGCAAACATTAATTTTTGGGTAAACGAAAATTCAAAAATTTAAAACAATTCACAAGAAAGGAGAGGGAAGTTTTGGGCAGAAAGGAATATGAGGCAAGCACAGAAGGAGTGTGGGAAAAGTAGCCAATGGTGTCACCTTTTTTTGGCCGTTTGGGTGGGGGAGGGAGGGCGCCAGACCGGGTCCGGGATGTCATCGGGCTGGCCTGTCCATAGGAAGATGTTGTGGCCTCTGGACTAGGCACAGGGCTAGGCACATTTGGAGGATTGGCTGATGTTGTGCCAGAGGTGGAGGATCCTGATGTTCCGGCAGGAAGGGAGGGCGGCTCCCCCATGTGCTGGCGAACGAGCTGCTCCAGGGCAGTGGCGATGCGGATGTTGGCCCTGGTATTTTCCGCCAGGGCCTGACCAATGGTCACGTTGGCCGCAGCATTTTGCTCCAGGGCCTCAGCCACCCGTACCAGACTGGCGTCCATCCTCTGCAGAATCTCCGTATGGAAATCCGATTTAAAATTGAGTTCTGTGAGGAGGGACACTGCCTGCGAGGAGGATTGCCCTGGACTGGCTTCTGCAGGGTCCTCAGCCGGATGTACTGGTTCATCCCCTGCAGAGCCAGCAGAAATTCGGCGGCCAAGGCTCCCCTCTGGAGCAGACTCATCCGCCTGTGTCTCTGTTGGAAAAATTAGAAAAGACTCACATTAGAATCTACATATTGGCACAATAACATTTCACAGTTGGTGACATCACAACATTTACCTGGGACAACATGAGGAGCCGCAAAGTCTGGCATGTCCGTATCCATGTTGGACATGCCAAACACCTCCACAGGTTGCACACACCCCTGTGCCAGCTCTTCTAAATCAGTCAACTCCAATGACACAGGGGTGGGACCTCCACCTGTCCCCCTTGCATGCCTAGCCCTATCGGCCATTTTTGTTTCAGGCGATATTTGAAGTCGCCCCATCTGTGGGTTAAATTGGAAACATTACTTTTTATTTGATTTGGTTTTTGGTTTTAGGGTGGTCAAGTGTTTACTTACCGCCGTTTGACATCCCGGGCTAGACGGACATAATCACCCACCCTATTGACATCCACGGCTACCTCTTCCCACATTCTCCACTTCTGGCTAGCACTCATATTCCTGTCTGCCTGTGGCAGGATGTCCACACATTTCTGAATCAAAACCTCCATCTCCTTTCTTGTGAATTGTGGCTGCCTTTTCTTTTTGGCAGCTTTGCCCAGAATACTGGGCCCAGCAGCCTTTTCCATGTCATCCTCCTCACCTATGTGTGTAATTTTGGAGAATTGTCAACTTCACAACTTGCACAATATTATGTTTCAAAATAATCATTGATTCGAAATGCATGAAATACTTACCGCCTGACTGTTGTCCATTGTTTCCCTGGTCTGTAGCCATGTGTGAGCTTCAAACAAGAAATACACCAGAATTGTGTTTTTGTCTCGTGACGTATTTATACATGCGTCCTTATTTTGCGGCCGCATGATTGATTGTGCGTTCCTATGATCCCTCCTTAATTTGTGCGGGAAACGAAACACTATTTATGGCTTGGTGCGTCTCGAATCGAGGTGGCGTTTATTGAATGTTGGAGGTTACGTTGGTTGGAGTTGATTGTTGGCTGGTGTAGGAGATTGCGTTTTTCGATTTGTTTTTTTTGGAATCTTTCTTTTTTGGATTTCCTTTCGTTTATTTTCCCTTTTATTTTTTTAGTTCGTTTCCAGTTTTGGTACGTTTGGGGAAGTCTAACTTTGGGTCAATTTGTCTTTCATTCTGGTGTGGATTTTTCTAATAAGTTTTTCCCGTCATTTCATCTCTCTTAGGTTTTTTTTTGGCTCTGCCCCAAAGACATTTTGTTCCGGATTCTTAGATATTATCTCTTGGTAAGTTCATTTGTTAAACTGCTTTGGAAATGTTCTTGTTTGTCTTTACGCAACTTTGGTTGGCCTTACACATGTAACGTTTGTTTCTGCAAAATCGAACTCTGTGTTGTTTTAATTTTTATTTATGCGGCATTGTTGTAACTTGTATTTGCGAATTAATTAGCGCATTTTTACTACTTACTATTCTGACTTGTATTTGCGAATTAATTAGCGCATTTTTACTACTTACTATTCTGACTTGTATTTGCGAATTAATTAGCGCATTTTTACTACTTACTATTCTGACTTGTATTTGCGAATTAATTAGCGCATTTTTACTACTTACTATTCTGACTTGTATTTGCGAATTAATTAGCGCTTTGTGAAATGTTTATTCATCCCTTAAAATTGTTTGTGCTTTTTCGGGAGTATTGTTTACTTACATTTTGCCTCAATTTGACGTAGTGTGTGCAACGTCGTTTTGCGATTTGCCCAAATGTGTGTGTGTCCCCTTTTTTTATTTTCTGGCTTCAATTTTTGAAAATGACATGGCCAGCATAAAATGATGTATATTTTTGTTGTGATTATTTGCAGTTACTACATATCATGACAATACCCCAGCATGTAAGCATCAATGGATGGTATTTTCAAGCTAAGTTAATTTTTAATTTAATGGGTGGTGTAAAAATCCTGACATTATAATGTTGCCATTTCAGGTTGATATGGGTCGGATTGTTCTTGCCCTGCTCCCGGAAGCCGACCAACCTCAATCTCATCCCAGGCATAGGCATCGTAGGCGTGCAAGGTCCCAGATATTTCGAACACGTGTCACCCTTTTTGGAATGCCGGATGATGAGGTTTTAAGACGATACCGTCTACCTCCAAAAATCATCATAGACACTCTCTCATTAATAGAGAGTGATCTTGAGCGGCAAATTGACATTTACAATTCCACCACTTACGCAATTTATGGCGGTGTTACATTTCTGTGCCTCAGGATCGTTTCAAACAACGGTGGGAATAGTGGCGGGCATCTCACAATCCTCCTTTTCCCGGATCCTGAGGGCAGTGATGGAGGCACTTTTCAAGCACCTCCATCATTTTATTCAAATGCCTTTGGATATGGGTGCCCTTAGTGTGGTTAAGGCCAATTTTTACCAAATAGCTGGCTTCCCACACATCATAGGGGTTGTGGATGGTACTCACATACCACTTCAGCCTCCAGCACGGCTGGAGGCAATATTTAGAAACCGGAAACACTATCACTCCCTCAATGTAATGGTGGTATGTGATGCCTCCCTCCAGATCCTGTCCCTGAATGCAAAATTACCAGGAAGTGCACATGACTCCTTCGTCATCCGGCAATCAGGGATATGGCACAAATTAACCAACCTACAAGCTGGTGATGCGTGGCTTCTGGGTAAGTGGAGACCTTTAGTACATAACAATGTTAAGCTTCATACAGAGTGAGTCTGATGTTGACTATTCTTTTTCACAGGAGACAGTGGCTACCCTTGCACGCCCTGGCTGCTCACTCCTTATGTGGCTCCCACACCAGGGCCACAAAGTGAGTATAATTCCACACTTACAGCCACCAGGCAAGTGGTGGAGCGCTGTATCGGCCTTTTAAAAGGCCGATTCAGATGCCTCCACCGCTCTGGTGGCGAACTCATGTATTTGCCGGATATGGTTTCGAAAATTGTGGTCATGTGTGGGATATTTCACAACATTGCCATAAGGAGTGGTGTCCCAATGCAGCCAGAGGATGCCTTACCTGAGGATGGCCCCCCCGAGTTTGGTCGGAGGTCAGTATGTGGGGGGGCCATACGCGTTGATGTGGTGGCCAGATTTTTTAGGTAATTATTGGAAACAAAACAGTGTTGATACCTAATGTGTTTGGTTTTGTTTGAGAACATCACATTTTTGGCTAATTATTTTCTCCATCTTCTGTTTTTTCACATAATCTTTGGCACTCCAACGATGACTACTTCCTGCTACCCTTACAAAACCTGTATGTGGACATTTTGGGGATATATTATGGAACCCTTATTGCAACGCCATATTTGTGGAATCATGTTGGCATGGTCCTTCGTCAACCAGTTCTTGATTTTTTGTTTTGTGATGTGGTTTTTTTGGTATGTGTTGTATTTGAGATTATCACTGTGTGTTTTGTTTGTGAGTGACCACTTTGATTTTTCAGTTATGTTGATAATAAATGTTTTGAGAGTGAAATGTTGTACATTTTTTGTAACGTTACCAGCAAGTGTAACCAGGTTCACACACGTTACATTTGACTAAGGGGTAATCCAGTACTGACGCCAGTTGAGATAAAATTTATTTTTTTTTCAGGGTCCAAACCAACACCAAAAGGAAGCCTGTACAATCATTTTGCTTCGTAAGATTGGCCTAAGCAGCTTGCACACCAACTAGGAACCTGTAAAATGTAGAAATATCTAATTGTGACTACACCAAAAAAGGGAAATCAGATTGTTACTGTTAAGTGTTTCTTGTGGCTGTTTGACATCAAAATCCAACACACACTCTTAGTGTAAAAAATTTGAAATCCTTGCAGGAACAGTCTACTTATGTCAGGTAAACAATATGTGCTTTAGAAAAAACGAATGAGCCAGAACGTAACTTCAAAAATAACAATTTATTAACATAATGGGCCAAAAATAAAAAACTACTCCCTAAGGAGGACCGACATACGGTCAAGGACCACCAGCACCCCGATGATATTGGTGTGCATCTGGGCCACACAGGCGGATAAATCGGCCCGACGCCTCTGTTCCTCTGTGGGTGAGAAAAGTGTGGGGATTACTACAACAATAGTGAAACCACATTAAAAAAACAAACAAAACCAAACTCCACAAAAAACATAAAAAAAAAAACAGCATTAAAACTCATCAAACTAAAATAGTGTAGGGCAAAAATACAAGGCCTATGTACAAATTCCGACAGGTGTGCTATGTGTATGTTGAAAACAGAAGTAACAGGTAAAGGCAATCGCCAAAAACCCCAAAACTTTAGCAAAAAAACCCCAAAAAAGGAAACACCCATGATTACATACAAACAGTTTGTGACGATAAAAAACCGCAAAGAAAAACATACCGGAAGACCCAACGCCAGCTACGGAAGGCCCTCCATCGTCCTCCTCGGAGGTGGGTCCATTCCCCAAAGATCGGGGCGGGGTAATAACCGACTCCGGGGAGGGGGTCATTCTAAGAGGGGTGGTTGGAGGAGAGGGGGAATTGGGACGGAGGGGAAGAAGGCCCGAAAAATCAGGCTGAGGGTCTAGGAAGGCTGGGGAGGAGTGGGGAATAGGGGAAGGAGTGGAGTTGGAGTGTTGGCTGGGGGTTGGGGAGAGTGGCCGTGATCGTCGTCTGGCCGGACGCTGACGACGTAGTCTTCGCTGGGCCCCTAAAAGATGTGAAACAAATTGTGGTTAGTTTCAACACAAATCCGCGCCCAAAAACAATTTCAAATGCACACCAAGAAAAAAAAAAAAAAACATATATGAGGAGAATGAATAAATAGGAAATACAGGGAAAACATGGCCATGCAGGTATGAGGAGAATGAATAAATAGGAAATACAGGGAAAACATGGCCATGCAGATATGAGGAGAATGAATAAATAGGAAATACAGGGAAAACATGGCCATGCAGATATGAGGAGAATGAATAAATAGGAAATACAGGGAAAACATGGCCATGCAGATATGAGGAGAATTAATAAATAGGAAATACAGGGAAAACATGGCCATGCAGATATGAGGAGAATGAATAAATAGGAAATACAGGGAAAACATGGCCATGCAGATATGAGGAGAATGAATAAATAGGAAATACAGGGAAAACATGGCCATGCAGATATGAGGAGAATGAATAAATAGGAAATACAGGGAAAACATGGCCATGCAGATATGAGGAGAATGAATAAATAGGAAATACAGGGAAAACATGCACACGCAGTTAGGGCCACAAAGACAAACATGAAAACCACAATCCATTAAACTTACTTTCAGCGATCTGCATGCGAAAGCATGCCAGCAAGCGGGGCGTCCGCCGTTGCAGGTCCGACCACCTGCGCTCCAGCTGCCCGATATGGCGGCGTGAGCCGAAGGAGCGCAGGCGGGCCCGAACCTCCGCATATGCGGAACGCTTCTCGCGGTTGGTGATGGGTGGAAGCTGGCTGGTGATCCGCCTATCCATCACCTCCGTAAGCACCAGCAGCTCGCGCCTGGTGAATGCGGAGGCTCTCATGATGGGAAATGGAGTTTTTCATAAAAATCATTTTTGATAAAGTGCACCCAAATTTTATGATTGGCTAATGTATTTAGGAAATTAACAGGAGCAATTCTATTGGTTAGTGTATGAGTCATGTGTTCGACAGGGCCAGAAATCTGTTGAGACTTATGATAGGCTTGATGCAGTGACATGCGTAAGCAAATTTACATAAAGAATTGAACTCCAGGAAATATGTGGGTAGAAAAACAAATAGAACAATTATTTAATAGGGGCTAACATGTATTTGGACAATTAAAAGCGAATGTTTAAGCCGTACGTATTCTGCGGGTAAACACAAACACGGACATAAATAAAGTTTATTGCATTGTGTAAAAAAAAACCAATTAAGCTAATTGATATATTGATTGGCATGTTACGATTGAGGGAGGTAGGCAGAATAAACGAGCAGTTTATCAAAATCTGACAGTCCAACTTCCGGGTAGTACTAGTGCGTGCGTTCCCTTCAAACCACTTCGGGGATGTACGCTCGCTATTTGGCACGCTCGTTAGTTAGAGGAGGGGTCGCCTGAGTTTGGGGAGGTTGTTTGGCTGTGAGCGAAAATACGAGCGTGTGCCTGAATTTAAATATTTTTTTACGTACGCCGAACGTACGAACGGTCACTTGCGTCCGGGTCTGAATGAGGGCCTTAGTACTGTCCAAAAAGGACAGTACTACTCGAATAGTGAAATCCTGGTTGCAGAGCGCTCATTGGCTGAGAGAGGCGTCTCACCATTGACTTCAATGGTGAGAACCGCAAAAGAAACTTAAGGTTACTTTCGTGCCCATTTAAAAAATGGCGCCTCAGCTCCATTTTTGAAATTCAAAGATTGCCACCACAAGCCAATCACGGCATGCGACGTCATCACCCTGCCTCCTGGGCTGGCTTATATAAGCCAGCGCGAGGCAGCGGCACGACAGTACGACGATGAGGAGGCAGCAGTGAAGAGCTACTGAAGAAAGAAGACGCCGGGTAAGTCCCGGATGGGCGATGGCCATGTAAAAGAGCTTAAATGCCACCGCCCACCAGGTTAAGTCACCGTGGAAGTCCTGGGGGAAGCGGCAGCCATGTAAAAGTGCTTAAAGGCTGCCGCCCCCCAGGTGAAGGTGCAGGAAAATAAAATATTAAAACAATCGGTGTTCTGTTTATATTTTAATATTTCTTTTTTCTTTCGGGAGGTAACAACCTGATGTGTGGCTCGGGTTTACTCGTTTTTTTATTTTACGAAGACCTAGTATGCCTCCAGGGAGAAGTGGGCCAGTCCAGGTAATGTAGGTGAGTATGTGTGAGTGTGTATGTATGTATTAAACTATACTGTCACGGTGTGTGTGTATTGTGTTTATTTAAACATTTCTTTACAGGTGAACTACAGGTACCAGTGGGCCCTTAATGCCCCGCTTGCTGGTACTTGTGGTTCTCCAAGTACCAGCATGCGGGGAGGCTTGCTTGGACCAGTAGTTCTATTGCAAGAGACAATATTTTAACTCTTATACACCACATTTATACACAATCAAACCACCGCCCAGGGGTGCCAGGGATGGCCCCGGGTAATCAGCCCAGGCCTGGGGTGCCCTGGAGAGGGGGACCCCTTTATTGGGGGGTTCTCCAGCTCCCCTGGACTGACTAGTGGTCAGGGGTAATGCTTTGGCCGGGGGACCTGGTGAAAGGGCTGTGACATTTATTCATGCGTGGATAGATAGATAGATAGATAGATAGATTGATAGATAGATAGATAGATAGATAGATAGATAGATAGATAGATTTTTTGTCTCATTTAATTTTTTTTCCTCCTCCGTGGTGCTGCTACTGGTGGGGGGCGCCGCTAGGCTGGCCGGGTCTGCACCTTACTTTCACGTGTTTTTTATTTCACATGTGGCTATTTTTTTTTTTTTTTGTGATTGTGCTGAATATAGAGGACCCCTACATCATTTGTCCCCTGTATTTTGGCAACAAGGACTGGTTCTGAATAGCCTGGTGCTGGTTGTGCTTAATACAGGGATTCCAGGCCTGGGCTGACTAGCAGTCAGGGGTAATGCTTTGGCTGGAGAACCTGGTGAAAAGGTTTCCCTGGCTGTGGCATTACACCCCTGCTAGTAAAGGTTCAGTGCTGGTTCTGGGATTTACAGGGGAACACTACACATTTTGTCACCTGTATTACCAGAACCAGGACCGGATCACAGCCCTGTGCTGGTTGCGCTAAATACAGGGGACTCCATATGTCATTTGTCAACTGTTTTTTGGTAACCAGGACTGGTTCTGAATAGCTCGGTGCTGGTTGTGCTTACTACAGGGGACCCCTACGTCGTTTGTCCCATGTATTTAGCACAACCAGTTCTGGGTCTCCACAGCCTGGGGCTAGTTGAGCTTTGGAGTGGGGGCACACCATTTTTTTTTTTTAATACTTTTAAATCATTATACTTTAATACATTTTTTGACTCAGATGCACAGACGGATCTCACTGATCCATCCATGCATCTGTGTCTTTTATCACAGGTGCTTGCCGCATGGATCGCACTGAGTATGTGAGATAGAAAATGTGCATGTATGTGTTAATAAACTTGTACTTTCACGGTGTGTGTGCGTAATGTCTTTTTTAAAATATTTTTTGAAGTGGAACTACAGGTACCAGCAGGCCCATAATGCCCTGCATGCTGTCACGTGTGGTTCTCCAAGTACGAGCATGCCAGGCAGGCTTGCTGGGACCTGTAATTCTCCTGCAAAAGACAATATTATTTAATCTTCCTTTGCACTACACTATACACTATTAGCCTGGCCCACTGCTATCAGCCCAGGCCTGGGGTGCCCTGTAGAGGGGGACCCCTTTATTGGATTGCTCCCCAGCTCCCCAGTGATCCCTGGCCAGGGCTGACTAGTGGTCAGGGTTGATGCTTCAGCTGGGGGACCCAATGAAAGGGCTCCCCTGGCTGTGGCATTAGCCCCCCACTAGAAAAAGTCTGGTGCTGGTTCTGGACAATACAGGGAGACCCTACGCATTGTCCCCCTGTATTTCCAGAACCAGGACCAGCTCAGAGCCCAGTGCTGGTTGCACTGAATATGAGAGACCCCTAAATTGTATGTCCCCTGTATTTTGGCAACCAGGACTGGTTCTGATTAGCGCGGTGCTGGTTGTGTTAAATATAGGGGACCCCTATGTCATTTGTCCCCTGTATTTTCACAACCATGACTGGCAGTGAAGAGCAGGGCAGGTTGTGCTTAGGGGGAGGGACACTTTACACAATCAACCTGGCAACCTCTGCACAGGGGTGCCAGGGATAGTCCCAGGCTATCAGCACCAGCCTGGGTTGCCCTGGAGAGGGGGACCCCTTTATTGGGGAGGGGTCCCCAGCTCCCCAGGGATCCCCAGCAGGATTGACTAGCGGTCAGGGTTGATGCTTCGGCTGGGGGACCCGATGAAAGGGCTCCCCTGGCTGGTGCATTAGCCCCCCCACTAGAAAAAGTCCGGTGCTGCTTCTGGACAATATAGGGGGACCCTACGCATTTTTTTCCTCTGTATTTCCA
The DNA here is from genome assembly GCA_031769625.1 of Taudactylus pleione. NCBI lineage: Eukaryota > Metazoa > Chordata > Amphibia > Anura > Myobatrachidae > Taudactylus > Taudactylus pleione. Next base: position 8,271,413 of record JAUIMM010000570.1, on the reverse strand, counting down.
GGACCAGCTCAGAGCCCAGTGCTGGTTGTGCTGAATACGAGAGACCCCTATGTTGTATGTCCCCTGTATTTTGGCAACCAGGACTGGTTCTTATTAGCGCGGTGCTGGTTGTGTTATATACAGGGGACCCCTATGTAATTTGTCCCCTGTATTTTCACAACCAGGACCGGCAGTGAAGAGCCCGGGGCTGGTTGTGCTTTAGGGGGAGGGGGCCACTGAGTTTTCACCGGGTCTCTCAGCCAGCTAATGATACTGAATTATAACCTTTATACACTCCTTCCTATACCTTCTAATATCCTGCCTATACCTTCTAAGGATGACGCTAATTTGCGTACGCAGTCATACAGTAAATAAAGACTTCAGACCTAGAATCTGTGGTTCCAAAGCACATAGTATTATTCAAGTAAAAGTACAGTCAGTTACACGCTATTGATGCAGACACAATTCGGCGCAAAGGAATTATACAGACCCAAGTACAGTATACATACGCAGCGCTTCCGGACCAGATGTTAGGCATCAGCAAGAAACCCCTCGTCAATCAGCATTCAGCACGAAGACTAAGACCCAGTGTTGGAGCACACATATTTATACCCCCCAGAAATAGACAAAACAATAGAGAAGTTTGTTGCTGATGCCATTGGTTCCCAAGGGGGAATGCATCTGTTACAGAGCATTTAACAGGCTGATTCAAATAGACACAACCCAGCCTCTAACAACTGGGGGTCTCTGGATTCCCGCCTCATGCAACATCCTAACAGTTATTCATATAATATACATTTTGTTGCTTGAAGTCTCTGCGGTCCATAAGTTGAGAATGCATGATGTGATCTCCACGCCGATGATACCGGAATACTGTGGAAAGAGTATGCATCAGTACAAAAGCAAACACGGCTTACTTATCATGTATAAAACCTTAGTTACTAAATAATCTTTATTTCACAGCATTTATACTAAATGAACAAACTTAAATCTTATACCTTAAAACTTATGGAACCTTGTATGTGGATATGTAATGTGTGAGTATGCGGGGTTTGATATAAAGAGGCTAGTTAACTTGGAGCAGATGCGTGCGCATAAAGCTAATAAACAGCGTTTTCATACAGGATCTTATGCATTCGCTAATATGCGACTAGTTAACAGTGCAATTGTGCGTATTAATGTGTATATGAGGAAAGGTGAAAGATGCAATCGCATGGTGCAAATAGTAATATCGCCATATGTACTTAAATGTGAATTTATCTAAAATGGCGCTTGGGCAGCCATTCGTAAAATGGCGTCTTGCGATCTCATTTCCAAGATGGCGTCTTGCGGCCAGTCGCAAGATGGCATCGCTGCGATTCAATTTTAAACTGATCTTGTCTCAGCCAATTATCCAGCTTCGACAGTCCACCCTTTGATAGCGAACACCATGCTATCACAATCTGATTTTAAAATATAATTTAGGCTTACATTTATATACTATTTAGTGTTATTATGGGATGGCACAAGGTGGTTCTTAATCCATCAATAATGTGTCTCTGGGTGGGGACATAAAACTACTATTATACGCACACCGCGGATCTTGGAAGATCATGTGAGGGGATGCACCAGTCTTATAAAAGCAGTCTTGAACAGGAATTTAGACTTTACATTATCTGAGGTGTTTTGAAAATAACATTTCAATAATACATTCTATGCACATCTAAATATAATACATTAAATGATGGTATTTCCTAGTTCAGGGTTGTAATGCAGTTCTATATTTACCTCAGTATTCATATTGTCATTACTGACCACCATCACAGTTTCATTCTTGCATTTTACTCTATTTTTAAATTTTCCACACTTCAACACAATAGGAACACACCAGATATATGCCAATTATTATGATGACAATCAGTATAAGGATCAAGAATTTGCCTATGCTGGCGATCACTTCCTGAACCCATTCCCCTAGACCTGAGAACCATTTCACTGGGTTCAGCCATGAAACCCATCCTTCTATCTTTTCCCCTACTTCAGCCACTGAAGCATTATGGTTCTTACGAAACTCCCATTTTAGCTGCAGAATTTCATCCATCTTCCGGTCTATCACCTCCTTGGGGTCGCTGGTATCATTGGTGACATAGGTGCAACATTTTACTCCAAATTGGGTGGCTAACGTTACGCAATACCCTCCAGTAACAGCAGTTAAATCATTTAACACTAGCCTGTGTTGCACCAGTTCTTTCTTGTATGCTTGCAATTCTCTCCCTGTATACCTGAATGTGTCATCGTACATCTCGGTGATATTATCTATCAATTTAGCAAGTTCCTGAATATACCTAAAATTTAATGTACCCCGAGCAATCCTGGTGGGATCCAGTGCGACTAAAACTTGAAGGCCAGTTGTCTCACTAATTAACTGAGTGGCTTTATGCACGTCCCCAGATATCATATTTCTTTTGCCTCTGTGTTCATATTGTGTGTGAAGATATGGTAACGGTGTGTTTTTATGTATACCAAGCATTTCAACATGTGTGAGGGTCATAACTTCTGGGACTACTCTTCCCAGGTAACACAAACCTTCAGAACTCGGGGAGAGCCACTTATACGCTTTTCTTCCACATATAAAATATACATTATCAGGGAGAACATAAGGGATGGTATGCATCATTATCATTAAGCACATTTCTCTTGCAAACAATCCTATTTCTGGGTCTTCCATCTGGTTCATGCAAGTCTCTGGCTGTATTATTTTAGCACAATAACCATCTGGCACCTTACCAATAATTTCTTTGGTGGAACTCAATGTATACCGATACCTAAAATATTTACCACCAGATTTAATTAAGCGTAACAGATCATGGTTTATGGACTCATTATCAGCTCTTTGTGAGAAGGTCATCGTCTGATTATTCCCCATCACTTCCCAACTCCCGGGTTTATTGGGGTTGGTTATGTTGAAACACGAAAGTGATCTATCTACTTGGAATTGCTAGAGTTTGAAATTAGGTGGTTTGGATGAGAGGAAATTTTCATCCAATGTTTTCCCTTTTTGTAATTTTAAAATTTCCGTGATGTTCAGCGGAAATGGCACCAACCCTACATTATGCTGTCCCTGTGGCACATGTGAACACACCCAGCAATCAGTTTGATTTAACACTTTGCCTACCATGCTATGATAATCCTCTAAAGGATACCCACCCCAGTACGGGTTATATTTAGGTTGGCACCGTGGATACAGTTCTCATCAACTAGGGACCCACAAAGCTCACAAATACAGGAATCTTTAGATGATAAACCTCCACACCATCCCCGAGTATCCGGAATGACAGCTCTCTTAACAATAACAGTACTAAGATTGGTCAGACACTCCCCTGATTGGTATTGCATTCCTCCTGACTCCACTCCATCAGCACTGCCATCAGCTCCCATTTCCTCAATCGGTCTCCCATAACAGAAACTGGATATTCCTGAACCGACCAGGATGGTGAACACTCTAAAAGAGAATATGAAAATGAACACAGCAGGCCCGTCCATTGTTACAACAAGACCTGCAAATTTCTCTTAGTTCAGGTATCTCACTACGACCTTTTCAATCCTCCCTGAACAAGCTCACGAGCGGCAGGTCCACGCTATCAGCTTTGTCTCCGACTTGTTTCTCCACCGGTTGATTGACCTTTTTGCAGTGAGTGGAATGGACCCAGGTATCTCTCTCAGCCACCTTCAAAGATGTAGTACTTGTCAGCAGCACCTGGTACGGACCTTCCCACCGATCAGTCAAACAACCTGAATGCAAGAAATTTCTGATCATAACATATTCTCCTGGTTCAACATCATGACAGTTAGTTTCAGGCATATCATGGGACAACAATTTCAGTTTCTGCTGCTGTTGCTTTAACTGCTTACTCATTGATATAAGATACTTTACAGTTACCTCGTTGTTACCCTTCAAGTCTTCCTGTGGACTTAAAATCAAATGAGGTTGTCTACCAAACAGTATTTCAAATGGGGACAGATTTAGAGGGGGTCTAGGAGTGGTCCTTATGCTATGTAGGACCAAAGGTAACGCTTCTGGCCATCCTAGTCCAGTCTCTGCCATAATTTTACTTAACTTATTTTTAATAGTCCCGTTCATCCTCTCTACCTTGGCACTGGCTTGCGGTCGGTAGGGGGTATGAAGTTGGCTATTAATACCCATCAGCTTACACATATTTTGAAAAACATCACCTGTGAAATGAGTACCCCTGTCACTCTCGATGATTTTAGGGATACCGTACCTGCATACAAATTCCTGAACTATTTTCTTGGCAGTAAACGCAGCAGTATTAGTGGCCGCTGGGTAGGCCTCAACCTAATTAGAAAATACGTCAGTGCACACTAATACATACTTAAGGTTCCTGCAGGGTGGTAATTGGATGAAATCAATTTGTATCACCTGGAAAGGTCCATCGGTCGGTGGAATGTGGGACAGTTCGGTAGGGATCACTTTCCCTATGTTCTTCCTCAAGCAGGTCAGACAGGACATTGCTATCTTTTCTGCTTGTGAAGAAAAACCTGGTGCACACCAGTATGCTCTCACCAACTTGCACATACCTTGTTTTCCCAGATGAGTCAGACCGTGTGCTGCCTCAGCCAGGCTGGGGTAATATGCCTTGGGGGCTACTGGTTTACCTTGTCTGTCCCTCCAGAGCCCGGAGGACTCTTGCCCACATCCCTTGGACTTCCAAATGGATTTTTCCTGAATTGAACACAAATTTTGCATCTCAATTAATTTCAGCATATCAATTGTTTGGAAAGACATAATTTTTTCAGTTGGAGAAAACATTTTTAACTCTGCTGCCCATTTTGCAGCTTCATCGGCTCTGTTGTTGCCCAATGACACCGGATCATCCTCACATGTATGGGCTTTACATTTAATTACTGCCACTGCTTTGGGCAGTTGGATTGCTTCTAAAAGATGTTTTATGTGTCGGGTATGTGCAACTGGTGTGCCTGCTGCTGTCATAAAATTTCTCAGACACCATAGAGCCCCAAAATCGTGCACCACCCCGAACGCGTACCTCGAGTCAGTGTAAATGTTAGCAGATTTGCCTGCTGCCAGTTCACACGCTCTAGTTAGTGCTACTAACTCTGCCACCTGGGCTGAGTGAGGAGGACCAAGAGGTTTAGCTTCTATAATGTCTGTGTCATTTACAACAGCATAACCTGTACATAATTCACCTGTGTCTGTTTGTCTATGACAACTCCCATCCGTATAAAAAGTCACATCCACATTCTCTAAAGGTGTGTCATGTATGTCAGGTCTAGCAGTAAAGGTCTGATTCAGATATTTCATACAATCGTGCGTATCATTATGTCCGCTGAACTCACCTCCCGCCAGCAACTCGCCTCCTTCCAACCTTTGTACATCATGTTGTACATATGGTAAATACGTTGCTGGATTCAGCGTGCTGCAACGTTTAACAGTGATGTTTGCGGGTGCAATTAGAGCTAGTTCCCATTTGGTAAACCTAGCCGAAGAGACGTGTCTGGTTTGAGCTGAGTTCAACAGAGCAGATACAGCATGGGGAGTGTAGACAATCATATCATGACCCAGTACTACGTCCTCACTTTTACTCACCAATAGAGCGGTAGCTGCTACACTTCTCAAACAAGTGGGGAGTAATCTTGCTACAGTGTCCAATTGGGCACTGTAGTATGCTACGGGCCTACTGGCATCACCATGTTTTTGTGTAAGGACACCTGCAGCACAACCATCGGCTTCCGTACAATACAAATCAAAAGGTTTTTCATAATCAGGTATTCCCAATGCAGGAGCTTTTGTCAGACTATCCTTAAGATTAAGGAAAGCCTGCTCTGATTCCTCTGTGTGTATGACACGATCGGGCTTTGAGGAAGAGACTAATTCCTGTAAAGGCAAGGCCAAAATAGAAAAACCTGGGATCCACATTCTACAGTATCCACACATTCCCAAGAAGGTACGAATTTGCTGTTGATTCTGCGGCAGTGTCATGTTTTGTATGGCCTGGATTCTATCATTTGTAAGATGTCGTAACCCCTGGGTTAGGCAGTGTCCCAAATATTTTACTCTGGATTGGCACGGCTGTAGTTTGTCCTTAGCCACCTTGTGTCCTGTATGCGAGAGATGAAGTAACAATAGTTTAGTATCATTCAAACATGACATAAACGAGTCAGAACATAGCAATAAATCGTCCACATATTGAATTAGAACAGATCCATTGGCAGGTTGAAAAGATTGTAAACAGTCGTACAATGCCTGGGAGAAGATACTGGGGCTGTCTATGAAACCTTGGGGTAACCGTGCCCATGTATATTGTACACCTCTGTATGTAAATGCGAATAGATACTGACAGTCAGTGTGTAGATTCACAGAGAAGAAAGCAGAACAGAGGTCAATGACAGTGAAATGGGTTGCATTTGGTGGGATCTGCATCAGAATGACAGCTGGATTTGGCACTACAGGGAATTGGCTCTCTACCACCTTATTAACACCTCTAAGGTCTTGTACCAGCCTATAACCCCTCCCACCACTCTTCTTCACTGGAAAGATGGGACTGTTGGCTACACTGGCTGTACGAACTGAAATTCCCTGTTGCAATAATCGTTCAATTATTGGAAAAACCCCTAACTCTACCTCCTGTTTTAGTGGGTACTGAGGAATTTTTGGAGCTTGCCTACCGTTTTTTAAATTCACCATTACAGGGCTTACGTTTGCCATTAATCCAGTGTCCTGTCCATCCTTAGTCCAAAGGGAATCTGGAATTTGGGACATTTCATCTACCTGAGATGGATTTTCATTTAAACTTGTAGAGTGATACATTATCCTTTGGGGAGTGTCCAACATATCCCGCACCGCGTGTGCAACTCTCTCTGGGATATCTAAAAATACACCATCAGGGGTGCAATATCTAACACATCCCATTTTACATAACAGATCTCTACCCAGCAGGTTAGTAGGAGTCGCAGCAGCCAGAAGGAAAGAATGCTTGGTATGCAACGGCCCAATAGTAACCTCTGTAGACTTTGTTAAAGGATAATGTTCCACTTTACCTGTTACACCCATTGTTGGTACTGTCTCATTGGTCACCTGTAAATTAACGGGAGATTTTATCACTGACCTGGTCGCCCCTGTGTCTACAAGAAAAGGATATTCAGTACCAGCTACATCAACCATCATGACAAGTTCTTCCCTAGTACTTCCCGTTAACCTGACTATCTGTAGACTACAGGTATGACCTGACCCCTAGCGTTGGCTACCATTCTCCAATAAAACATTTACGGCCACAATTGGAGCTGGTGCCTGCTGGACATTTGCTGGTCTCTGTGCATATCCCTTATGGAGATGTCCAGGTCTTCCCTGATTTGGGGTTCCTACTCTTTTTACTGTACAGTTTCTACTTAAATGTCCTGTTTGTTTACAATTAAAACATGTTCGTGGATCGGGTGAAGACATGTGTTGTTGTGAGGTTTAAGCAGAGGGTAAAGGTGGTGGATATGGGTAAGGATAGGGAGGGTAAGGGTATTGTGGGGGATATGAAGTTTGTGAGTAGTATTTGACCTGTGGTTGTATTGGGTTAGTGGAATAGAGCTGTGTTTGTTGTTGCGTGGGGTTAGTGAGGGCATATAACTGTTCAGATGTAAGTGTGTGTGCAGGTGTGTCTGTTGGCTGTGATGTTACCGTCATTCCCTCCAGAGCTTGGATACTGACAGCCATTAGTTTTTCACTCTGGGTCTCTCTCTTTTTTTAGATGTTTTTATCATGTTCTATGGCAGATTCTATGAGGGTATCTATTGTGAGTCCCCTCCAGCCAGGCTGTGAGGTCTGAACCCGGGTCTTTAAATTCTCTTTCAGACAGTCCATGAGTACCGTGACTATCATTCCCCTGTGGTGAGTGCTATCTTTAATATCTTCTATCCCAGTGTACTGGGTGATAGCCTGCAGAGCCCGGTCACAATAATCTTCTGCAGATTCACTCTCCTTATGCTTAATGGTGAAAATTTTGTTCCAGTTAACTATTACTGGAAAATATATACCCAATTGAGTTACAATGCAGGAAATTTTACCTTGGTTTACTTGGTCTGTTAAGGGAACGTCACCATCCAATACACAATCCGTGATAAATTTTGTCACGTTGGTATTGCGTGGTAGACAGGCCCTTAACACCACACGCCAATCTTTATTAGTTGGCTCATGTGAACTACCCAAATTTCTCAAAAATCTTTGACATTTGGCTAGTTCCTTTTTGGGATCGGGGAAATCATTTATGATGGAATTTAGTTCTGCTCTTGTCCAAGGACAATGCATTACTACTTCCCTCGTGGGCACTACACCATTCGCATCTGCATTTCCATTCGGAACAGTTATCGTCCGAATGGGATGCAGACCGGTAGCGCTGCTACCTTTGACCTTGTTACCTGGCTGGGGGTTTAATCTGTTGCTGCTACGTATGGTATTAACAACTTCCTCTACGGGTGCAGAGGGTGTTAGAACTTCCCTTGCTGTTACCGATGGAGATGGCGGCACCACTCGTGATTGTGGTGATGCAGCATCTATCATTTGCACAGCATGGGAAATGGCAGACATTACAATAGGCTCATCATCCACATCATAAACATTTTCTTTATGGTTGCATAAGAGAGGGTACAAATTGCTTGTTACATTTTTATGGGTATTTTTGGTAACTGTACTTGCACCTCCATCCACATAAGGTGGGGGTGGTGAGTGTGAACTGTTGGCAATACTCTCCACAACGCTACCTTGCTGCACGTGCGCGCCATTTTGCGGCTCGCCCATATTGCAATTCAGCGTTGCGGATGTATTCTCTGGCAATGCGCTCGCAACGCTAGTTTGCGTTGCTTGCGCATTTTTAAGCCACGCATCCCCTTTATGCTGCCACAACTTTAAACATTCATAATATTTGACCTTTTTCTCTCGCGAGCGCATCAGACTGATGTGATCCCGGACATTATCTAGTACATTTTTATCAAAACTACCAATTCTGGGAAACGGTCTAACACTCTTCATCGTCATTTTAAACCATACATCACAATACCTTATCGCATAAGTACTGTACTTAGTATGCATAATACGATGGGCCGATCCATTTGGCGCTTCCATTAGCAGCACATCATTGTCTATCATCTCTACTGTTTGCGCGGCTCCCATTCTGAGACAAATCCTACGCTTTTCAATAAAGATTTAAACTGGTGAAAGACAATCAAGAGACTTTCACTTACCTGTGGGACGATTTAAATGGCAGCGCCCACACACCTGGATAAGATTTTAAAAAGGAAACTTCCATACCCGGATAAGATTTAGTAAGGCAACTTCTCTACAAAAAAGACAACATGTACACCTGCTGCTGTGTATAAAACGGTAAGCTGCTTACCGAGCGGCTAGACTAACCCTTGCACCTGGCCCTTAAGGATCATACGATACCCTTAACCTTGTCCAACAAATACTCACTGTTACACTTTTTTCCTACGCAGAAAAATACACGTAAACCCAGATATTGATAACAATTGAAAAATGTAAACCTCAACGTCTTTATTTAAACACGTGGAAGCACAGCCGGAAGTACGTATACGCTATTGTGCGAACAGTCGCATACACAATAATGCGACTACCACACAACCGTATGACAACTTTTTAGCTGTGTACACAAAAGTGCGTCTTTGCTGTGTGCAAAACTGCGACTTAGCCACGTATTCAATACTGCAGCACCCCTTTAAACGTTAGGTTCTATCAACAAAGGAAAACAAACTTTTTCCTCTCTTGTCCCTGGATTTTAGTCAGCTTCCTTGGCTCACACGAAAATGGATAGCGATCTTTCAGCACAAAGCGGCTGCAGGTAAACCCTGCATGTGGCCACTCCACCCTTTGCTGAGATATCGATAACCGTATGTGCCGTCTGAGTAGGTAAGTGACTTCACTACGAGCCCCCAACTAACGATACTGAATTAGAACCTTTATACACTCCTTCCTATACCTTCTAATATCCTGCCTATACCTTCTAATATCTTGCCTATACCTTCTAAGGATGACGCTAATTTGCGTACGCAGTCATACAGTAAATAAAGACTTCAGACCTAGAGTCTGTGGTTCCAAAGCACAAAGTATTATTCAAGTAAAAGTACAGTCAGTTACACGCTATTGATCCAGACACAATTTGGCGCAAAGGAATTATACAGACCCAAGTACAGTATACATACGCAGCGCTTCCGGACCAGATGTTAGGCATCAGCAAGAAACCCCTCGTCAATCAGCATTCAGCATGAAGACTAAGACCCAGTGTTGGAGCACACATATTTATACCCCCCAGAAATAGACAAAACAATAGAGAAGTTTGCTGCTGATGCCATTGGTTCCCAAGGGGGAATGCATCTGTTACAGAGCATTTAACAGGCTGATTCAAATAGACCCAACCCAGCCTCTAACAACTGGGGGTCTCTGGATTCCCGCCTCATGCAACATCCTAACAGTTATTCATATAATATACATTTTGTTGCTTGAAGTCTCTGCGGTCCATAAGTTGAGAATGCATGATGCGATCTCCACGCCGATGATACCGGAATACTGTGGAAAGAGTACGCATCAGTACAAAATCAAACACGACTTACTTATCATGTATAAAACCTTAGTTACCAAATAATCTTTATTTCACAGCATTTATACTAAATAAACAAACTTAAATCTTATACCTTAAAGCTTATGGAACCTTGTATGTGGATATGTAATGTGTGAGTATGCGAGGTTTGATATAAAGAGGCTAGTTAACTTGGAGCAGATGCGTGCGCATAAAGCTAATAAACAGCATTTTCATATAGGATCTTATGCATTCGCTAATATGCCACTAGTTAGCAGCGCAATTGTGCATATTAATGTGTATATGAGGAATGGTGAAAGAGGCAATCGCATGGTGCTAATAGTAATATCGCCATATGTACTTAAATGTGAATTTATCTAAAATGGCGCTTGGGCGGCCATTCGCAAAATGGCGTCTTGTGATCTAATTTCCAAGATGGCGTCTTGCGGCCAGTCGCAAGATGGCGTCGCTGCGATTCAATTTTAAACTGATCTTGTCTCAGCCAATAATCCAGCTTCGACACATCAGGAATGGCTTCCGGGAGAGGGAAGACCATGCCCTCTCTCCTAGGCAGCCTCAGCGAGTTGCCCCAAAGGTCCAGGCACCCTTAGACAGCTGACTAATGGAAGCGCTGGCCCTATATATATATATATGTATATATATATATATATATATCTACTGTATATATCTGTATATATATACAGTATATATATATATACACAGTATATATATATATATATATATATATATATATATGTGCTGTGTATACTTGCACTTGGCCTTCAATTACCAACATGCAGGGTGCATCCACAAAAATCCCCCTTGAGGGCTGTCCATGGGGATTAATTTAAGGATAATTAAATAGCAGGCACTCTCCAAACAAAACTCCAACTTGGCTTTATAATTGGTGTTTATTGGTGATATAACCCCCAGTAAATAAGTAATATTTCTTCAAAAACTGGCATACATCGATGTCCCACAGATAATATTCAGGCTTAATCGTGTCAATGGCTCTTTCAATATCCATGTAAATATTTCATATAGCACACAAACACATCTTGTGTTGTCCATAACACCAACATAATTCTTAGGTGCATAAACTAATAAAACGTCCTGTAATCTCCATCAACATCAAAAGTGTGTTCTTGGTGCAAGCTATATCACATCCGTTTAGTGCAGAAGGAATATTCATAATGTCCTTTGGACAGAAGCCATGAGCAAAGCCTGCTGTGGCTAATGAGGCCCAATGCCAAATATGCAATATCAAAAACTTCAGTACTTATACCAATGCTGTCTGTCGACCTCGGCTCCCTCACAGACCGTTCAAGACATGCCACATATCATCATGCATCGCAAGGTACCAGCAGAAATTTCCTTTATATAAGTTTTTATATGTATAGATATCATACTTACCTACTCTCCCGATTTGGTCGGGAGCCTCCCAAAAATCGGGTGCAGCTCCCGACCCCCAGGAAAAGAAGGTAAGTCTCCCAGCCAGCCGCCGACCCGCCAGACCCCCCCCGCACGAATCCCTCCGCAGCGGCGGGCGATTACGCAATTCACTCTGAATCGCGTCATCCTGCCCCCACCCACTCGGCATTGTGAAGCGGGGGCGGGGCCAAAATGACACAATTTACAGCCACACCCCCTGCCTCGCCTCCATTGAAGGGTAGTATCAATGGCCATGCCCCCACCATCGCGTCACTACTTCCTGCTTGCCCGACATAGCTGTGCCGGCTGCCAGAATGTCGGCAATCCGGATATACATATACAGGTATATATATATATATAATTATATATATATATGTTTGCATATAAACCCTTGAAATTTACGCAGTCTATTGCTTGGAGTGCTGTTCTTCTTGCTTGAACTATTAACTTGTTTTCTGGCACCCAAGCCATACCTCACAACCGTCCCGATTTCAGCAGGACAGTCCTGCTTTTCTGGCACTGTCCCACCCGCGGGCAGCAGTGTCCCTCGGGCAGGGAATTGGTTGGGAGAGCACTTGATCACTGCACTGCAGAGCAGCTGGTGAATACTGAATAGAAGCAGTGCGCATGTGCATGGCATCTAAACAGTCCTGGGAGTGGGTTTGGGGGTCGGGCACGCCCCCAGGGTGATGGAAATTGGGGGGCGTGCCACTAAGCCACAGTCCCTTCCAGTGAGGCCACTCCCCCTTTTGAGAGCACGCTGGGTCCCGATCTCTTAACTCCCAGAAGCCTACAGTTACTACAGTTGGTGTTTGAATACTGCACAGCGCACGCCTGCGGAGGAGGTAAAACAAAATGGCGTTTCAAGTGGGAAAAGCAAGGCCAAACAGTACCCGCGCTGCATAGTAGTGTGTTTCCCAGCAACCAAATTAAACAATACTACTCCCCAGGAGACATTTCTGGACATTATATTCCCAGGCTCTCAGGTACCATGTTGTTATGGCAAATATGGGAGCCACTTTTTTGAAAGTATAATTATCCTTTAAGATAGCTTAGGGCCTGATTCAGCAAGGATCGTAACTGCTAATATGCACGCAATCGGTCTGTTGTTGCGTACTGCAGTGCGCGTGCGCGAACAAGCCACTGCGATCGGGACTGAGAACACAGAGACTACGCAGACCCATCGCACAGTGATTGACAGGAAGTGACGTTTGTGGGTGGTGGCGGGGGGGTGGTCGGCGAAATGCAGACGTGCCGGTGCTTTTAAACGCCGTAGCAGGGGCGTGCATAAATTATCCACTGCGATGCCTTATGCAGCCTTAGTACTCACAGCGTGCGAGGAAGTTAGCAATTCCTTAGTAAGGTCAGAGCTTGTGCAAGTGTGTGTGAGGCTGCGATGGTACTCAATTGTACCGATGTTTTCGTAGTCTTGCTAAGGATTACGGATGTGTGTAAGGTAAAGTGTGAAGGAACAGGGGAAATGTCAATTGGTCGGTCGGAGCAGGGAATACACTGCCTGATGCGGCCGACATTTAACTTACAAAATCGGCAGGTTTTCAATTCGGCATGCCTGACCGATCGATATTTTAGCATTTTGGCGGCTGCACACACACTACAATTATTGGGACGATTCGCCAATATCGGGTGGATTCAGTATGTACACCCAATATCTTTCAGCATATCGTCTAGTGTGTATGAGCCTTAAGGGCCACATTCACTAAAGGGGTTATGTCCTTTCAATATTTAACAAACAGCGGTAAACTAAGATTACCGCTGTTTAATATATATATTTATATATATATATATATATACACACATATATTATATATATATATATATGTGTGTGTGTATATATATATATATACATTTATATATGTGTATTATATATATATATATATATATATATATATATATAAAATGTGTATATTCCCAGCCTTATAAAGTAGATACAGACAGCCACACTGCGTGTACAGACCGGTGCTTCAGCTTGCATTGGCGGGAAGTCACACTGTAACTCCGGCAACCGGAGCCGCATCCGGCTGTTGCCCACAACGCCTCAGCGTTGCTAGGCTACCCTCGGACGCTACAGCGGCCGCCTCACTGGGGGGCTCGGTATCTGTATGGAAAAGGAAAATACAGATAACACCCTTACTGTGCCATATAGACATACAGGTTGAGTCTCCCATATCCAAATATTCCGAAATACGGAATATTCCGAAATACGGAATTTTTTTGGCATGACTGAGATAATGAAACCTTTGATTTTTGATGGTTCAATGTACACAAACTTTGTCTAAGGCACAAATTATTAAATATATTGTATAAATTACCTTCAGGCTTTGTGTATAAGGTGTATATATAACATAAATGATTTTCATTTCTGTACACAACCTTTGTTTGAGCCACAAAATGATTGAATATATTGTATAAAATTACCTGCAGGCTGTGTGTAAGGTGTATATAACACATAAATGCATTCTGTGTGTATATTTGGGTCCTATTCCCAAGATATTTCATTATAGTATGCAATTATTCCAAAATACAGAATATTCCAGTATCCAAAATACCCCTGGTCCCAAGCATCTTGGATATGGGAGACTCAACCTGTACAAACAAATAACAGCACCACTGAGGCAGGGCAGCACCGGGGAAGTGCCACTGAACATGCCGATTGAAAGCATTTCAAGGAGATTTTGAAAGCAACTATGAGTGCGGCAGTAAAGTGGGCGTGTACTGCTACATCTGAGGGGCGTGTCATAAAACTGACTTGCATCCAAATGTAAATGAGCCCCAAAGCAGTTAGTAAGATCTATTTGTTGATGAAAACACACTGATACTTTCAGAAAATACATGTGGCCATAGGGATCATTGGGGGAGATGTATTATAGCGGCACGTTAAGTGCCACTATATCGCTTCCTGCTTCACCTCTTTACCGAGGCGATGCAGGAAGCACTAACGATGAGATGTATGAACCATACTTACCTACCTTTATAAATCTCTTCCCGGGAGAAGCCCGGGTAAGAGAAGCAGCAGGGGGCCAATGGGGGCGGGGCCTAACAATTTGTGTCATTAAGCCCCGCCCCCTCACTGCAAAACTGCCGCGATTGGGTCAAATTTACATAGGGGGCGGGGCCAAATGCTGTGATTTATGCAGAATCACATCTTAAGCCCCACCCCCTTCATGGAGACCCGCGATCGCCGCGGTCATTCTCCTCATTCTGCCCACTTCACTAGGAAGTGGGCAGAATGCGGGAGAAATGCCTACCCTTCCGGGGTGCGGGGGGGTTACCCGAAAAATCGGGAGCCTCCCGCGAAAACCGGGAGGGTAGGCATGTATGGTATGAACATCTCATCGGCCGGAGCGGGGGAGAGTTAACGCCACCCTCTGGCGATCCCTGCCTGAGTGCTGATGCGCTGTGTCTCAGCCTAAGTATCCCGCGTGCAGCCCTGGAGCTGGCAGCTGCCGCCGCAGGGACAGCACTGTCCCTGCTGTGGGGATAGGGCAGCGCTGTCCCTGCTGTGGGGATAGGGCAGCGCTGTCCCTGCTGTGGGGATAGCGACAGCTGCAGCGGGCGGAACGGTCAGGCAAACTGACCGTTCATACATTGCCCAGGCTATCGGCGCTATCTTGTAGCGGCCATGTCATTTACCGCCAAACCCCCCGATCATACATGGGGGAGAAGCTGTATCAGTGCACATAACGTGCGCTGATACCGATTCGGCGCTTCTTACATCTCCCCTATTGTGTCTTATCTCCAATACAGGGAAATTATACTAATGATCCCGTTTGAATGTATATTTTTTTTTTTGTTAATATAGCAGCTTCATAATGGGGGTAAGGTGCAATCAGGGAGATTGCTAGGGGTAAATTTACTAAAGTGAGAGTTTTTAGAAGTGAGTTTTAAAAGTGATGTTGCCCATAGCAACCAATCAGATTCTACTTAACATTTAACTAGCACCTTCTAGAAGATAATAATCAGAATCTGATTGGTTGCTATGGGCAACATCACTTTTAAAACTCACTTCTAAAAACTCTCACTTTAGTAAATTTACCCCCTAGAGTCTTCAGGGAGACAGGGAGATTACTCCTATTTCAGGGAGTCTCCCTGACAATGAGGGAGAGTTGGCAAATATGGATAAATCTAATCTACATCTATCACAAGGAGCATAATACTTCTAAGCATATTACTATCAGGTGCACAGCTACAGCTCCTAATCCTACATCTAAAGCTGCATACACACACAACAATTTTTTTAATGAACGATTTTAGTAAACGATTTTTTCCCTTGAAAAAATTAACTAAAATCGTTTACTAAAGTTGTTCATTTACTAATGGTGCGTACACACTGGGCGATTAAAGTGGACGACTGAACGATAACGATACCGTTATCGTTCAGTCGTCCACTTTATCGTCCATTTTTAACATAAAAAAGATGAACGATGACGACGACGCGCGTTCCCGCGGGTCGTTCGTCATCCTCGTTCATCGCGCTGACATGCAGGCCAACCTGACGACCTCGTCAGGTTGCTGCATGTCAGGGAATGGGTGAGAGAGCCCGGCGCTGAACGATATCGCTAATGATATCGTTCAGCGGCTGTGCTCAATGTCATGAACGACATTGAGCACAGCCTGCCGGGGACACACTAGACGATATCGCTCAGGGAGCATATCGTCTAGTGTGTATGCACCTTAAATGTCATGAACGATTTTTATGAACTACAAATGATTTTTGCATATTCCCTTAATGAAAATCGTTGAGTTGACAAGTCTGACTGAACTACAAACGACAAACTACAAACGTGAACGCGCATGAACGATAATCGTTCATCGTTTGACTCAGAAAGTGAACGATTTTTGCAAACAATTATCGTTAAACTATATCGTTTAACGATAATCATTAAAAAAATCGATGTGTGTGTATGCAGCTTTAGACTATATATATTTATTTATTTAGTCTAAATAGATCCCTATACGTTCCGTATATTGAATTAATATTTTAAATATACTGATGTTTAAATGCAGGTTCCTTCCTGTGTAACTAGCCCTATAGTTATTATAGGTGAGCGGGGACATATCACATCATGACCGTGCTGCCATTGTGTGTGACTGTGTGTGGATATATATATATTATTATATACCATTAGATATGTAGATGGCTATGAATTGGATGAAACATAAATAACATGCATTGCAAAGCTATGACTGTTTGGACTACAAGTCCCACAATGCTCGGCGACGCCAAAGACTCTCTCAGTCGGCTAAAGGGATGATGGGAACTGTGGTCCAGCCAGCGAGGCTTAAGCTACACCTGTTTCCCCGCCTCCCACGGGAACGCCAGGCAGCCAATCACCATCCGATCTGCCTGTAGCCTGAGTTCCCGCCCAGAGCAATCCGCACTGCCATTGGCTGTTAACTTTCGTTTGGTCACATTTAATTGGCCGGTGTTGATACACAGCTATGTCACTCAGATTGGGGGCGGACAGGTGGGTGGTTATAGATGATGGTAGGTAACAAACAATGTAATATATAGGGGCCGGGGGCTAATATGGCTGCTGCAGAGGTCACTGTCCAGGTAAGGAGTAATGTAGATCAGGGTCAGGCAATCAGGAGGAGCTGTTTGGAGTTTGTGGCACTACATATCCTAGTGTGCCCTCCTACCATCAGGAAGGGTATACTGGGACTTATGGTCCTACAATTGCTGGAGATCCCTGGTTAGGCAGCTGCACTGGGTAGTGTACTGTTCTCTACATGCAGGCTACAGGTCTGGCTCCTTTGGTTTGTTATATGATGTTATGTTGTTGTGGTGTATATATAGAAATGACTAGTAAATTAGTCAATGGGGTTTTAATGATGTTCCCTACCCATGCACATGGCCTGATTCTGAGTGGCATGTACTGTAGCTCTGCAGGTCTTTTCCTAACAAAGGGCCTGATTCACTATGGAATGCAAATGCAATAGCGATTACGCACGTAGTTCAACTGCTAATCCATTGCGATTGATATCACGTCGCAGCACAACACAAGGACGCTCACTTTACGTAGCACACATAATGTTTAGCAACACTGCGAAACCATCGGTACCATCGCAGCCTCACATCTGCACGAGCTCTGACCTTTCTCAGGAATAGCGAACAACCACACACGCTATCATGGCCTCAGGCTGCGTAGGGCATCGCAGTGGATAATTTATGCACACCCCTGCAATGGCGTTGAAACGCTCTGGCACGCCTGCGTTCACCCAACCACCCTCCCCCATAACCACCCACAAATGGCACTTCCTGTCAGTCACTCTGCGATGGGTCTGCGTAGTCACTGGAGTCCCAATCGCAATAGTCAGTACGTGCGCCGAGATGCATGCGCAGTACGCAACAATTGGCTGATTGCGTGCGGATTAGCAACTGCGTTCTTTGCTGAATCAGGCCCAAAATTGTAATGAGACTGCGCACCTCCTCATGGACTCGCATTGCCCCACTCATCTCCACTTGCAGGTGCAGATGTCGTCACTAGCATCGATATTTCTATCTACCCTCTGCAGTAGGTGGGCTGATGCTTGCCTCCTGTGATATGGTTCTATTCAGTAACAACCCCCTTCCCCCATCCCTCCTGGGTCCACGTGGGTCTGAGCACAAGGCCTGTGGTTGTAAATGGCTACTAGATGCTTGGTCAAAATGGAGAGTGGTCAGATTTGTTCCGTCCCAAAGACCGGCAACAGTATAGATAATCTGACTCGTGCTGTTGTATCCGTATCCTCACCCTACTGTCTGCATGGTGTATTGGCCCGTTTCCAATCTTTACCCTCCAATTCCTGCATGCATGAGCAAACTGGAGGCGTTTTGCTCTGTTTACAGCAGGTAGCAATGACATACGGATAGGCCTTCTGCTTCCGTGGCCCATACGAGGTAACCATTCACCAGTACATCCGACTTCTAATGTTCAACCCTCAGCTGCGAGTGCCAACAATTCTTCCAAGTCTAAATCAAATCGTGTAATATACCCATTGTTTCATGATGCACTTCATTAGTTTCTGCTCAACTTTGCATGTCTGTAGTGTTCACTCTAGGCAGAGCGCCAGACTTAGAGCAAGGGCACATCTGCGCGTGTGCTCCCTGAAAATGGGTGTGGCCAAATAAAAGGGGGTGTGTCTTTAAGACTAGTCCCCTTTTCGTCACTCTTGGGGGCATGCCCGGCACTTACGGACATGCCGGGCTGCCCCCAAATGCTGCAATCAGTGTGAATGGCTGCAGGGCGCATGTGCCCGGCATCCATTCACCGACTGTGACCACTACACCGCAGTTTTCCCCACACGCGGGACACTGCGACCCATGGGTGGGGATGGCATTCGCAGGCTGCTTCAGCGGGGCGCTGCGCTCAAGGGCAGGGGGCTTTTTGCCCTTTAGAAATAGGGCAGGGCGCGGCGCCCCACTAATACAGCCTAGCAGGAACGCTATGTCCGTTCCTATACAGACTGACATTCTACATCAGCGTCCTCTGCGAAATAGATACAGATGTAGCGCATGGAGGTAAGATGTGGATGCAAGTCGCTTTAAACATAACATGCGAGTGCCGTGCGGCACTGCAGCTTCGAGCATCTCTTCAAATGCGTTTTATTCGCAAAGTGATGCGAATAGGACGTACAAGTAGCTTCTGCTGATTAAAATGATATGCGGCATGCCTATATTCTGTGTGCGACTGCGGGTGTATCTGCATGCAAAATGCTATACTACAGTGTCATTGGCTAATTGCAACGCTTTGCAAATAAGACTCGTTTGAAAGTAAAAAGTCGCACGAAAAGACGCTCGGTGCTACCCAGTCACGCCATGTGTTGAAGCTTTTAATCAGCAATGGAAACTTAAGCTCTTAGAATCTGAGCTCTTAGAATGCAAAGCCTATGATGATGCACTTTGCACCATAACGTGCACCTGCCTGTTCTGCAATTCTACATAAGAAGCATCTCTAGGGATGGCCATTGGAGAGGTGTTCATCGATGGGTCCATCAGTGGTTACCATCGATGCCTCAAAAACAATCTATAGTGACCCATCAATGGTTTGGACTCCTCGATGGGCACCGCTGCGGTGTGGAACAGCAGGCCAATTAAAAACAGGCGGGCTTGGCTGGGGCTAAGCTCCAGAAAAAAGAAAATTGTCCCCCACTTGTCCATTGATGGCAGAGAACCGTTGGCTCTCTGCCATCGATGGTAAAAGTATTCGACATCAGCCATAAACCATCGATGATTTTGAATTGTCGATGGCTATCCCCGGGCATCTCTAATTTTTCAGCTAAGACTTAATACCCCCATACATCAGCAATTGATTGCAGCAATCGTGCAATTTGCAATCGATTTGTGTATAAAAATCTTTCCCTTTTTCAACCAATTGCACGATTGCTGCAATCAATTGCTGATGTACGTGGGCCTTTAGTAATGGGAATAATGCTGATCGGCATCAACTCTACAATATCTATAATTGCTTACTGGATGCTGCCATTGTGTCTCTCATAGTAGTGCCTTCATGATTTTATAAATTCTGTACATTTAAAATCCAAAAACCATGGAAATATTTTCCACTTAAATTTGAAAAAATAAAATGAAAGCGTGAAAAGAATGGTGTAATATTCTGACAATACCAACTGCGCTCCACAGGAAAATTGCTTTTTTTTTTTTTGGGTGTGTGGTCCGGACGTTGGTGCCCACAGCTGTAAGACCCGTGCAGTATGGTAAGGCTAGACTTTGATTTTGTTCTTATTGGTTTAAAATGCAGGAATGTCAAGGAAAGAGGCAGGTTCCAAACACCCACACAGTCATCGGGCATACAATGACCACCTGTTGAAGTGTTACGGCTCCAAAAAGATCAGGAAATGCAAAAACATCGACCTTAAACCTGTGTTGAATCACACAGACAGGTAATTGGTGGTCTATGTGCACAGCTTACTGACACCCATCTGTGTAATATTTTGTATACCCACCTGATGAATCACGCTTCCCAGAGAAACCAGAACTGTTCTTAAGTGTATCTGGGCAGTGCAGATGTGTCCTCATACACCGAACGTCTATACAACATACAGCATAAGACACATGACTCGACAATATGTTTTCTGTAACGTCTTTTTCTTTAAATTTAGCATCTTATTTGCATCGCAGAAGCAAGCAAAACACAGAAGAAACACTAGGCCCTAGGCTACGTCTTGAACCACAGGGGAATTGGTTTTAAACACGTTCACAGTCACAGATGAAGCACAACGGAACTTGGCGTGGGAGAAAGCCGCGGCCGCTGTATCATAGCACTTAGTATACAGATTCGGGCTCTGTCGCACACAGATGTATAAATGTCGCACTTCAAAGTGATCAGTGTAATCTAAGAAATGTTTTTGTCGCTTCCAGTTTTATTTATGCGCAGAAGATGCACATTCCGGCTGCGTCGACCTGGCACGCCGAGTAGGGCTATCTGGCTCGACTGAAGCCAAGTGTATGAGAACACATCTGTATCACTGTATAATTATCATTCTCATGTCCCGTGATATGGCAAAAGATAGGTGACTGGCTCCTTAAACATTCATTTGTCAATATTGCCACCAAACAAGAAGAAAAGTTTGTAAATAATAAAGAAAAAAAATGGTAATGCTGGCCATACACGCTGCAATTATCGGGACAATCTGCCCGATATCGGCGGATCGCCGCGATAATTGTAGCGTTGGGGGGCGACCGAGGGTTATATATTGCTCGGTCGGGCATGCTGGATTGTCCAGCATGCCCGTCCGATGCGATATTTACCCGGTAACTGTCGGCTGCATCGGGCAGTGTATGCCCAGCGCGGCCGACAGACATACATTTCCTGTGTTCCTTCCTATGGAAGGAACAGGGAAATGTCTCCTCCCCCGGGGGCGGAGCGCAGATGTCAGGCTATACACTGTGAGATTTCTCTCACAGTGTATGCTGCGGACATCTGCGTCTGGCAGCCGGCCAGATAAAATGTCTGTCGGTCTGACAGACATTTTATCTTCCCGTGTATGCCCAGCATAAGATGCTCATAGTGCTAGAGTTTAGAAATAGGTAATTTTTTTTTTTTATATTAAATACAATAGAAACATTTTTTTTTTTTTTTTTTAAATGCATTTAATTAAAGGTAGGGTCAGTGTTGGGAAAGTGTATCCTTTCCCCAATCTGTAATGGGAGTAACAACCTCCTATATTGTACTGAATTACCATTATGTTTAGTTGCAGTGACAGTTCTTCTGGATCCCGGCACTTGGAACAGCGCCTCAGACCTCGGACCTGCGATGCCTGCAGGGCCTGTGCGACCGCAAGTCCTAAAAACTGTGCGCAGGACGTTGCTGTCTCTACACTTCTGCCAATAGACCAGATGCACCGCCTTCCCTACTACTCTGCCAAAGCTGACCGAAACAAGCCCAAACCGAGATCTAAATCTAAAGCAACCGACCAGGTAAATCCTGGACAACCTACTGTTCAACCCTAGATGCCTGATACCCAGTGCACACGTGGTGGGCTACAAGGAGGAGACCACATATTCTGGGCTAATTATATGATGTCAACAGTCCTTGGGCATATTACAACCTTTGGACTCTTTTTAGGGTAAATTTATTTAAACTGCAGTGATCTTAAAAGTGAAACCCGATCATTAAGTCGCTTCTAAAATTCAATTGATGGCTCAACCAGTGCTAGACTGAGTCACGGCAACAGAAACCAAACTGCTGACACTTCAGTAAGGTCTCCATTTGGTGCAGTCCCCACAACATACTCTGACATGTTCTGGTTCCAGTCCCTGTGCCCTACAAGGCTGGGAAATCGTTCTAAGGTTGAACCCTATCGATCAATGATTTCGACACCTCAATCTTCATTGTCCAACTTTAGTGACCAAAAATCAAGAGTAGCATTAAATTGAATTTTTATTTAGGTAGGAGAATAGAGGTGGGAGTAAAGCACGCGGAAAGCATGAACAGACTCTGCTCCAGCTTAAAAAAACAGGTCCCAGAGTCTATTTCTTACAACTTATTTTTTCCAAATCTTACAAGACACTTTTTACACTCTTTTAAACAGTTTAATCCCATCATCACTTTCTCTGACCCTCAGGGAGTCACACTCATCCCTCAGGCCATTAATATACAAAGTAAAGTGGATTTAATGTATGGTTCATAGATTACTATATCCAATTATAATGTAGCTTTTCCTGGACCGTAAAACCTTCCTGTCCTTGTTGGTTGTGTTTTTATAAGCCCTTTGAGGTCATAACTGTATTATTATATTTGTTTTTTGCAGCTTCCACGTGCCTGTAATGATGGCAGTTCTAGCGGAGCACAAAATTCTGCATCATCTTGTAGCTCCAGTCCTCACATCGGGCTGTCAGGTACAACAGAGAAGTGATTGGTTTTATATATTATTTTCTCATGGGTGAAGAAGTGTAACAGAAACAAAGTATTATTGTGCCCTAATAAGGAGAAACCTCTAAAGCTGGGTACACACTAAACAATCTATTGTTTCCTATATATTGTTCAGACGCGGATCGAAACTATATATCGGCCACATCGCTCGGTGTGTACGCACTATCGCATGTTTACGAGTGATGTTGATCGCATCTTCTGATTTTTTGCGCATGACAGTTCAGAAGATTGGCGACCGACACTAATATCTCTGGATGTGGCAGGGAAACAATATATCGGGCAGTCATACACCAGATCGTGCAGTGCGTAAAACCGCCAGAATGGATGAAATGGCAAAAATCAAGAGGGAAAATAACTCAGTTAAATAAAACAATGAAAGTTTCTGCTGTGATGGGTAAAATAGGTACGTATGGGATGAATTTTTGAAATGGGTACTTTGTATTCAGTGACTATTGTTAATTTATTTTTCAACTTGTTCCTAACAAATTATGTGACTTGAGTGGGAGGACATTGCTTATCTTGTATTATGGATCAGGTCCTCTGTGGTAGAGAGCAGAGGGTGAGCTTGGAGACTACCGGCTCACCCAGGATAGCCGGAGAATGGATCAGCGTGTGCACTTAATTTGGTGGTCACAGGATACAAAGCAGACACAGGCATCTTGGACGCAAGTAGATACTTCTAGCTCTAATAAAATGTCCTAAGGAGGACCAAAATCTTAACTGAATGTATTAGATAATACACAGAGGTCGCAATTCAATTCAAAGCAATGCTGAATAGCCCTGGGAGGGAGCTCCCGGAGCTATTCAACTCAGCGCGATGTTTAACTTTGTCAGGAAGCTGTTAAGTCGGGAGAACCAGCATTCTCCGACTTAACCTGGGTGTTTAGCTGTGAGAGGCGGTATTTTCTGACTAAAGTGTCGGCTGCAAAGCGGGTGTGAGAAGAAATCCTTTAGTCGGACCAAACAGTGCGCTGAATTGAATTGCTCCAGAAGCTCCCTCCTGGGGCTATTCTGCATCGCCGTGAATTGAACCGCTGCCAGAGTATACAGAATTCAGATAATTCTCACCTGGTTGGTCTAGATGATATACACATTTTGTCAGGCTCACGGAACTGCTTTTGATTAAGGCGCCCTGCCCACAGTCTACCAGGGGGAAGACTCTCCATCCCTTTACACTCCCTGGCGTCTAAATCGAGGTGGGAGATTTCATCCTAAAATCCCCTGCCTAAAAATACCTCCAGGAGTTCTGCTCTAGTGTCTAGATGCCCCCTCTAGCCAAAACTGCCCCAGTGATTCGACAGCCAAATCTTGGACAGTCCTCTTTCTGCTACTAATACCAAAGTCCTCAGGGCTCCAGTGTAGCAACTGTGATATGTTTGGGGTAGGTGTCCCTCTCCTGAGGTAGGTGGACACCTCCTTACACACAGCAGCCAGGAAACAGCACTCCAGTCGTGGGTTTTCGTGCAAGCTGGTCGGCACCTGTTTTTTATTGTGCAACTGCAATAGTCAAATAAACCAAACCTAAAATAAATCCTAGCCCGACTGAGCACTGACTAGACAGGTAATTTCTACAAGTGGCAAGGCCTACTGCCTCACCACAAACACAGCACTTTCAAAAGGTCCCAGTGTCTCTGAACAAAACCTCAGTGTCTGTTCTCCGCAGTGTGTGTGAGACACTGCATCTAAACTCTTACACAGCTATATTGAGCCACTTCCAGGTGTAATCCCTAATTAGCCTGCTTTCAGGCTGAAAGGCCTAACACCTGAAATGGCCCTGTGGATGGAGCCCTCCCTTCTCTCTCACATCCACACCCCCAGGACCCATTCTCCAGCTTTTACCAAAAGCTGACCCTCAAATCTGTTTGTAAAACAGACTTTTCCTGGGGGTTAAAATACATATTACAGGAATCTGGGACACATATACATGCCATCCCTAACTTCTCCAGTGTTTCTATCACACAACCTACTGGCTGGGACTCCCAGCCTACCTTGCACATCCTGGCATGGGTGGATCTATAGCGACTGCATACTTTGCACCCATTGTCTATACTTGCCTCCCCACCAAGCACTGAAAGAAATCACTGGTAAAATGGCGCCGGTGCCATTTTCCCAGAGACCTGTGCATACACAGTAGACTCTGGCACCAGCACATGTGCTGGTGAAAGGGGGGAGCGGACAAGAACCACAACTTCATGCAAGGGCTGCAGCAGCAGCAGCCCACTATAGGACTACCAGGGATGTGGGGACCCCCTTATTACCATCTATGTTCCCCTTCCTGTGGATGGGAACGTGGCAACCTGCAGGGCTCACAATAACCCTTAGACCAGCAGGGACAAGTTTTTATATACATACATTTATATGACCTATTTGAATTTCTTGTGGGACAGTGGACAGAGCGCTAAAGCCAGCATTGCTCTGCAGCCTGAGCCTTAACACACCCGCCTGCATTGCTACACAGTACATCTTTCACCTCCCTGTTTGTTTTCGTTCTCAGCATGTCATTAACCCCTTAGATTCTCTGTGTGGCCAGGTCCCAGTCCCGCAGCCAGCACCCCCGCTCCCCCCCTCCACGTGGTTAATGGTGGCTGTGGCACTGAAGGAGATAACCCAGTGCCGCGGCGAAAATTTAAATTTTGTAGGTGCCCATTTTAAATGTATGCTCGGAGCTAATCAGCGAGTGTTTTTAAAAGTACCTGCCTAATGTACCCCGGACCTACTCCTCCGGCGGCCGCGGCACTGCGGTGTGTTAACCTCTGGCACGCTGCTCCGGGGATGGGGACTGTATGTAAGCGCCCCAGACCATCTCCGGTGGCTGCGGCAATGGGGGACCGTGTGAACAAGCCAATGCTGCCGGGACTTGGCCCCAGGCTGTAGAGCTGGGTGCCAACCGCTGGGGAATGGGAGCATAGCTCCCGGCACTCCAGGGCGGCAGGAAGTGTCCTGGACTGCGGGACTGAAGGACATACAGGGGGACCAGGCTAGCCGGCTGCCCGTGTGGCGCTGTGTGCTGACCGCTGGGGACTGGGAGCATAGCTCCCGGCACTCCAGGGCGGCAGGAAGTGTCCTGGACTGTGGGGCTGAAGGACATACAGGGGGACCAGGCTAGCCGGCTGCCCGTGTAGTGCTGTGTGCTGACCGCTGGGGACTGGGAGCTAGCTGTCGGCTCCACAGTGCAGCGGGGCAGCAGGTTAACCCCTGGTGCGCTGTATCAGGGTGAGTACTGAGGTAGCCGCATGCTAGGGATCAGGAGCATTGGCTCCTGGTACCCAAGGGTAGCAAGAAGGGCCAAGTGCTGCACACTGGGGACTGGGAGCTTTAGGGCTTGCTTCAGACCACTCGCTAGATGCGTATGCAAATTTCAGCAAGCGAACACACGGCAAGGCATTAGCACGCCCACAATGTCTTAGCGTGCAATCGCATTGTGTATGCAGACTACCACCAGCCTGTCTTAAGACGCCCACTTGCGCACGTCATCTCCAGGAAGTGTATGCAACCATCAGTACATCTGGTACAATCGGAAGGGAACGCACTGGTTGTGGCAGACCATACCCTACCACTAGCACTGCGAGTGCTTCAGTGTGAAATACAACCAGGTGACGTGTACAATAACTCTGCCTCTTAATTATGCACACCTCTGAAACGGCGTTTAGACGCTCAGGCACGCCTGCGTTCGCACCTCCACTCCCCTGTTTTTAATGGCCAGCGCCTGTCGCCATCCACAAACAGCTTCTCCTGTCACTCAATCAACTGGGCTGTCTATGCGCGGCGAGCGAACGTTTCCCGATCACTTGGACTGGTTCGCGCAGGCGCACTGCGACGCATGCACAGAATGCAAAGATCAGCTGGCTGCGTGCGAACGCTTACTAGCAAGCGGGTCTGAATCGGACCCTTAGCTCCCAGCACCCCAGCACTGGTTCAGTAAAGCGAGTAAAAGCAGCAACACAAATACAAGTAATGTCCTGCAGTGTGTGTAAAGCCTGATGCTGTGCACAGGCACAAAATGTGAATATATTTAATATGCAAGTCCCAGGGCTCCGTGGTGACTGCTGGATCCCCAGCCCCCTTCCAGGGAAACAGGCTGCCCTCCATGCAACCTCATGCCTGAAAGTGGAGGTGCATGGGAAGCTGGTTAATGCAGCCAGCTGTATTTTCATGGAGCTCCAAAGAGCTTCCACTCTGTGGCCAGTAAACCCTGCTTTGCCCACCTCTGGAGCTCAGATTCAGGCAGAGGTAGCAGGATTGCTCCCTTAGCAGATTCTTAGAAGTACATTTTGGAGGGAAACTTCCCCAAGGCCTAGACGAGCCAACTCCTGGGTGGTAACGATACTGGATCAGAACCTCTATACACACCTTCCTATACCTTCTAATGTCCTGCCTATACCTTCTAAGGATGACGCTAATTTGCGTACGCAGTCACACCATAAATAATGTCTTAGACGTGGAATCTGTGGTTCCAAAGCACAAGTGATATTCAGGTAAAAGTTCAGACAGTTACACGCAATTGATCAAGACACAATTTAGGCGCAAAAGGAAATTATACGGACCCAAGTACAGTATACATACGCAGGCGTTTCCGGACCCAGAGATAGGCATCAGCAAGAGACCCCTCGTCATTCAGCCTTCAGCACGAAGACTCAGAACCAGCATTCGTGCACTCATATTTATACCCCCCCAGAATAAACAGGACAATAGGGAAGTCTGTTGCTGATATCATTGGTTCTCAGGGGTGAAGCATCTGTTACAACACATTTAACAGGCTGGTTCAAACAGACTCTCCCTGCCTCTAACAGCTGGGGGTCTTCCTCTTCACGCCTCCGTCAGCATCCTAACAGTTGTTTCTAAAATATACATTTTGTTGCTTGTAGGCTCTACGATCCATAACTCGGGAATGCATGATGCGATCTCCCCACCGATAACACCGGAATACTGTAAAAAGGATACGCATCAGTACAACTCCAAACATAACTTGTTTAGCATGTATAATACCTTAGTTATCAAATATCTTTATTTCTACTTCAGGGTCCATAGGGTATCCACAGGATACCTTGGGGTATAGGTGTGACGTCAGTCGCAGGGCACCAAAGAGTTAAGCTTTCAGCCTCCCAGGATGCACTAGGTCCCCCTCCTATACCCCGCCCCCGGGCCAAGGCACCTCAGTTTAGTTTGGTGCCCGGCCGGCGTCGGGAGCACCTGTCGGAGTGGGGGCTAGAAGAGCCCCTGAAGCTTTCTTCAGTGCAGCTGTGGCTGCACATCTGGATGTACAGCATGGACAGTCAGTCCTGACGTCCATGCTGTCTTCCCTACACCCCCGCCGGTACCAGAACGCCGGTACCGATCCAGGGATGCTGGTGAGCATCTGGGGTCACAGCTAGCGGTGACCCCAGATGTTCCGGACCATGGCCGGATCCAAGGGGGACAAAGGTAAGCAGCGGGGTCCCGCAGTGGGTCCCCGCTGGTCACATGGTCCTAAGTCCCCAGGCAGGGGGCTCCCTGGGGACTGGCTGCAGCGTGGAGCCAGGTACTGCACCTGCGCTTTCCACTACCCCCTGGGACAGCGGACCGCAGCAGAGCGGTAGCGCTGCGGCGTCCCAGGGGTTAAATGCATGCCAGGGGAGCGCGCCTTCCCTGTCTCACAGCCGGCGCCTCCCCCGCTGCACACAGCCCTCTCTGCACTGTGCTGACTGGTCCTGTGTCAGCGCTCCTCCCCCAGGCCAGCTTCTCTCTGCTCCTCGGCGGCCATCTTCTCTGCAACGCATGGTGAACGCTGCTGGAAGCCTGGAAGGAAGCATCGTGGTCTGGGTCCCCCCGCATACCTCTCCTCCGCTGTGGCTCAGGTCTGTGTATGCAGCGCTGTGTCCTACCAGGCCCTGTGTCTGTGTAGTTGAGTGATCAGCGCTGTTAGTGCAGGAATTGTTATTTCTCTGCATTGTATGTGACTGTGCTAGCGCTGCTGCCTGTAACTGTATCTTCTCAAAACTGTCAGCTTTATTACTGTCCCTGTTCTTTCTGCTAAAGCCCTTGCAGTGCGGTGCTGCAGGGTGGTCTCTCGCCTATTTAATACTTAATTGGTGAGAGAGGTCACATACGTGGTGCCATCATGTCTAAAAGTGATTTTCCCCTCCGGCTACAGTGTACCACGTGTAAAGTACCGTTAGCGGAGGGGGAGGGTAGCGCGGAGGGCCTTTGCCGGCAGTGTTTGTCCATGGCGCGGCCTATTACGGTTACAGCACCGGTACAGGAGCCGCCCTGGGCTTGTTTCGCTCAGGCGTTAACAGCTTTAGTGGGCCAGTTAGCTCCGCAGCCCGCGTTTACTCCGATGGGTTTGTCCCAGCAGTCTGTGGTGTCGTCACCCATGCAGGGGTTCCCACGACAATTGGTGGTACCCCACAGTCTCCCTATTTCCCCGCTCCCGGTTTCTCAGGAGCCAGCGTGGGTTAACTCCCTGACGAGTTCTGTACAGCACTTGTCGGATGTGTTGCAAGGGGAGTCTGTGATGCGGCCTCATAAAAGGCCGGTGGCGTCTCTGTCCGCTCCTTATGAGGATGACGAAGGGACGTCTGATGATGGGGAGATTCTGGATCCTTACGATCAGGAACCTCTCCATACTAAGGACGCTGATGCTAAGTCCAAAGTATATATTCCTGGACTTATTCGGGCGGTCCGCACAGCCTTGGTGATTGAGGACGAAGTTCCCCCAGCGGCTAAATCTAAGTATGCCTTTTTCAAAGATGTGAAGGGCGATGCCGCAGTCTTTCCTCTTTCGGGTCAGTTGGTGGACCATTTAGAGGAGGCGTGGAAACAACCTGGCAAAAGATACCAGCCGCAGAGACGCCTGGCAGTGGCTTATCCGTTCGCGGATAATTACTTTGCTAAGTGGGAATCCCCTCCACAGGTGGATTCTCACGTGACCCGTCTTGTCCGTAGTGCCACATTGCCGATGCCATCCATGTCCTCCCTTAAGGATGCTACGGACCGCAAGGTAGAAATCTGCCTGAAGTCCGCTTATTCCCTTGCAGGGGGGGCAGCACGACCGGCTATGGCCATTTGCTGGGTTGCCAGAGCGATGGAGCGCTGGGCGGATTCATTAGAGGCTTCTTTTGAATCCGACTGTCCGGCCGAACAGGCGGAGTTGATTGGCAATCTCCGTGATTCGGCCACCTACATCAACGAGGCGGCTCTAGACATTAGTACTCTGGTGTCTAGAATTTCTTCAGCAGCGGTAGCTGCTCGTCGCACCTTGTGGCTGCGATCCTGGAAGGCGGACGCAGATTCCAAGAAAGGTCTGGAAGCGTTGCCGTTTCCGGAGAAGTTCTCTTCGGTCCGGATCTGGATAAGATTGTGGCCACGCTGGCGGCAGCCAAATC
This sequence comes from Taudactylus pleione, assembly GCA_031769625.1. Lineage (NCBI taxonomy): Eukaryota > Metazoa > Chordata > Amphibia > Anura > Myobatrachidae > Taudactylus > Taudactylus pleione. The sequence continues at coordinate 8,240,654 of JAUIMM010000570.1, read as the reverse complement.
TGCTTGTCTCCCGTCGGCCGCTGCTCCTTCTGGTTCTGGACCATCGTCCTTTCGGTCATCTAGGGCCCAGGGCAGGCCCAAACCACAGTCGTTTCCTCGACAGGCTGGCCCTAAGAAATCGGTCAAGCCCCGGAAACAGGCATGGAGTACCAGACGTCCGGCCCCCAAGCCAGATGACAAGCCTGCGGCCTGACGGTCCGGGCCTCCCTTTGGGGGATCCCAGGGTGGGAGGACGCCTGCTGCAGTTCTCCCAGTGTTGGTCGTTCAGTACGACAGACACTTGGGTTCTGGAGGTGGTCTCCCACGGGTACGCCCTCTCCTTCCGGCACAGACCGCCGGCTCGATTCTTCTCCACGGGTCTACCATCAGACCGGAACAAGGCTACGGAGCTGCGGAAGGTATTGCACACTATGCTCCAGGCTGGAGTTATAGTGCCTGTTCCATTCTCCCAGAGGGGCCAGGGTTTCTATTCAAATCTATTTTTGGTACAGAAACCCAATGGGTCCTATCGTCCGATTCTCAACCTCAAAGCACTCAACAAGTCTTTGCGGGTCCCGAAGTTTCGGATGGAGACCCTACGGTCCATCATTCTGGCGCTGGAACCTGGGGACTACATGGTGTCATTGGACATAGAGGACGCTTACCTGCATGTCCCTATTCTTTTGCGCCATCAAGAGTTCCTTCGGTTTGCAATCCGCAGCGACCACTTCCAGTTTCGGGCGTTACCTTTTGGCCTGGCGACAGCACCACGTGTTTTCACCAAGGTGATGGCGGTCATGGCGGCTTCTCTGCGGCTGCAAGGAGTCCGCATGTTGCCGTACTTGGACGACCTGTTATTGGTGGCAGGATCTCCAGAGCTCCTGTTACACCACTTGGACCTGACCATTGCACTGCTGCAACGGCACGGCTGGCTAATCAACTGGCAGAAGTCCACTCTAATCCCGTCTCGGAGGATTCTGCATCTTGGAGCCTTATTGGACTCGGGACAGCAAAGGATCTTCGTGACGGAGGACAAGATCTCTGCTTTACAGTCAAGGGTGCGCAGTTGTCTACACAGCCGCCGGGTGTCCTTACACTCGGCGATGAGGTTACTGGGCTCCATGGTGTCGGTGTTCGACATGGTGGAATACGCCCAGTTTCACTCCAGACCTCTGCAGCACCTGATCCTGTCCAAGTGGAACGGGCTGCCTCAGTCTCTGAAGTTCCAGACGATTGTGCTCACCCCGGAGGTTCGCCTGTCCCTTGCGTGGTGGTTAAAGACGACCCACCTCAACAAGGGACGTCCGTTCTGGGTTCCAAATTGGGTCCTGTTGACAACGGACGCCAGTCTTCGGGGCTGGGGAGCAGTTTCTGGTCCACACTTGTTCCAGGGCAGGTGGACGCCGACAGAAGCGGAGCTTCCAATAAATATCTTTGAACTCCGTGCGGTCTTCAATGCTCTCCTGCAGGCACAGCGGTTTCTCCAGGGTCACCCGGTGCAGGTCCAGTCGGACAACGCTACCACCGTGGCCTACATAAACAGGCAAGGAGGAACTCGCAGTCGGGCGGCTCTCATAGAGGTCTCTCGGATCCTGGTTTGGGCGGAGCGCAATCTTCCGGCCATATCAGCGGTCTTCATCCCGGGAGTGCTAAATTGGGAGGCGGACTTTCTAAGTCGCCAGGACGTTCATCCAGGGGAATGGTCCCTGCACCCGGACGTTTTTCAACTACTGGTGGACAGGTGGGGTCTTCCAGAAATCGACCTCATGGCGTCCCGGCACAACAACAAGTTGCCGGTGTACGGGTCTCGCACAAGTGACGAAGGGGCGTCTCTGGTGGATGCTCTGTCCGTCCGGTGGACGTTCCGGTTCGCATACCTGTTCCCTCCAGTCTCCCTTCTTCCACGGGTAATCCGGAAATTCAAACAGGAAGGAGGGACGCTCCTGTTAATAGCTCCCGCGTGGCCCAGACGGCACTGGTTCTCAGACCTTCAGGGTCTGTCCGTGGACAGTCCTCTGCGGTTGCCGCTACGACCGGACCTTCTGTCTCAGGGTCCTTGCCTTCTCCCGGACCTGACTCGGCTGTCTTTGACGGCGTGGCTGTTGAGACGGCCATGCTGAGGTCCCGGGGGTTTTCCAGCTCTGTGGTGCGTACCATGTTACGAGCTCGGAAACCGTCTTCCGCGAGGATATACCATCGCGTGTGGCATACGTTCTTCCAGTGGTGTCGACCGAGAGGTTATGCACCGCGGGAGTTTCGTCTGTCTCGGATTCTCGCCTTCCTGCAAGCGGGACTAGATCATGGGCTTCGCCTTGCTTCTTTGAAGGTACAGGTTTCGGCCCTATCTGTCTGGTTACACCGTAGGATTGCTACAATCCCGGATGTGCGCACCTTTATGCAAGGTGTTCTCCGTATTCAGCCGCCCTTTGTTCCACCTGTGGCGCCTTGGGATTTGGCTGTGGTCCTGAGGGCTCTCCAAGGACCGCCGTTTGAACCACTGGGCTCAGTGGATATTAAATGGCTAACAGCTAAGACTGTTTTCCTTCTGGCCATTGCTTCGGCCAGACGTGTTTCTGAGTTAGGGGCTCTTTCTTGTAGACCCCCTTTCTTGGTTTTTCATGGGAACAGGGCAGTGCTCCGCACTCGGCCCGAGTTTCTTCCCAAAGTTGTTTCCCAGTTTCATGTTAACGAGGAAATAGTTGTTCCGGCCTTTAACTCACCGGGTCTTTCCGTGGGTGAGGCCTCTTTGGATGTTGTGCGGGCCTTAAGGACTTATGTTGACCGCACTTCTTCGTTTAGGAAGTCGGACGCTTTGTTTGTCCTCTCTGGCTTCCGTAAAAAGGGTTGGCCTGCTTCAAAGCAAACTTTGGCAGCCTGGATCCGCATGGCTATTTCTGAAGCTTATCTTCATGAAGGCCTACCGGTCCCTCCTTCTCTGAAGGCTCATTCCACTAGGTCTGTGGGTCCTTCGTGGGCAGCTCGACGTGGTGCCTCGGCAGTTCAGATCTGCAAGGCTGCTACGTGGTCTTCTGTCCATACCTTCGTGAGGTATTACAGGTTTGACACCTTCGCCTCTCAGGATGCTTCCTTCGGGCGGCGGATTCTCCTTTCTGCACAGGAGCGTCCCCACCCTTAAAGGATACTGCTTTGGGACATCCCCAAGGTATCCTGTGGATACCCTATGGACCCTGAAGTAGAAAATATGAGATATGGTAAGAACTTACCCTTGTTATCTCTATTTCTACGAAGTCCATAGGGTTCCACAGGACTCCCGCCCTGTCGCACCTGTGCTGCAGATGGGCTTTGCTCTGGTCACCGGTTTTCCGTCTCCCTCTGGTGAGAATGTGATTCTTGTATGTGTCCAGATCTTTCTTCTCTCTCTTCCTTCTCCTCCTCCGGCCTATGGCTTGGTAACTAACTGAGGTGCCTTGGCCCGGGGGCGGGGTATAGGAGGGGGACCTAGTGCATCCTGGGAGGCTGAAAGCTTAACTCTTTGGTGCCCTGCGACTGACGTCACACCTATACCCCAAGGTATCCTGTGGAACCCTATGGACTTCGTAGAAATAGAGATAACAAGGGTAAGTTCTTACCATATCTCATATTTTCTCAGCATTTAAACTAACTGAACCAACTTAAATCATATACTTTAGAGCTCATTGAACTTTGTGTGAATATGTAATGTGTGGGTATTCAGGGTTTGTTATAAGGACGCTAGTTAACTTGGGGCAGATGCGTGCGCATAAAGCTAATAAAACAGCGGTTTCATACAAAGTCCTATGCATTCGCTAATATGCGACTAGTTAACAGCGCAATTGTGTGTATTAATGTGTCTATGAGAAATGGTGAAAGATGCAAACGCATGGTGCTATTAGTATTATCGCCACATGTACTAAAATGTGAGTTTATCTAAAATGGCGCTTAGGCAGCCATTCGCAAAATGGCGTCTTGCGCTCTCATTTTCAAAATGGCGTCTTGCGGCCAGTCGCAAGATGGCGTCGCCGCGATTAAATTTTAAACTGAGCTTGTCTCAGCCAATTATTCAGCTTCGACAGTGGCGACTAAAACACCAGGTGGGCTCAGGCACAGGGGAGTGACCACTCCCCACTGTCCACAGGGGACAATGTTAAACGTGCATGTGGACAGCACATGCACTCAAATTGATTGGTTGAAAACCACAGGGCGGACTTACCCCTGTAGTAATGTGTATTGGAGTGGCATGAAAGAAGGGCACGTGAGCCTTGTAGAATTGTATCTTCTTGAACATCAAGCATTGAACTGCTGTAAACATCTTTGTATGCTGACCCCCTTAAAGCTGAGGGAAGAGGTTTTTTTTTTAAGACTTTTGAGCAATAAACCTCTTTACCTTTACAACGACTGCATCCGGTCCTGCAACAACAGAATTGCACAAAATGCTATTCTGTTCGGCTGCAGAAACTGTTCCAGGTGGCGGCGGTAGAAGCCTGGTTGTACGTAAGAAGCGGTTCCAAAGGCCTATTTCAAGTGGTTTGGTGGTGGCAGCATTGTTACACGCCCACTACGCAGTACCCCAAGATCCAGTGGGGATCAAACCCAATCTGATCGGCTGGCAAGTGAGGTCATCCGGTCACACTCTGAAACTCGTTTCCCTATATGCAGTGATAAAATACATTGTATGGTTGGGTTATGACCGTACTCCATTGTGTGTGTGTGTGTGTGTGTGTGTGTGTGTGTGTGTGTGTGTGTGTGTGTGTGTGTGTGTGTGTGTGTGTGTGTGTGTGTGTGTGTGTAATAAATATCTATCTATCTATATCTGGCCTGTAATATTAGGTGTGATTGCTGATTTACTGTCTTGCACTTTGTAAATGAGTACTATGCATTCTAATGGGACACTTCCCCAGGTGGTCTTAGGGCCTGATTCATTACTGATCGCAACTGCAATTATGCACGCAATTGTCCGATTGTTGCGTTCTGTGTATGCATCGCAGTGTGCATGCTTGAAGACGCTATTGCGATCGGGACTGCGATTGCAGTGACTACAGAGTGATTAACAGGAAGTGAACGTTTGGGGGGTGGGTCGTCGAAATACAGACGTGCCAGTGCATTTGAAAGCCGTTACAGGGCTGTGCATAAATTAGCCACTGCGATGCCATACGCAGCTTGGGCTTTCACTGCGTGCGATGAAGTTAGCAATTTCTGAGTAAGGTCAGAGCTTGTGCAAGTGTGCGTGAGGCTGCGATGGTACTCGATTGTGCCGATGGTTTCGTAGTCTTGCTGTGCATTACGGATGTGAGTAAGGTACGGTGGCCGTCCTTATGTCAGGCTGTGACGGTATTGCAATAGCAATCATTTGGCGTATTTTTACGGTGAGACCGCATGCGTAATCTCCACTGCGATCGCAGTAGTGATCCGTATTGAATCCGGCCCTTAGTGCGTTACAGCTATAATCTACAGTGATTTTATAAACGCGTCTGTAAGAATGGTACAATGTATGTGCTGACTATTACCCACCAGTTTTTAAGTTTTATCTACATTTTCTCTTTGTTTTTCCCTTGTGCCTCTAAAAACAGAGATGATGACATTTCCTGCGCTGCCTCAATCTGGCCTCCTACCAATGAGTTCTGGTTCCATCGGTACACATACCACGTGCCGCTCCAACAGCGAGCTGAGAAAGTGGATTGTAGCGTTTGGAGGCGATGTACAAGCAGCGTTTATGGCACGGGGACTTCAGAGATTGCAGCTGGCATATGAGCAGGGTAGAGCAGAGACAGAACACACAGGAAACGGAGCCCTGCCCAATAAGAACTAATGTCGGCTCACACCTGGAATATAGTAAAATCATAATCTTTTTGTATGTGCATTGAGTCCTTTTTTATTTTATTTTTTTTGTATCCTTTTGTGTATAGAGCAGAAACACATTCTGCTATCAGAAAGTCCTCTTTGAGCTCATCAATAACTGCTACAATGGGACATTCAGTCTAATTTTCCTACAGCAAGCGCACACATTACACCAAATAACCTACCACCATGTCTTTGGACTGGAAGACACCTGTGAACACCAGGGCAGCATGTAAAATCCACACAGCCAGTATCCTGCCCAGCATGGGGCCAATTTAAAACCACTTACATTATAGCCAGGGTTTCTAAATAAAGGCAAAGATCTGCAATCTTTTTTTATCTACCATCTACACACTTAGCGATATATTGGGTGTTCAATCGTCGGCCCGATATATATATCGCAAGCGTGTCGGCAGGTGTGTACCTTTGATACGTCTGAGAACGAAGTCGTTCAGACATATCGCATCTGTGCTGCAGCACAGCAGATGCCCAATATATCTGCTGTTGTATCGGCGCATCTGGCTGTGTGTATGGGCTGTCATCCGACCGCCATTACACATGCTGCAGGGACCGCCGAAATGGGTGGGCAAAGTCAAATGCCCACCTAATTGTTATGTCGGGAACACACACACACACACATCGGTAAGTCTGTATTGCTCTCCTGATCAGCTGCTGTGTTGGTGGATTCTTGCACCATGTGGCCTTTCTCCAAACAGGCACATCCGTTTCTTCCATGTGGTCAGCGTGGGGCACATTTTTGAATTATCTGTGCTTAAAATTCCAACTTCCGTGGTGTCCCCCCATGGCGAAAAAGAATTGTATGTCCCAAATTGCATTTCAGAGAAGAGAAGCATACGGTATTTCTTTGTACGTATGAGAGGTTGAAAAAGACGCATTTTGCGGTGAAAAAGCAAATTATGTTGACGTCCAACTTTCATGAGCCCCCATGTGCGCTACACGTACAGCAGGCCTGGGCGAGAGGCGAGCTTCTCTGGTATATCAAGCTTGCATAAATTATACATGTAAATGGAAAGAGGTGCAGGAAAGTTCCTCCAGGCTATCCGCAGTCACATGCACGGCTGTAATGAAATGCATCAGCTAATCATGTATTATAAATATCGCCGTCGGTTATTTATTAGAGCCCCCTTCCATTAAAGTGCACAAGATTAAGCTGAAGAACCACAAAAGAGTTTATTTACTGTTGTAACATCGTCCGCGTTCCCTTTCAGCGCAGAAAGAGCAAAGTAAATCAAGGGAGTGCATCCAAATGGCGTGGCTCCCAACCAAGGCCGTGGGGAGGGCACGGTGCGGAATCCTCCAAGGTCACCGGCCACAAACTGCCCAGCTACGGAGGTCTGCATAAACAGACGACCTGCACTGCTGCTTGGTGCTCGCAGAGCGATGCTGATACAGATTCCCGCCCCCAACCCTTGGCGTTAATAGAATACGCTCAGGGGGCGGGAGGGGCGGCAGTGCTGCATCGGGTGCACTGTCGTACTGATACGGCGCTGCTCCCAACTGTATCGATTTTGAGTCACGCTGCTGCCACTTTTTTACCGTAGTTGCGTCTTTATGCTAATATCAGCCCTTCCCCCTGGTGTACAGCCATGCGTCTGACTGTGCGGTGCGCATCACCCACTGTCAGCGTTTTAAATGCTGTAATACCACTTTGTGCATCTTTAGACTCCATCATCGGTTGTAACTTTTTGAAACTTGTACCAGCCCCATTCTAGGTGCATATTCTCCATCACAGTATGGCCTCCAACGTAAGCGAGCAAGGGCCTGATTCTGACTTGCAATGCTGCTGTTCCCATAGTTGAGCGCATTGTTGCAAACTGTGCAGGCGCCAAAAATTTCTGACAACCCCCTACGGCGCATGCGTTACACCGAGTGTGCGCACAAAGCTGCTGTTACCACCAATTCAGAAATGTGGGTGGAAACGAGATGGGCGTTCCTAGGACGTGGCTAATATGGACTGTGCAGTGGGCGAGTATCGCAGGTGTGTCACAGCTGCAAACATAGGACGCCATGGTCAGACAGAAAACCTGCACCTGCCACAGGGCTGGTGCAAGTGTCGATGGTGCGACCGATGGTGGCGTCTAAAGACGCACCAATCAGCATTACAGCGCCTATTGACGCTAAAAGCGGGTGTCTCAGTCCGTGTACATTCGGCCGCACAGATGTACACAGGGGAAGGAATTTTAGGGCATTTGCATAAACCCACAGACTCTGAGCCTCATGCAGAGATGGACGTAATGGCGAATTGCTTGCTGATGCGCATCTATTGCATTGCAATCATGCACACACACAGAGGACCCGATCGCAAAGTGAGTGACAGGTAGTCTGCGTTTGGGGGGGTGGTAACGAGGGGGTGGTTAGAAAAACGCAGGTGTCTGACCGTTTAAATGCCCTTCCGTATGCGTGCATAAATTTAGTCATTGCGTTCCCTGCGTGTCAGGAGAGCTGCTGGATTTGCAGCTGGTCAGACTTGACTTACATGCTGTGTGACTGCCAGATGTAGGCCGATGATACCGATGTTTGCGCTGTTGCACTACGCTGTACGGGTAATAAAAAAACATCGACACGTATTCTGTCTGCATTAGTTTGATTTGCTTCTGTCATTCTACTGCACAGAAGTTAGTGTAGAAGTGTGTATACTAACCACACCCCCCCCCCCTGCCCGGCCCCCCGAGAATCATACACCTGAAAGGATTTGAGATTAATCAGGAGTGGTATTTATTACACACCGAGTGGAAAAGCCTCTGATGAAGCTGTAGAGTACAGAGAAACGCGTTAGGTAAACCTTGATACAGGGATCGGACCAACTTCATAGAAGATTACACTGGTTCACCCTGACCTTTACCAAGGGACATTCATTGCAAGGTTCTTATTTCACCTCACCTTCTAAAGATACAGGGACTCCCACTGTGGGACTGCACACAGAGCTGCAGGCAAAATTTGGACACCCCGGAACTCCACTTGTGGAAGGGTATGAATGTTTGTTTGTTTTTGGACAACGTCCTTGAAACAGTCAAAAAGACTGTTCACCAGTGTTTCTGATTTTTATTTTTGCTATACAATACCGGGATCTTCACATTTTTACAAGTATTGGATTATTGGCCATTTTTTATTTCATTGATTATGTTCTATTTTTATTGTGATTATATTTATGTTTTTTTTACTTTCTTACTTTTGTGCAGTATCTTTTGGACATATACACAATACATTGCGCAGTTTTTTTTTTTTTCTTCAAGGCAGCAGTGGGCGTCCCTATGCTCGATCCATGAGAGTATGCAGTTGCTTTTACATTACTGTCCGTCTCTTACAGGCCCTCTCTCCATAACTCACCCATGCAGCTGGGGCTTCCTTAACCTTTGCACTACACAAGTCTCCGTCAGGGAACAGAGGGCCTGATTCAGCAAGGAACGCACAGATGCACGCACCCGTCCGCTACGAGAATATGCTAATCAGTGCACACGCACAGAGACCGCAGCACAAGATGCAGACGCCCAGCCCCATACTGAGCCGCCGATCTCCCTTTACTCACAGCCTGATCAGCACGCAAGATAGCGTAAACATCGAGAACCATCGGAGCCATTAGCATAATAGTGGTTGACTTGACCTGCTGCAGGATTTTGTCCGCTTCCTGTGTACAGCTTACGGTATGGCTGTGTATGCCGCCGCACTGCCTTAATTATGCACGCACCTATAACGGCGTTATAACGTCTGCATTCGCCTGACCACCACCCACAAAAGGCACTACTTGTCAATCAATTTCGGAAGGGCCTGTGTACCATAACCCGAAAGCACTGGCTGGTTCGTACACGTGCAGTGCAAAAACATCGGCCAAGTGTGTGCGTTCTCTCCTTTGCGTTCCTTGCTTTGTCAGGCCCAGAGACTGAACAGACACGTAAATAAAGCCCCCAGCCTTGCTCCACCAATATGTGATAATCTTTTGCGTTCATCGCTGTCACTGCTTTGTATCAGATGGAGCAGGTTCCGGTGAGCCCAGCGGTGCATTTTTGTGACACGTAAAGTGAGGTGGGCACTGGCTGGTACCAGCAGAATGTTCTCCCTATGTGCATGATTAGGCTTCTCTTTATAACAAGTGCAATAGCTGCAGTTATTTGGGAATGGAATGAAAATCCAGTATCAGCCATTTTACATTTGCTGCGATGGTCTAGGTGTGAGCACCAGGACACCCTTCTGCTGTGTGTGTCACTGCTGGTTAATGGGTGCATGCATTATTCAGGTCACCCTACTACCACCACAACATCAAAATTAGCTCACCCTCATTTAATTTCAGCCTTTGCATCTGCGGTCCCTGCTTAGTTTATGCAGGCTTTTCCCGGGACATTGGTACTATAAAAAAACAAACAAAAAAACATTCCTTTTTGTAATATTAATAAATGTTCAGCCGACACGTAAACCAGTTGGTATCCGGTTGTCTGATCGACCTCAGTTAGATTGACATTACATACATTGACTCCATCAGGTACTATAGGTCGACAAACTATAAATCGACTGCACCTCCTATATCGACAAACACGAGATCGACACGGACATTAGATCGACACTACATCTGATCAAAACAAAGCATATGACAATATGAAGATCGACAACACACATGATTGACATAATAAAAGATCGAAACAAAAATAGTCCAAGTTCGACACCAAACGGTTTGACAGTTAATATATTGACGAGTACTAGATCGAGACTACATAGGTCGACAGTTAATAGATCAACAAATAAATGATCGACATGTAAAAGTTAGGCAATACAAAAAGGTATACATCCTAGATGCTGCCCCGCTAATAGCACATCCCCGCTGCTACTTTCAACCGTGGCACTACAAGCTCAAGCCAGCCCTTACATCCCTGCAAGCGCTCCTGGCAATGCAAGCCCCAACATTCACCCTGCAGCCCTTATCCCTAATTGCTGGGCACCCCCATGCTCTGCAGTGCACCTCTTCAGCAACCCCCCGACCCTGTGCTCCCCGCTATTCCTTGCCGCCTGGAACTGGGGGCATCTTCACCCCGGCAATAACAAGCCGTCTAGCTTAAGAGCTGCAGTCATGTACATAACCACACACATAGACGCACATTACTAGGACTCACACACATCACACAGACACACATAGGGCGACAGTCATGTACATAATCACACGCATAGAGACACACATTACTAGGGCTCATACAGACACACACAGAGCTACAGTCATGTACATAATCACACACATAAACGCACATTACTAGGGCTCACACACAGACATGCACAGAGCTACAGTCATGTACATAATCGCACACAGACGCACATTACTAGGACTCACACACATCACACAGACACACATAGGGCGACAGTCATGTACATAATCACACACATAGAGACACACATTACTAGGGCTCACATAGACACACAGCTACAGTCATGTACATAATCACACACATAGAGACACACACTACTAGGGCTCACACAGACACACAGAGCTACAGTCATGTACATAATCACACACATAGAGACGCACATTACTAGGACTCACACACATCACACAGACACACATAGGGCGACAGTCATGTACATAATCACACACATAGAGACACACATTACTAGGGCTCATACAGACACACACAGAGCTACAGTCATGTACATAATCACACACATAGACGCACATTACTAGGGCTCACACACAGACATGCACAGAGCTACAGTCATGTACATAATCGCACACAGACGCACATTACTAGGACTCACACATCACACAGACACACATAGGGCGACAGTCATGTACATAATCACACACATAGAGACACACATTACTAGGGCTCACATAGACACACACAGAGCTACAGTCATGTACATAATCACACACATAGAGACACACATTACTAGGGCTCACACAGACACACAGAGCTACAGTCATGTACATAATCACACACATAGAGACACACATTACTAGGGCTCACACAGACACACACAGAGCTACAGTCATGTACATAATCACACACATAGAGACACACATTACTAGGGCTCACATAGACACACACAGAGCTACAGTCATGTACATAATCACACACATAGAGACACACATTACTAGGGCTCACACAGACACACACAGAGCTACAGTCATGTACATAATCACACACATAGAGACACACATTACTAGGGCTCACACAGACACACACAGAGCTACAGTCATGTACATAATCACACACATAGAAACACACATTACTAGGGCTCACATAGACACACACAGAGCTACAGTCATGTACATAATCACACACATAGAGACACATATTACTAGGGCTCACACAGACACACACAGAGCTACAGTCATGTACATAATCACACACATAGACGCACATTACTAGGGCTTACACACAGACATGCACAGAGCTACAGTCATGTACATAATCGCACACAGACGCACATTACTAGGACTCGCACACATCACACAGACACACAGAGCTACAGTCATGTACATAATCACACACATAGAGACACACATTACTAGGGCTCACACATATCACACACAGATCTACAGTCATGTACATAATCGCACACAGATGCACATTACTAGGACTCGCACACATCACACAGACACACATAGAGCTACAGTCATGTACATAATCACACACATAGAGACACACATTACTAGGGCTCACACAGACACAAACAGAGCTACAGTCATGTACATAATCACACACATAGACGCACATTACTAGGGCTCACACATATCACACAGACACACACAGAGCTACAGTCATGTACATAATCACACACATAGACGCACATTACTAGGACTCGCGCACATCACACAGACACACACACAGCTACAGTCATGTACATAATCACACACATAGAGACACACATTACTAGGGCTCACACAGACACACACAGAGCTACAGTCATGTACATAATCACACACATAGACGCACATTACTAGGACTCGCACACATCACACAGACACACACACAGCTACAGTCATGTACATAATCACACACATAGAGACACACATTACTAGGGCTCACATAGACACACAGAGCTACAGTCATGTACATAATCACACACAGACGCACATTACTAGGACTCGCACACATCACACAGACACACATAGAGCTACAGTCATGTACATAATCACACACATGGAGACACACATTACTAGGGCTCACACAGACACACACAGCTACAGTCATGTACATAATCACACACATAGACGCACATTACTAGGGCTCACACAGACACACATAGGGCCTCATTCAGAGGCGGTCGGAGGATGCAAGCGGTCGCTCAGAAACTGGGCGGCCACTTGCATCCTGACCGCCCGCCTCTGTTGCGGTCATTAGGCTGTGGGTTAACACCCACAGCTCTAACGACCGCTCGGGTGATGGTCGCGATGGTCAGAGACCATCGCGACCATCGGGGCATACGACGAGACCCTAGGGTAGGGTCTCACTTGTCGTAAGCCCCGGAGAGCTTCTGGCTCTGTCAGAGCCGGAAGCTCTCCACTGACATCACTAGTGATGTCAGTGGGGCCTCCCCCAAACGGCTCCTTTTGGGCTGCCACCCCCCCGGCCCGCCTTCCAAATGGGGCGAGCTGTCAATCAACATCGCACACAGACGCACATTACTAGGACTCGCACACATCACACAGACACACATAGAGCTACAGTCATGTACATAATCGCACACATAGAGACACACATTACTAGGGCAAACACAGACACACACAGAGCTACAGTCATGTACATAATCACACACATAGAGACACACATTACTAGGGCTCAGACACACAGAGCTACAGTCATGTACATAATCGCACACCGACGCACATTACTAGGACTCGCACACATCACACAGACACACACAGAGCTACAGCCATGTACATAATCACACACATAGAGACACACATTACTAGGGCTCAGACACACACAGAGCTACAGTCATGTACATAATCGCACACAGACGCACATTACTAGGGATCACACACAGACATGCACAGAGGGTTTGATTCAGAGATGTACGCAATGCTTATTTTTACGCAGATCGAGCGATTGTTTGCCATTGTGCATGCGTGTAAGCCACACTGCGGCCTTGTACCGATTGTCTTGCGATTACACCCGCACTGAGGATCCATTTGCAAAGTGAGTGACAGTGTTTTGGGGAGGTAACAGGGGGCTAGGCAAACGCGGGTGTGTCTGATCGGGCAAACGCCTGTATGGGCGTGCATAGCTTAGCCATTGCGATTTCCTTTGCAGTACGAGAGCTCACTGCGTGTTCTGAGAGCTGCAGTGTTTGCGGCTGGTCAGACTTGACGCATATGCTGCATGGGTGCCCGATCTGCATCGATGTTACTGATGTTTACACCATCCTTACCTACTCTCCCGGTTGTTGTGGGAGGTTCCAGAATTTTTTAGGTCGCCTCCCCCTGCAGCCCTGGAAGAATATTCGGATCTCCTGCATCCTAGTGATGTGAGCAGGATGGGGTGATGATTGCTGGGAATCGTAGCTCCGTATAGATGGGCCGGGGCTAAATGATGCAGAAATGCGTTATATAGCCCCGCCCCCTCATCACGGCCACACCCCCTGAAGTATCCAGCTGTGTCTCCTCTCCGGGCATCTCCCAGAGAGGAGATATTAAAAGTCGGTAAGTGCGGTTTACGATGTTGTACGCTGTCGGACGGATAAGAGAAGGCAGCAGTGGGCGTCCCTATGCGCGGCTGTTCCTGGGAAGGCATTAGCGTATTTTAGCAACACTGATCCGTGAGAGAATGCAGCTGCGATTGCATTACCGCCCCGTCTCCAAATCAGGCCCAGAGTCACAGACAGGGTTACAAAAACACATAGGCTGACACACACATACAAAGATACACAATACTAGAGCACATTCAAAGAGTCACGAACACACACACCTGCGCTAAAACTAGATATTTAACGCACTGAGCGAGAGACCACAATTTACCCCCCCCCCCCTACCGCAAACACATGCATTTGGAAAAGGCGAAAGTAACCACCCATGGTGCAACCACAATTCGCCCTGTCTTAGTTACGGCTCTGTAAGTATATAGTTTAATTAGGTTCCAATTTACTCGAAGTACTGCTCAACCCTCCAACCACAGTATTGGAATTGGTATCTATTACATAATGTAAAACTAGCAGAGCCTGCTCCAAGTATTATGAAGATCTGTGATGTCCTGAAAAACTTCACTGATAAATGGAGAAGGCATGGAGGAACTAATAGCAGAGAGACAGACAAGCTAATACCGGGCCCCATTTACCAACCAAGCTTAATGCTAGCAGTAATTTTCGTTTAGTATCGCAGTGATACAAATGATAAAGCCACTGATGTTCATCAATACTTACTCCTCCGGCGAGGTCCAGCGAAGTCCTCATCATCGTCGGCGAGGTCCTCTGCTGCCAGCTTCGGGCTCCTGTGTAATGCGCATATGCAACGGTCTGTCTACGCATGTGCGTGAGGCGTTCACCCGGCAGGGACCTGCCAGTGCCTGGAAGGCTTCGCTGAAACAGGAAAGGCAGCACTGGGTCCCCATTGCCGGCAATGGGGACCGCAACGATCTCGCCATCTAAAGATGGTGACAATCTAGATTACCACTGTTTCTTGAATGAGGAATTTATCATTGATAAATGGGGCCCTCTGTCTGTACTACGTTACCTCACCTACCTCACTGATCCCTCACTACCACCCCGCACTCAATGATCTACCTCTCGCTCATGCAGTTCCCCTCACTCACCAATATCCCTCTCATAGCTCACCTACTGAAATACAGCCCGCTCACCATCACCTCTCTGGTAACATACCTCACCCATTGTAATACCCCTCACCCACCACACCTCACCCACATAAATGCTGTCTCCATAATCTGACAAAAAAAAAAAAACACCCAATGAAAACTGTACAACATGTATATGCATGGGCGTAACTACCATAGGGGCTGGGGGGTACAGCTGCTATGGGGCCCAGAACTTAGGGGGGCCCATCCTCCTTGTCACAGTTACATGTGTTATATACATATTTCACCATTGGGTGGTACATAGGGGCCCCTACAAACTTTTGCTATGGGGCCTTCAAATACCTACTTACTCGTCAGTTTATATGTCTTAAATTATTCATTCAAGTGAATACACACATGGCAGATATATCTGCAGATGATGCTTGTTCATACACACTGAACAACCATCATCTTTTCTCCTGGCTTTGGGTCGGCGACGCGACCCCCCCCCCTCCCCCGGCCTCTGCTGCAAGTCTACGGGCGGTCGTTAGACCACCCATACACACAGCACGATGGACAGATATATCTGCAGATGATACTTGCTCATACACACTGAACAACCATCATCTTTTCTCCTGGCTTTGGGTCGGCGATGCGACCCCCTCCCCCGGCCTCTGCTGCAAGTTTACGGGCGGTCATTAGACCGACCATACACACTGCACGATGGACAGATCTATCTGCAGATGATGCTTGCTCAAACACACTGAACAAACATCTTTTTTCCTGGACGCAATGCGAATACCCTCCCCCGGCCTCTGCTGTAAGTTTACGCACTGCGCGATGGACAAATATATTTGCCATCGGCTGTGCAGCACAGCCGGCGCGGTATGTCTATGAACAACGTCGTTCACAGACATATCGCTGGTACACACTGGCCGACGGGCACCCCGTATATTGGCCGATAAATTGATCGGCCTATATATCTGCCAGTGTGTACCCAGCACTACTTACCACCCGGATGCCAGATGACCTGAGTTCACGCGTGCGCACAACCGCAGGGCACTCAGCGTGGAGGCAGCAGAAGGATCCACTCAGATCCCTCTTTGCAACCCCGGACCTCCTTCCATTAAGAAGGGGCGGGGCTCCGGTAATTTCCTGAAAGGAATATATAGAGACAGGCATCATGATTGGCGCAAGACTCAAACTCCTCCCTATATAAGAGAGCCCCCTGGGCACTAGGCAGGTGCCAGAGTATAGGCTCCAAAACCTTACTCCAGCGTCCCAGTGAATACCTTTGCTTGTTAATGATCTTGGCTTGTTTGTGACCTGACTCCATTTCCTTTCTGGCACTGCGCTTGGTATTCCGGTTTCGACCTTGGCTTCCCACCGTGACCTGTTTACATCTGCTCCCTGGCCCTGTATTGTACATTTGGTTCTGACCCGGCTTGTTGACTACATGCTACGCCTGCTGGTCCTCCACTCTAATCCAGAAGAACGCCAGCACCTGTACAAGGGAACTAAGGCCCTGATTAAGACCCGTTCACTAGATGCGGCCGCTCGCTCCCAGCGTATTCAAATTCAGCTAAGTGACGTCAAGGCAGGCGATCGCACGGCAAGGCATGAGCACGCCCACTATGTCTTGGCGAGCAATCACTTTGTGTTTATAGACGCCCACTAGCGTACGACATCTCCAGGAAGTATATACATCTATCGGTACATCGGGAACCGTCGGATCAGACCGCAGCGCTTGTGGTTGACTGTACCCTACTGCAAGCACTGCGAGCAGTTCTGTGTAAAAATCAATCAGGTGACGAGTACAATGACACTGCCTGTTAATTATGCATGCCTCTGAAATGCACGCCTGTGTTCGCACCTCCATTCCCCCATTACTACTGCCCTGCCCCTGTTACCACCCACAAACGGCCTCTCCTGTCACTCATTCCACTGGGCTGTCTTTGCTGGGCGAGCATGTGCTACCCGATCGCTCAAACTAGTTTGCGCACGTGCACTGTGAAGCATGCACAAATGCATAACATTGGCCGCTTATGAGCAAGCGGCTGCTTGCGAGCGGGTCTGAATTGGGCCCCAAGTCTGAAGGCTGCGATCTGCGTGCCGGACGCAGCTGAGTCCAAACCTACTTGCGGGGGTCCCTGTCGAATACCGCCGTCTTGTTAGACTCTGCGCCTCAGTGCTGGGTCTCGCCAATCCCAAAGTTACGGGCTAGCATCCATTATCCGTCTGTGAGTTGAGACATGCACTTTACATCCCAGTGACCGCCATACAATACAGAGAACATCCTAATGACCACCATACTAAACAGAGAGCATCCCAGTGACTACCATAATAAACAGATAGAATCTGAATCTGCCATATAACACAGATAGCATCACAGTTATCGCCTGACTAAACAGAGAGCTTCTGAATCTGCCATACACCCCAGAGCCAGCTTCCACCAAAATCACCACCATTACCTTGCACCATGGACAGTTGCACAGCCCGGGATCTAGCCATTAGATCAACTTTAACAATGTCAACATTCATTATGTTGACACCACAACATTGACATTGTTAAAATGTTCACAAGCAACATGTCGACGTCTCAAAATGTCGATATTAAGGTTAGGCTGCGGGATGGGAGGATTAGGGTTAAGCATTGGAGGGAGGTTAGGGCTATTATAGGGATAGGCCACGTATACTTTACAACAATGCTGCTCCATAAGATGCCTTCAGCCTAGCACCAGGGCCCGCAGCCAGCCGCACCAGACGGGTACTAATAATAAGTCAAACTCTCATTATAGTACACGGGCAGCCGTGGGCCGTAATGAGGAGGGAGAAGGAGGCGGTCCGGCCTCTGGTCATCATCTCTCCCCCGGCGCCGCCTCTCTGATCTGAGTGGGTCCTCTCCTCCTGCAGTTGCCGCCGGGGATTTTAATTTTTTTTTTAACCATCCCGGGAGCGAAAAAAGAAAATGGGAGAGAAGAGAAACCCTGCCAGCATAGCGGCCAAACCAGCCCTGTAACCAGTCTGCATGTCTTGCCTTGTCTGTTCCTGGTAAATTATATTTCTCTTTCATCCACTAGGGGACACTGGAGGTGCTTACGCTGGGGAATAGAGGCGTGGATAGCTGGAGCTGGCACTTTAAAATTTAGAAGTGTGAAGCTCCTCCCCCTCTATGCCCCACCAGCCCTCAGTTTAGAAAATGTGCCTACGGAGCTGGTCACAACCTGTTGTGCTCCAGCAAGTCACTTATTTTATTTCTTTTATTTAACATTTATTTATTTTTGTTTTATTATTTAGAACATCTTTTACATTGTTTTTGAGGTACCCTTCGCCACCTCTCTAAAGGTGGGGTCCGGGTACCTGGCGACCTGTTAACCTCATGGGTTAATATGGAAGGAGTGTGCAGTGCTTAAACTAAAAGCTACTGACAGCTCCTTAACGCCAGCACACACAGCACAGACTGCCTCCAGGAAGAAGCTGTGAGGAGAAGTGCTGTTAATACAGAGGAGCCGTCCTGAGGGGAGCGCAGTGAGTATGATCACATGCACTTTCCCCGACTACTGCCCCGCTGCCAGCGCTGGTTTCAGAGAGCGCTAGAAGCGCTGCTAAATGATTTATGCTTCTCCCCTCTCCCCACTGATGAGCGCGACTAGCGGCTCCTTCTCAGCGGGGCTAGCACAGGGGGGGAGGGGATAACAGCGTGGTGGCCATTTTACAGTCCCTCGGACTTGAGGATAAAGGGGGAGGAGCCTAATAGCGCGGGCTCCCTGGTCTAATTAATGCGGCAGTTGCTGTTAGAGCAGCGTGGGGGCTGCGTTTAACCTGTTGTTTGCCTGCATCTCTCCACCACAGGTAGTGTGCAGGCACATGCTGAAGGCTGATTCTCCTGTCTACATCCCTGGCAAGAGGCTGTGAGTAACACTGGGGTGTCAGTGCAGGGAATCTTATCTGTGGGAGGGGGTACCTCTTCCTCTGTGTCCCAACCAGCCTTCTGTTTTATTTCTCATCACTGCTGTGTGTCTGGGTGACTGTTGTTTATCAATGTCAAACAAAACAAAAGCGGCTCAAAAGATGTTTGTCTGTTCTAAATGTAACCACAAACTATCTAAGCCGCATGCCACTGGGTCCACGTTATGTGATGCTTGTATAACAATTGATCCACCGATGGCTATTTCTGACTCAGTTGCTCCGCCATGGGCCGCTTACATGGTAGGAGTTATGTCAGACTTAACGTCAGAGTTAGCTGAGGCACGTAAGTTTCAACCTCCCTGGGTGGCGTGGCTAACTAAGTCTCTAGACACCTTGGTACAGGTTATGGGCACAGCAACATCCGCACCCTCCACTTCCTACCAGAGACCGAAGCGTACTCTGACGACTGTTCTCCAGTCAGAGGAGTTGGAGGAAGAACTCCTTACTATGGAGGATAGCGAAGATGGGGAATTGGAGGTTCCATTACAAGACGACACACCTCAGGAGTTAGAGTCCACCTCTCCTGGGGTGGAATCTTTAATATTGGCGGTCAGAAAGACCCTGAATTTACCAGAGGATATAATTCCTCCATCACAGGAGTTTGAATTATTTAATGAACAACCGTAGAGCACTGCAATTTTTCTGTTCTTGCAGCAGCTTCAGCAACAGCTCTCGGTTGCTTGGAAACAGCCGGATAAGAGGTTCCAGATTCCGCGCCGGTTTTCATCTAGTTACCCTTTTCCTTCATCCATGATGGAGAAGTGGGAAACCCCTCCTCCAGTAGATGCGTCTGTCTCCCGTCTCTCAAAGAAAACAGCACTCCCAGTACCAGGAGCTACAGTTCTAAAAGATCTGTCGGATCGTAAGTTGGAGACAACGCTAAGATCTATTTATACCGCAGCAGGTGCTCAACTCAGGCCCACACTTGTTACCGCTTGGGTTAACAAGGCGGTGGTTTCCTGAGCCGATCAATTGATTACAGGATTGGACTCAGGTAATTCCAGAGCAGAGTTACGTCTACTAGCAGAACACATCCGTGAATCTGCAGTTTACATGGGACAAGCTTCAAAGGATATCAGTCAGATTAGTGCTCGCATATCTGCTTCGGTGATTTCAGCCCGCACAGCCCTCTGACTACGCGCTTGGCAAGCTGACGCAAAATCCAAACGTGCGGTGGAAAGTCTACCATTCACTGGCGACATGCTGTTCGGCCTGGAATTAGACAGATGGATATCCCAAGCCACAGGGGGTAAGTCTCCCTTCCTCCCGTCAGCTGCACCGGCTCCCAGAAGAATTTACTCTGGACCTTCGTTTAATTCCTTTCGGGCGCCACATTCCTTTCGTGGTAGGACCAGAGGTGCGCCCTCGCAACCAAGAGGTGGCAGAGGTAGAGGTCGTCCACACACAGTTGCTCGTAGACCAGAGCCTAAACCAGCTGAGAAACAAGTGGCATGACGGTCTTCCGTCCCATCTGGGACCATCTGCAGTGGAAGGCCACCTGCAAAGATTTCAACAAGTTTGGAACCAGACTTCTACAGAACCATGGATCCGAAGACTAATTACCCTGGGGTACCGAATAGATTTCGAGACCTCCCCTCCACATCGGTTCTTCACTACAAGTCTGCCAATACAGGCAGAAAGAGCCAAGGTTCTACAGGAGGCTATCCAGTCTCTAGTAGTATCTTCTGTGATAGTTCCAGTTCCGGAACTTCAACGAGGTATGGGGTTTTACTCAAACCTGTTTGTAGTACCCAAGCCAGATGGCTCGGTCAGGCCCATCTTAAACCTAAAGTCTTTGAACCGGTATCTGAAGATGTATCATTTCAAGATGGAGTCTCTAAGGTCAGTAATAGCGAGCTTGGAACCAGGGGAGTTCCTATTATCCCTGGATATCAAGGACGCATATCTCCATGTTCCCATTTGGGAACCACACCAGACTTTTCTGCGTTTCGCCATTTTGAAGGATCATTATCAATTTCGGGCATTGCCGTTCGGGTTATCTTCGGCTCCCCGCATCTTCACCAAACTCATGTCAGTCATGATCGCTCTCCTTCGGTCATCAGGAGTGAACATAGGGCCTGATTCAGAGCCGTTCGCAATTTGCGGACGTTCGTTCAGGAAAAGGGGCTGGCTATTTAAATGAACCGTTCGCTCTTTGCGGTCTGTTCACGCCTCTATGTCTGAACGAGCGAACAAAACATGAGAACGTAATTTAGAAAAAAACGCCCCCTGGCCACTCGCATCCTACGTCATTTCCGCTATTTATTAGATTAATCGAGTACATCGACCAGGGTATGAACTGCTCGCTATTCTTGGGGTTGGTTTTTGCTACCACAATTTTGCGAGCAGTTCTGGCTATAAAATAACCCAGTGACATGGTCAATGACGCTGCTGTATTAATTATGCACACCCATAAAACGCCCGTTTTGACCTTTAAGCACGCCTGCGTTCGGATCTCCACTCCCCATTTTCAAGCACCTTCCCCTGTTACCACCCACAAACGCCTCATTCTGTCACTCAAAATAGCAGGCATTCGCAATTTAGTGAACAAACGATTTTCGGCCGCAATGACTGGTTCGCGCATGCGTATTATGATCCGTACGCATGCGCAGTTGGGCAAACATCGCTCGGAGCGAACGAGCAGCCACTTGCGTCCGGCTCTGAATCAGGCCCATAATACCTTATTTGGACGATCTGTTACTCAAGGCTCCATCGGTGCCTCTTCTATTAGATCATGCCTTACTGACATATCACATTCTAATCCAACATGGTTGGATAATCAACTTCAAGAAGTCGAATCTCAATCCGTCCCAGAAACTTTTATTTCTGGGCATGATATTGGATACGAAATCTCAGAGGATTTTTCTTCCAACAGACAAGGCCAAGGATATCCAAGTGTTAGTTCAGCTGGTCCTCAAAACAAAGACTGTGTCAATGCTTCTTTGTCTGCGTCTCTTGGGGAAAATGGTAGCTGCTTTCGAGGCACTACAGTTCGGCCGGTTCCACTCCAGGGTGTTTCAGTTGGACCTGCTAGCACAGGGGTCAGGGTCTCATCTGTTCCTACATCGACAGATCCGTCCGAGCCCGGTTACCAGAGTAGCCCTTCTTTGGTGGACACAATCCAGAAATCTGTTAGCGGGAAAACGGTTCGGAATGTGGGACTGGATCATCATAACCACAGATGCCAGCCTTCGAGGATGGGGCGCAGTGGTCCTCGATTATCACTTTCAAGGTCGATGGTCCCCTCTAGAACAGAAGTGGCCCATAAATGTGTTGGAACTCAGAGCGATTTACAATGCTCTGATAGAGGCAACAGAGTTGCTAAAGGCTCGTCCGGTAAGAGTTCAGTCCGACAACGTGACGGCTGTCATTTACATCAACCGCCAGAGAGGGACTCGGAGTCGCATGGCTATGCGAGAGGTAACTTGGATCCTCCGATGGGCTGAGTATCAGTCAATAATCCTGTCAGCGGTATTCATTCCGGGTGTGGACAACTGGGAAGCAGATTACCTAAATCGACAGGATGTCCATCCCGGGGGAATGGAAGCTTCATCCAGACGTGTTCAACGCGCTGATACTTCGATGGGGATGTCCTCAGGTGGATCTCATGGCGTCACGATTGAATCGTCAGCTTCCAGTATACGTGTCAAGAACTCGAGATCCACAGGCGGAAGCAGTAGACGCTCTGACAAGTCCATGGACCTACGACTTCATTTACCTTTTCCCTCCGATTCCACTTCTTCCTCGTCTTCTAAAAAGAATAAAACAGGAGTCAGCCTCGGTAATTCTCGTGGCCCCGAACTGGCCTCGGAGAAGTTGGTTCTCGGACCTTCGGTCCCTATTATCAGACGATCCGTGGCCCCTTCCTCTGCGCCCGGATCTTCTACAGCAGGGCCCTTTCATACACCCCAACTTAGCGCAACTACGTTTAACGGGGTGGCTCTTGAAACTGATATCCTAAGACGTAGAGGTATCCCAGACGCGGTTATTCCCACCATGCTACGTGCCAGGAAGCCAGTTTCGGCTGCGCATTATCATCGCATCTGGCGTGCTTATATCTCATGGTGTTCCAGTCGGGATATTCCATCTAGGACTTTTCGCTTATCCCGGTTTCTGCTTTTCCTTCAGACGGGTCTGGATTCTGGCCTTCGTCTGGGAACATTAAAGGTGCAAGTTTCTGCCCTTTCCATTTTCTTTCAAAGGAAATTGGCCCTCATTCCTGAGGTACAGACGTTTCTTCAAGGGGGCTTGCGTGTGCAACCTCCTTTTGTACATCCAATTGATCCCTGGGATCTTAATCTAGTTCTTCTGTTCCTTCAGTCGCCCATGTTTGAACCTTTGGAGGAGGTTGATCTTAAGTACCTATCTTGGAAGACGGTAATCCTCCTGGCTCTCGCTTCGGCTCGTAGGGTTTCGGAATTGGGGGCTCTTTCCTATAAACCTCCTTACCTAGTGTTTCATGCGGATAGAGCGGGACTCCGGACGATAGCTGCCTTCCTTCCTAAGGTCGTGTCGGCTTTCCATATCAATCAGCCTATTGTGGTACCAGCATTTGTGGAGGACTCTGGTTCTTCTACCTTGGATGTGGTTAGGGCTCTCCGCACCTTCGTAAGTCGGAGTCGCTTTTTGTCCTCTATGATGCAGTTCGGAGGGGTTGGCCAGCGTCTAAGCAGACTTTAGCACGTTGGATCCGGCTAACTATTCATCAAGCTTATGTTAGTGCTAACCGTCGGCCTCCTTCGTCAATTTTGGCTCGTTCCACACGTTCTGTGGGTGCGTCATGGGCGGCCGGTAGAGGAGCATCTACGTCACAATTGTGTTGTGCGGCCACTTGGTCTTCAGTTCACACGTTTGTCAAGTTTTACAAATTTGATATGTTTGCTTCTTCGGCGTCCCATTTTGGCCGCCTTGTTCTGCAGGCGCCACAGAGCACTCCCACCCGTGGGGATAACTTTGGGACGTCCCCAGCGTAAGCACCTCCAGTGTCCCCTAGTGGATGAAAGAGAAAATGGGATTTTGGTACCTACCGGTAAATCCTTTTCTCTGATTCCACAGGGGACACTGGACGCCCACCTCTGCGCTCTATGCCTGCCTTGTTCGGTTTTGTTCTGTATGTTGTATGATTTAGTTATTGTGTGTTCTTCTCTCCTTTCACTCTGCTTGTTCTCCACCTCCTCTCGGTCTTCATTTTCTAAACTGAGGGCTGGTGGGGCATAGAGGGGGAGGAGCTTCACACTTCTAAATTTTAAAGTGCCAGCTCCAGCTATCCACGCCTCTATACCCCAGCGTAAGCACCTCCAGTGTCCCCTGTGGAATCAGAGAAAAGGATTTACCGGTAGGTACCAAAATCCCATTATTTATATTGTATTTGAGTGGTAGTGAATCAGGCCCCGTATTTGTGAATATTTTCCTGTAAACCTGTCCTGCCTGGCTAATAAACCTAATACCTGGTTAAGTAATCTACCATGGGAACTAACCTCCATCACACACCACTGCCACCTTTACCATCTATAGGGTCTGCCAAAAGGTTATGGACCCAGGCCACAAGGCTCCCATACCATCAGCATGTGCAGATTAACGATACCAAGAACTCTGCTAGACAGAATGAAAAGATCTGAGTGAGTACAGAAGAATCCTTTATACACAAGGGTGAAAATGTACAGTGCAGGTATACATATAACCTGCTGGAAAGCACTCATTAATGCCTCCACTCCCTGCACACTACCGGGGTCCTCAACAGTGAGCGAGAAAAGCTATGGATCAGGAAACTCACGCTCCCCCAGGGAAGAGAAGTCTATAATTCTGAGGCAGAACCTCCCAGATCTGTAGGACCCCTGGAAGCTGAAGCTTCTTTGGCCTAGATGTAGAGGCAAGAATCCAACATCCATTCTAAGGAGGAGAAAATCAGCACTAGACCATGCACCTCAGGGTGTCTGAGATTTTTTGGGCGGACTTGCCAGCAAGGAAAGCTGCTGTGCAGGAGGGGTGCCTATTGCAAAGCAAAATCAATGCTACCACCCTGATGTCAGCCCCTGCTCCCTCTCATTTGCCTACTGCGGCAGCCAAGTGGTGGGAGATCCCATGAACCTCCTCGAAGGCGCCAGGGACTCTGCCACCATTATCTCCAATGCAGGCCTGGGACTGACTATAAGTATGAAGCTTGATAGAGGGCAGCCACTCCCTTTGTTGCTATGTCTCTAGTGCACGGTCTGGTGCCAGTTGGCACTGAAGGCATGGGGATCCTGGGCAGATACTTATGAAGGTAGTGGCCGGGTCCCCATAGATGGTTCCACTCTTTTTTCTAAGAATCCCCAGCTGTGGCAAACCATGCGGAAAATATTGCAGATGATAAAAGGAAAACTAAAAACGGTTACCGGTCACCATAACAGCGTGCCTGGCTCCATCCATCCCTTGAAAATAACTGAGGGCCTGATACAGCAAGGAACGCAGCCACGAATTCTCATGCACCCGGCCGATGTTTGCGTTCTGCACATGAACCGGCCACTGCTATTGGGAAGCGATCTCAGTGAGCACGCAGTCCCCTCATAAAGTGATTAACAGGAAGTGACTGTGTGGGGGTGGTGATGGGGGGGTGGTCACAGAAATGCAAGCGTACCATTGCGTTTGAACGCCGTTACAGGGGCGTGCATAATTAAGCCCCTGTGACCTAAGATGCAGCCAGAGCTCTAGATGAGGTCAGGTGAACCACTGTTATGCTAATGGGTTCCTATGGTCCTTGATGTTACTGATGTTTTCGCTGTCTAGCGAGGTATTGCCGATGTGAGTAAAGGGAAGTGGGCGGCATTATGTAGTGGTGGGCGCCTGGTTCTTGTGCTGCGGTGTCATTACGATTGCGTTCATTAGCATAGTTTTGCAGCGGCCGGGTGCGTGCGTATGCAGACTTGCGTTCCGTGCTGAACAGGCCCTGAGCCCTGATGGTAACCAATCAGGGAAGAGCCTGAATTTTCAGCAGTAATTTGTGCCCCCACCACAGCTATACACCAGTTGTCCAGTGATCCCAGGGATGAATATAAGATAATATACAGAAGCATATAGTTATATCTTAGTTGATGTGATGGCTGTGAGGGGAGGGAGTGGGCGGGGCCTCCCTTCAGCTCACACTGTGCTTGTGCAAGACATAGTATTATATCATACATTTTACCTTCACTGATCAACTCCACGTATTTTATGGACATTACGATACAACAAGAGAATAAAAAACGGCTGAAAGTGGAAAAGCTGATCAAGAAAAATAGCTGAACTGAAACTATAATTATATAAAGGCTAATAGCAGAACAAGTTAGGGACTTAGGACCTGATTCAGACCTGTTCGCTAGATGCGGCCGCTCGCTCCCAGCGTATGCAAATTCAGCTAAGTGACGCCAAGGCTTTCGATCGCACGGCAAGGCATAAGCACGCCCACTATGTCTTGGCGAGTGATCACTTTGTGTTTATAGACGCCCACCAGCCTGTCTTTAGCCGCCCGCTAGCGTACGTCATCTCCAGGAAGTATATACGGCCATCGGTACATTGGATGAGACTGCAGCGCTTCTGGTTGACTGTACCCTACCGCAAGCACTGTGAGCAATTCTGTGTAAAAATCAACCAGGTGACGTGTACTATGACGCTGGCTGTTAATTATGCACGCTTCTGAAACAGCGTTGAAACACTCAGGCACGCCTGCGTTCACAAATCCACTCCCCCTGTTACTACTGTCCTTCCCCTGTTACCACCCACAAACGGCCTCTCCTGTCACTCATTTCACTGGGCTGTCTTTGCTGGGCGAGCGAGCGCTACCCGATCGCTCAAACTAGTTCGCACACGCAAATGCATAACATCGGCAGCGTACGAGTGAGCGGCCGCTTGCGAAAGGGTCTGAATCAGGCCCTTAGGCGCGTGATTCAGCGAAGTACACTAAAGCCACCACAGTTGCGAATTTGTACACAGCAATTGTGCGAAAATATGCTAATGTCGCAACCACTGGGATTTGCATTGAGACGCCCATCACCGCAAATCCAAATGACTGCATACAAAGGCGATTATAGGACTTCTGAGTAACCCTATGGTTGCGCAGAATGACAGCGGGAACTAAGACGCCGGAGCCATTTTCACTGCCCCAAAAACACTTCGACACACCTGCGCTGGAGTCGCCACCTCCCCGTTGCTGTCCACAAATGGTCCCTGTCAGTCACTTTTAGAATAAATCCTCTCTGCGAGTGACAACAAAAATGAAACTTGACGCAAGCTTTGGTGCGGCTCACATACATGCGCAGATTACAGATAACTGCTCAAACATCGGTATTGTGCCATCTCTGAATCAGAACCTCTGTAAATCACTGAGGAATATGGCCCTGATTCAGACCCACTCACGAGCGGCTGTCCGCTCGCAAGTGGGTCGATGTTCTGCACTGAGCATGCGCACGACGGAGGGAGCTCCGTCGTGCGCATGCGTCAGACGCAACGAGCGAAGGAAAGTCCTTCGCTCGTTGTGTCTGATCAAAGGGGGCGTGCTGTCGATGTTGACTAGTGATGTCAGTGGGAGTGATTTTGGCTCTGATAGAGCCAAAATCACTCCGGAGCTTGCGGTTGAAAACCTCAATCGCAGGCTCTGGCTCGCAGTTTCGATGGTCGCGATGGTCACGACCATCGCGGCCATCAAACTGCACGCTCGT
Source organism: Taudactylus pleione (assembly GCA_031769625.1). NCBI lineage: Eukaryota > Metazoa > Chordata > Amphibia > Anura > Myobatrachidae > Taudactylus > Taudactylus pleione. The sequence continues at coordinate 8,212,489 of JAUIMM010000570.1, read as the reverse complement.
ATATGCTGTGGGTGGTGACCCACAGCTATACGAGCGTCCAGGAGGACGCTCCATTTTTTAGGAGGGCGGCCCTCATTCAGAGCGTGCGCTCTGCTCAGAGCGTACGGCTCTGAATGAGGGCCTATGTGTGCAGTATATAGATAACTGGTAATAAATAAAGAATTAATCAGTGACAGTGAGCAGGGCACAGCGATTGATCATAGTGAGGATAGAGGGTCTCATTCAGACCCGGTCGCAAGCGCCGATGCGCTCACAGCTGCGTGTGCGCAAGCCCCGGAGCGAGAAACTCTCTCGTTCCGGAGCTCACTACAAAAGGGGCGGCTGTCGTTGTTGATCGACAGCTCGCCCCCTTTTGTAGGCGGGGAGGGGGGGTGGTTTCACAAACGGAGGCGTTTTGTGGGCGGTCGCACTGACATCATCAGTGATGTCAGTGGGGAGCTTCCTGCTCGATCAGAGCAGGAAGCTCCCTGGGGCTTGCGGTTGCTGAGATCCAACCTTAGGGTCTCCTTGCAACCCCCGATGGTCGCGATGGTGAACACCATCGCGACCATCAACCTGGTCGGTCGCTAAACTGTGGGTGGTAACCCACAGCTTAGCTAGAGACCAGGAGGCCACACAAAAAAAAAGCGCCCGCCCTCATTCAGAGAGAGCGATTGCTTCTTGCGACTGCTTATGAATGAGGGCAGAGGGCCTGATTCAGAGCCGCTCGTAAGCGGCCGCTCGTTCGTTCCGAGCGATGTTCGCACATCTGCGCCTGCGTATGGGTCGTAATGCGCATGCGCCATTTCCGTTGCGGTCGGAAATCGTGCACTCGCAAAACAGCAAGGGCCTGCTAATTTGAGTGACAGGATGAGGCGTTTGTGGGTGGTAACGGGAAGGTGCTTGAAAACGGAGAGTGATGATCCGAATGCAGGCGTGCCAAACGGTCAAAACGGGCGTTTTAAGGGTGTGCATAATTAACAAAGCAGCGCCATCGATCACGTCACTTGGTTGTTTCTTAGCCTGAACTGTTCGTATGATTGCGGGAAGTAAATCCTACCACAAGCACTGCGAGCAGTTCAGACGCCTTTCGATGTACTCGATTAATCGAATAAATAGCGGAGATGACGTAGGATGCGAGCGGCCAGGGGGCGTCTTTACAAAATAGCGAGTGCATGTTTCGTTCGCTCAGACATAGAGGCGTCAACAGACCGCAAAGAGCGAGCGCTCAATTTAAATAGCCGGCCCCTTTTTTGGAACGACCGTTCGCAAATAGCGTCCGGCTCTGAATCAGGCCCAGAGTATCTTATTGGCCAAGTGCAAAAATTACAGCATCAATCCAGCCTCCCTGAGCCGCTCCGCAAAAGCCACACGGAACCAACTTTTCAGGAACAATACCCTGAGGCATCACAGGTCAACCTGAAACCAAATAATCATCTCTAGGGGACCAAGATGATAGTCCAATTGCTACTGGACAAGTGCAGACATTGCAGGCCTGCACTTCGCACAGAGGGGCTCATTTTCTGCGCTTGCTTGTAGAGTATGGACGCAGCCAGGACGCCCGCTTCAGATGGAACGTTTGCACCCAGCATGGGGCGGGTACAAGTCTCAGTGGCAAACGCAGGATTTCCAGAGGGGGATTTCCAAAGGCTTAAATTTAGAGTGTGGCCTGTCAATGAAGAGGGCATAATTAGTACTTAACCAGCTTTAATAAGCATCATACAAAGTGTATTGTGTGCATTAATTCCAGCATATACAGGACCAGTGATCACATTAAGCCATTAGATGTGCCAGTAGGCCATCCTGCCTGAGCTGAACAAATTTATTTTAGATGTGGGCACCATTCCAGACTATTGGAGCAAGTCCGGGAGCCTGGAGGAGCAGCAGAAGAACCTAGCACTGCCCTGGACATACTGTATATGTATATATTGGGCTCTATAGCAGTGCATCTCTAACAGTGCATGTTTTCCAGATCTTCTAGTTGGTGCACAGGTTATTTATTACTGACTGATACATGTTAAAAGATCCACAGGTGGTGCAAATTATTTCATTTGTGATTCTGAGAAGAACATGCTGCACTAGTAACAATCTATTATATTACTATTTCTATTGTGGTCATGGTGTGGGCTGGGGAGGGGGGTTTCCAGGCAGACCGAAACCCCCCTTGCGTTTGCCTATGAGTCTTGATTATGACGTTTGCGGACTTCTGCGTGCAAACTCACGGATACTCAGCATGCACCGGCAGACACTCACATTAGCAAAAGGCTGCTGCAGCCGGATGGAAACAATCAGCCCCGAAGTATTGATGAGTTAACCCACATTCACAGTCAGGGTGATATTCCTCTTTTCATTTTCTTCAATGTACGTTGTTGTTTTTTTTATATTTGCCCTGGGAGCCAACAGCCCTGGTATGCGAGATTGGATACAGATTGATGTGCAGAACAAAGGACAGTTCCGAGCTGGGTACATACCTATATAATCATCAGGCCGTCCTTTTGAATTTGACCCGTTCGTGCGATAACGCATGAGTGTGTTTGCAACTTCGATCATGTTTTGTTGGAAGAAAACTGGTTGCATCAAAGGAATCACATCTTAGGGCCTGATTCAGACCCGGACGCAAGTGGCTGGACGCACGTACGGCGTACGAGACGAAAAATGCAAATTCAAGCGCTCGCTCGTAATTTCGTACGCAGCTAATCTTCTGCCCCATAGTCTACCAACCCCTCCTCTAGCTAACGAGCGAGCCAAATTGCGACCGCACATCTCCAATTTTGCATGCAGGGAACGCTCGCACCAGTCCAAACCGGAAGTGGGCCTGTCAGTTTTCGATTACCTGCTCGTTCATACATCCTTTAATCGTATCATGGCAATCAACAGATCAATTAGCTTAATTGCTCTTCACATTTTTTGTTTTTTTCATTTGCAATAAACTTTACTCTTGTCCGTGTTTGTTTTTTCACGCAGAATACGTACGGATTAAACAATGGTTTCCTTTATCCAAAATACATGTTTGTGTCATTTTTCATATTGTTTTTCGTGTTTTGTCTGTCGCATATTTTACTTGTTTCATTTTTTTATTTAAATTAGCTAACGCATGTCACCGCATTAAGCCAATCATAACTCACATTAGATTTTTAAGCCTGTCGAACACATGACTCATACACTAACCAATAGAATGGTTCCTGTTAATTTTCCAAATACATTAGCCAATCAAAATTATTTTCTTGGCTTTATTAAAACTGTTTTTTCCCAAATCCACCATTGCCATCATGAGAGCCTCTGCGTTCACCAGGCGGGAGCTGATAGTCCTGACGGAGGTTATGGACAGGTGGATAACCAGCCAGCCTCCCCCCATCACCAACAGAGAGAAGCGATCCGCCTATGCAGAGGTTCGCCGCCACCTGCGCTCCTTCGGCTCACGCCGACAGATTGTTTCAGACAGCGGATAGCTGAAAGTAAGTTTTATTTTTTCTTTATTTTTTTTAATTTTGAGGCCCTATCTGCATGTGCATGTTTTCCTTCTTGCCCTGTTTGTTTATTTAATACATATCTGCATGTGCATGTTTTCCTTCTTGCCCTGTTTGTTTATTTAATACATATCTGCATGTGCATGTTTTCCTTCTTGCCCTGTTTGTCTATTTAATACATATCTGCATGTGCATGGTTTTGTTTTTTTTCTTTTTTAGTCTCTAAATATTTTTTCAGTATGTTTGAAAGTTAAAAAATTAAGCCAACCTTAAATTGTTATCCATCATTTAGGGGCAGAGCGCAGAATACGCCGACATCAGCAGCGACGCCGTCGGCCACTTCCCCTATCCCCAACTCCCAGCCAATCCTCCTCTCCCCACCCTACCCCTAGTTTACCCTCCAACCCAGCATGGCCAGACCCGGACGCCCCTCCCTCTAGTATACTTCCCATCCCTCAACATTCACCCTCCCCTCAACCCCCCTCTCTCTTTTCATCACCCTCCTCTCCAACCACCCCTCGCTTTTCCACCCCCTCCCCCCCTTCAGAAATCACCCCTCCTCCTACAGACCTGCATTGGCCCACCTCCGAGGAGGACGATGGTGATGCTTCTGGGCCAGGCGGCATTGTCAATGGTATGTTTCCCTTTTACCTTGTTTTTACAAAATTTTGGGGGGGATGTTCTCCTTTGCCTGTGCATTTTTATTTGTTATATTTTTTGAAATGTTTGTTAGATATATCTGGTTTTAGAAATGTCTATGATGTTTGGCCCTTACACATATCACACATGTCCAAACAGTCATACTTGTATCTCTTGTTTACGGTACCCCCCAAAGTAGTTTTTCGGTGTTTTTCGCCTTTTTTACAATTTCTTGTTTTTGTCGTGTTTATTTCGAATTTATTTGGGCAAAGAATGTTGGCTTTGAATTGTAATGTTTGTCCAATTTATTTTGGGTTTGAAAATTGCATTTCCTTTGGCAGTTGTTTCTCAAACAAAATTATGGATTTTTTTATTAAGAACCTCAATTTTTAAACCCACAGAGGACCAGAGGCGGCTGACGGAGGCAGCAGTGTGTGTGGAGAGGCTGAGGGGCCATGTGATAGGCATGCTGGTGGTCCTCGATCACATGGCCGGGATCCTGCGGCATTCATTTTTTTAATTTTCCAAAATTTTGTTACTTTTTCCATAAATAAAAAAAAATGGTTCGTTTGAAGTCTCATTCCTTCTCTGGAAATATTATATTGTTTAACCTTACCTAAGTCGACTATTGCAGCAAGTTTTTAAAACTAATGTAACTTAGATTCGAGAAAGCTGAATTCGGTCAGCTGGCACATTCAACACCTAACAATACCAATAGGTTTTTTTTTGGTTTGTTAGAACTATTTTTTTTTGGGGGGGGGTAAGGTAAATATTAAATGAAACCTGTTTAGGCCGAGAATCCAAAACATACTGATTCACCATAATACCTTGGTGTGTTTGTTTGGAGACACTAAGCATGGTAAAATACTGCACAATTTAAAAAATAAATGGATTAGCCCTTAATCAAGTTTCCAATTTGGGAACCACGTTACACTTGCATGTAATTTCGAATGGAAATGCTTGTAAGAATGTCTCAAAAATGTATTAACTAAAAAATTAGAAACACAAAGTGATTAAGGACAAACAATACACACAGTGAAAACACTCGTCAAAAAACAGCCTACACCAAAAAGATATAAAAACAAAGCAATCAAGAACTGTTTGACAAAGTAGCATGCCAACATGATTCCACAAATGAGTTGACGACAATTTTGGGCTCGAAGTTAAATCCAATGTGTCCACATGAAGTCATTTTTTAGGAACAGGTAGTAGTCATGGTTTTCCCGATAAATATTATGGAATAAAACACACAAATAAAAATTAAAATTGTTAATTACATTATTACATGTCTACAGTGTGTCATCTCACTTCATTTTGGACAATAATTATCTGAAAAAACGGGCCACAACATCATCACGTATGGCCCCCCCACATACAGACCTCCGACCAACCTCGCGGGGGCCATCCTCAGGCAAGGCATCCTCTGGCTGCATTGGGACACCACTCCTTATGGCGATGTTGTGAAATATCCCACACAGGACCACAATTTTTGAAACCATATCCGGCAAATACATGAGCTCGCCACAAGAGCGGAGGAGGCATCTGAATCGGCCTTTTAAAAGGCCGATACAGCACTCCACCACTTGCCTGGGGGCTGTAAGTGCGGCATTATACTCACTTTGTGGCCCTGGTGTGGGAGCCAAATAAGGAGTGAGCAGCCAGGGCATGCAAGGGTAGCCACTGTCTCCTGTGAACAAGAAAATACAAAATCAGGATCACTGTGTATCAAGCTTTGCATTGCTTTCTTAAAAAGGTCTACACTTACCCAGAAGCCACGCATCACCAGCTTGTAGGTTGTTTAATTTATGCCAAATCCCTGATTGACGGATGACGAATGAGTCATGTGCACTCCCGGGTAATTTTGCATTCAGGGACAGGATCTGGAGGGAGGCATCACATACCACCATTACATTCAGTGAGTGATAGTGTTTTCTGTTTCGAAAAATGGCCTCCAGCCGTGCTGGAGGCTGAAGTGGTATGTGAGTACCATCCACAACCCCTATGTGTGGGAAGCCAGCAATTTGGTAAAAATTGGCCTTCGCCACACTAAGGGAACCCATATCCAAAGGCATTTGAATAAAATGATGGAGGTGCTTGAAAAGGGCCTCCATCACTGCCCTCAGGATCCTTGAAAATGAGGATTGGGAGATTCCTGCAACTATTCCCACTGTGGTTTGAAAGGATCCTGAAGCACAGAAATTTAACACCGCCATAAATTGCGTAAGTGGTGGTATTGCTGTAGGACTGTCAATTTGCCGCTCAAGATCACTCTCTATTAATGAGAGAGTGTCTATGATGATTTGGGGCGGAAGACGGTAGCGCCTTAACACCTCATCATCGGGCATTCCAAAAAGGGTGACACGTGTTCTATATATCTGGGGCAGAGCACGCCTACGATGCCTACGCCTGGGACGAGATTGAGGTTGGTCAGCTTCCGGCAGCATGGCCACAATAATAAGACCAACATCAACCTGAAATGGTAAGAATTGTAGTTAAGGTATGTTGCCCAAAAAAAAAATACTTAGCTTTACGATACAATCCAAAGATGCTTACATGCCGGGGTATTGTCATGATTTCAAAAACCTACATTTCAAAAGACCATAATAAGTTAAGATTTTGTGGTGGCCATTTTGTAATCTTGTTTTTTGAAAATGCACAAAAATAAAGGGGGGAAACACACATTTCGAAAAATAGGAAACCGACATTGAGAGGACTTCCACAATTTGACAGAAACAAAAAAAACAGAATTAGAACGCTAAATGGTTCGCATTTTTACAAGGGGAATCAAGCCTACAAAAGTGCGCTAAATGGTTCGCATTTTTACAAGGGGAATCAAGCCTATAAAAGTGCGCTAAATGGTTCGCATTTTTACAAGGGGAATGAAGCCTACAAAAGTGCGCTAAATGGTTCGCATTTTTCACATCCCAAAAAACACGGAAAAAACCGTTAAGACCCCAAAATATGCGAGGACCAAGACATGAACATTTAACAAACAAGTTAAAATCAAAACTTACCAATACACAAAAAAGAAGTCACAGAACAAAAACGTCTTTGGGGCACAGCCAAAATAAACCTACAAAAATATTTAAAAAATTCAAATTAATTTATGGGCCAAACCAAAAAAAAAGGAGAACCATATTTTAAAAAAGGATGAGGGGAAAAAACTTACACAGAAAAAACACCACAACTAAAAAAAACCACACCCAAAAATGCGAACGGAAAGTTAACCCCAAAAAAACGCCTCTAACACTATCCAAAAAACCGCCAAACACAACTCCCTCCAACAAACCACTCCGAACAACGTAACCTCCAACAAACAACAACCGCCACCTCGACTCGAGTCGCCAAAAGCCATAAATAGTGTTTCTTCTCCCGCTCAAATTAAGGACGGATCATAGGAACGCACAATCAATGATGCGGCCTAATAATAAGGACGCATGTATAAATACGTCACGGAAATAAAAAAACGGTCTGGTGTAGTTCTTGTTTTTGCTTGAAAAATGGCTACTGACCAGCCAAACAATGGCCAAGAGGCGGCCGGTAAGTATTTCTCACATTTCTAATCAAGGCTGATTTTGAAACAGAATATAGTGAAAGATTGTCATCTAAATTCAAAATAATTTAATGTAAATAGGTGTTCAGGATGACATGGAAAAGGCTGCTGGGCCCAGTATTCCAGCCAAAGCTGGCAAAAAGAAAAGGCAGCCACAATTCACAAGAAAGGAGATGGAGGTTTTGGTTCAGAAGTGTGTGGACATCCTGCCACAGGCAGACAGGAATATGGGTGTAAGCCAGAAGTGGAGAATGTGGGAGGAGATAGCCAGTGCTGTCAATAGGGTGGGTGATTATGTCCGTCTAGCCCGGGATGTCAAACGCCGGTAAGTAAAAACTTAAATTAGAAAATAAAAACATGGAAAAATAATGCAGGAATAATGCCTACTTTTTCACCCACAGATGGCAAGACTTCAAATATCGCCTGAAACAAAAACTGGCTGACAGGGCTAAGCATGCAAGGGGGACAGGTGGGGGTCCCACCCCTGTGTCATTGGAGCTGAATGATTTGGAAGAGCTGGCACAGGGGTGTGTGCAGGATGTGGAGGTGTTTGGCGTGTCCAACATGGATACGGACATGGCAGACTTTGCGGCTTCTCATGTTGTCCCAGGTAAATGTTGTGATGTAACCAACTCTGAAATGTTATTGTGACAATATGTAGATTCTAATGTGACTTTTTTCTCTTTTTTCACACAGAGACACAGGCGGATGAGTCTGCTCCAGAGGGGAGCCTTGGCCGCAGAATTTCTGCTGGCTCTGCAGGGGAGGAACCAGTACATCCGGCTGAGGACCCTGCAGAAGCCAGTCCAGGGCAATCCCCCTCGCAGGCAGTGGCACTCCTAACAGAACTCAATTTTAAATCGGATTACCATACGGAGATTCTGCAGAGGATGGACGCCAGTCTGCTACGGGTGGCTGAGGCCCTGGAGCAAAATGCTGCGGCCAACGTGACCATTGGTCAGGCCCTGGCTGAAAATACCAGGGCCAACATCCGAATAGCCAATGCCCTGGAGCAGCTCGTTCGCCAGCACATGGTGGAGCCGACCTCCCTTCCTGCCGGAACATCAGGATCCTCCACCTCTGGCACAACAGCAGCCATTCCTCCAAATGTGCCTAGCCCTGTGCTTAGTCCAGAGGCCCCAACATCTGCCTCTGGACAAGCCAGCCAGAGGACATCCCGGACCCGGTCTGGCGCCCACCCTACCCCAGCCAAACGTGGAAAAAAACGATGACAGCACTGGCTACTTTTCCCACACTCCTTCTGTGCTTGCCCCATATTCCTTTCGGGCCAAAACTTCCCTCTCCTTTCTTGTGAATTGTTTTTAATGTGTTTGTTTAAGTTGGCCAACACTGGTAATATGTTTTTCAGATTTTTTAACGTTATTATTGCCTAACACTGCCCAAAAAGTGTATTTGCAAAATGCCCCCCAAAACTTGAAAAAATTGTCTCTGTAAATAAAAAATTGACAAATGATCTCCATTGTATTGTGACATTATTTAAAAATTGTTTGAGAGTTAATCCTGGATCACAAGCCAAAAACGTCCTCCAAATATTAAAAAAAATGTGTTTTTAAAAAAAGGGTTCTTTAAGGATCTGTAAAATTAAAAAAAGGATGCAAAATCTCCTTTCCTAAGCAAAATGGTAAAATACACACAAACATGATGACATTATTGTTACAATAGCACAAAACCAAATCCAAAAATAAAAACATTCAAACAAATGTACGCTAATTGATTATGTAATCCAGAAATTAGCAGCTGAGATTTTCACCTGCGTACGGTTTTGTGCTAACCCAAAAAACTCTTTTCAAAACACATTACAAGCTGGTTTGCAATTCAAAGTTGATTGTTTTTCTGACAATCCGTGATAAATCGATGAAACATCGAGGAGGCCCGGACCAGAGGACAAGGCCATCGCCATTGTGGTCGAGTAATCCACACCCCAAGCTGTGCGAGCAAGTTGAACGGAAAGAGGATCAGCCAGTGACGTATGACTTGGTACGAACACATTTGCCGTACGCATCTGAAACTTTATGTATGCCCCAAAAACGCCTCGCCACGCCTGCGTTTTTCCATCTCCACCCCCGTCAACACCCAAAAACGGCCTTTTCTGTCAATCACATTTCACATGTCACTTCCTGTTCGCTATTTGACGAACGAGAGAAAAAAAGCTCACAATATGCCGTACACACATGCGCAGTGTAACACCGGCGCATGCGTGGTTTAACAACATCGGAACGCAACGTGCGTACTGATGCTAACGAACGGCTCTGAATGAGGGCCTTAGTTTAATAGTCATCCAATTCCACCGCGTGAGATCGGACCAATAATGCTGTGTATATGCACCTTCTACCGTTCTTGCGATTCTACGCCGACAGCAGTACTGCCTCTGTGGGTGGTACAATCATTTGCTCTCAATATTTTGGCAGTCGGGGATCGAAGGTCGGCAGTATGATTTGTATAGGTGTGTACGCGCATATTTGTACTGTGGTCGGGGCGTCCGATCGAGAGTGAATTTGATCGAACCATAGCATCGAACGAGTGGTTGCAAAGGTGTGTACCCAGCTTTAGCTATCTTGATAGGCGTTTATTGCCATGTTCTGTTAACTGGTGGGAATATCATTAGCTCGATTCTTGAAAGATTTGATGTGGCAAAAGGACGTCCAAGATGAAATGGTAGAAAGATATTCAGTCATGTGAGCAAACACAGATGGCGACAGATCCGTAAAGGAAGGAATCATCTGCATAGAGATGATACTAGGGGCCTGATCCACCACGGATCGCACGGCTGCGTTCGCACGCACCCGCTCGCCGCGAAAATATGCTAATGAATGCAATCGCACGGCAACTGCAGCACTATACCAAGAAGCCCATCACTGTATAATGCCGCCCACTTCCCATGACATGCATCCGCAAGTCAGCGAGTAACATCAGAGCCATTCGCACGGTTGTTGTGGACCTGACCCTACCGCACAAACTGCTAAACTTCCTGTCGCCACCTAGACCTCTGCCAGCGTATGCAATCGCGGGGGCTTAATTATGCACGCCCCTGTTATGGCCTTCAAACGCACAGGCACACCTGTGTTCTGCTGACCACCCCCCCTCCCCTCCACCCCCAAACGGTCACCTCATGTAAATGACTGTGAAATGGGACTACGTGCTCACTGTGATTACTTCCCGATCGCATCGGTTGTTTCGCGTACTGCGATGCATGCGCAGAGCACAAAAATCAACCGGCTGCGTGCGAGCGCAGCCTTGCCATCCAACCTGAATAAGGCCCTAAAATCCAAAGCTGAGGGCCTAGATCTGAGCCTTGCGGTACTCCAGCTGGTAGAGGAAGCGCAGAGGAGGTGCATTCAGAGAAACAAACACAGAAGCAGCTATTTGATTAGTAGTATGAGAACCAGGATAGGACAGTGCCCTGAAGACCTGGGCTACTTAGTGCTTGTGTGAGAAGAGAGTGGTCAGCAGTCTCAAATGCGGCAGAGAGATTCTGGAAAATCAGAAGTGAGTAATGGCCTCTAGATTTAGTAGTGATCAAATCACTGACCACCAGGACCGGCTAGAGGCCGGTTTGAGTGAAGCAGCCACATAGGAGGTGCAGTGCCCTGTGGGGGGCAATGTCCATATCTCCCTACAGTGTTGCTGGGACTGTCCCACACGCAGGCTGCAGTGTCCCGCGGTGTTGGGGGGAACAGACACTGCTGAGCAGCGGGTGAGTAGATGTTGTGCATCTATACTGTGCAGGCAGTATCTGGGGGTAGTCCAGCATCTCCAGGAGTGCTAGGCACGCCTCCAGAGTGACAAGGCAAGGCCACGTCCTTCTACGCTAAGCCACACTCCCTCAATACTAGGCCACGCCCCCTTTTCGCCCATGCACGCCTTCACCATGCGATATGTCCCTCTTCTGCATTCTACAATGTTAGGAGAATGTCTATGATTATTTTTCCAACAGGGGGCAACGTACATTTTTTTTCTCCTGTGGGGGGCAATGAATAAATAGGCTCACTAAAATTAGATTATTGCCGGTACCATTTATACATACGGTAGGGCCCGATTCAGTGGTGGACGTGTTTATTTATTACCAGCTATTTATATAGCGTACACATATTCCGCAGCACTTTACAGAGGATATTTTGGCGCTTCACATCAGTCCCTGTCCCAGTGGAGCTTACAATCTGTGGGCCTGATTCACTACGGAACGCAACTGTGAATGCAATAGCAATTACGCAAGCAGTCTCACTGCGATAGTATGCTAATTCATTGCGATCGCTATGCCTCAGCTACACTACATAGGGAAGCCCCCTTTACCTTACACACATCCGTAATGTTTAGCAAGACTGCGAAAACATCGGTACAATCGTGTACCATCGCAGCCTCACGCACGCTTGCACAAGCTCTGACCTACTCAGGAATTGCTAACTTCAGCGCACGCTATCAGGCCTCAGGCTGCATAGGTCATCGCAGTGATTATTATGCACGCCCTTGCAGTGGCGTTCAAACGCACTGGCATGCCTGCGTTTAGCCAACCAACCCCGTTACCACCCACTAACGGCACTTGCTGTCAGTCACTCTGCGATGGGTCTGCGTAGTCTCTGCGATCGCAATGGCTAGTTCGCACACTGTGATGTATACGCAGTACGCAACAATCGGCCGATTGCGTGCGTATTAGCAGCTGCGTTTCTTGCTGAATCAGGCCCTATATTCCCTACCACATGCTCACACACATACACACTAATTTTTGTTGTGGGCCAATTAACCTAACAGTATATTTTTTGGATTGTGGGAGGAAACCGGAGCACCCAGAGGAAACCCACACAAGTACAGGGAGAATATACAAACTCCACACAGTGCCATAGTTGGAATCAAACCCACGACCTCAGTGCTGTGAGGCAGCAATGCTAACCATTACACCGTCTGTGCTGTTTAGCATCATTATACGGTTGCCGACCTGCGACTTTATGCAAATGCCGCTGCACAGTCCTTCCCCGGTGTACATCTGTGCGTGGGTTCCGGACTATAGACAGTAAAAAGGTCGACAATGTCTAGATAGACACTTGATGTTAGACAGTCAATAGGTTAACTGGGACAAAAGGTCGACAGGGACAAGAGGTCGACATGTAAGAAACTCGACATGGACAAAAGGTCGACTCAACAAAATGGTCAACACATGATTTTTTTTTTAGGGTTAGGCACCAGGAGGGAGGGTTAGGATTAGGGCTAGAAAACAAAAAAAATCATGAGTCGACCATTTTTTTTATGGTGACCATTTTGTGTCGACCGCTTCACCCTGTCGACAATTTGTACCTATCGACCTTATTACATGCTAACCTTTAGTGTGTCGACCTTTTGTCCCTGTCGAACTATTGACTGTCTAACATCTGGGACGGGATGCATGACGCATCGGACCTTTGCGATGGAGGGACTTCCGGGTCTATGACCCAGAAGCCCCTCCGGCGTCCTTCTGCGCATGCCGCGGAGGGTGCTGGGAGGGATCCAATTGGACCTGGTGCATCTTCAGATTCCGCCATCAGTCGCACCATCAAAACTTATGCTATGTGCAGATTCTCAGTATTTTAGTAACCATCGCAATCCTGGAATCTAATGGAAAAATTGTTTCCATTGAACTGGGAACATCGATGGTGGCTAACCATCGGCTTCCTATATCCAGCCCCAGGGGTAAATTTACTAACATGAGAGTTTTTAGACGTGGAGATGTTGCCCATGGCAACCAATCAGATTCTAACTAACATTTAACTAGCACCTTCTAGAAGATAATAGCTAGAATCTGATTGGTTGCTATGGGCAACTTCTCCACTTCTAAAAACTCTCACTTATTCAAATTTACCCCCTAGAGCCGGATTTAGAGGGGCACACTGTGTTGATGCTTACGCAGTTCAGCGGGTTTGCGAAAATTCTAGAAAACCCTTACTGGCATGCGTGAAACCAATGTGTTAAATGGCATATGCATTTGCGTACGACATCGCTGTGACTTAAGACGGCTTATGCGATTCACGGGCATTCAGGGTGGAGACTGGGAGGTGACCTCAAGTGATCGCAAAATGAGGTGGTGGCAAGGGCGTGTTATGGGAGTGGCATTGGAGTGTCATGGTCATGTTATGGGAGTGTCATTATTCCATCGCGCGGAAGTACACAGGAGGAATGCTCAAGCTGACATTTGCATATTTTCACAGCTGCGAATCCGCGAGAAATCGCAGCCACGCATGAACTGTGTGCCTGTAGTCCAGAGGTGAGGATTGTTTGTGCTGGCTTGTATTGCCCAGGGAGAGCGTATGATCGATAAAGCTTTCCCTGTATAATATTTTGATGCATACAAGGGTTAATTATGTTTATTAAAAAAAAGTATAATTAACACCTTCAAACATATAGATGGACATTGCTTCACCATGGTACTCATTCATACGCAGAGTCATATTTATCAAACAATATTCATAGGATATTCCCCGAAAACTCCCTCTTACCTGCAAATACCAAGGATCGCTTAGATGCATGTATGGGGGACCGTGGGCTTCATTCAGAGGCGGCCATACGGTCTACGACCGCACGGCCGCCTCGATCTTTGTCCAGTGCGCATGCGCACGAGGGAGCCGGCTCCTTCGTGCGCATACGTGACACCTGCTACGACCGACAGCGCTGGTCGTAGCGGGTCTCTTTCCAAAGGGGACGAGCTGTCGATGTTGATTGACAGCTCGCCCCCTTTGGAAGGCGGGCCGGGGGGGGGGGGGACGCCCAAACGGAGGTGTTCCCATGGGAACGCCTGCCGTTTGGGGGAGGCCCCACTGACATCACTAGTGATGTCAGTGGAGAGCTTCCGGCTCTGACAGAGCCAGAAGCTCTCCGGGGCTTACGACAAGTGAGACCCTACCCTAGGGTCTCGTCGTAAGCCCCGATGGTCGCGATGGTCTATGACCATCGCCCTAGCGGTTGTTAGAGCTGTGGGTGTAAACCCACCCCCTAACGACCGAAACAGAGGCGGCCGGTCAGGATGCAAGCGGCCGCCCAGTTTCTGAGCGACCGCTTGCATCCTCCGACCGCCTCTGAATGAGGGCCTGTGGGTGTATGGAGTTTAGGTATGATATGTCGACATTGAGCATATTGACATTCATCATGTAGACAGTGATGAAATGTCAATATATCGTCCCTGGTGGTCCAGCGGTAACTTACCTGTTCCAATACGGTTGCAGCGGTGTCTTCCGGGTCCCGGCAGTCATGTAACTGTGACTTCCGGGTCAGACCTCCAATCCTCTGGCGTTTGGGTATTTCTCCCTAACCCACCCACCACCCCGCAGCCTAACCCCAATGTCGACATTTCATCCCGTTGACACTCTGAGAATGCCGGCATGTTGTTTGTCAATATTTTACCATTGCCGACATCATAACTGTTGACATTGACATCTTTTCCAATCTCCTATTTTAAATCGCAAAAATGGCGCCCGTGCTATGTTCCCAGAGACTTCCCTATTGCGATTGTGCAAATCTCCGGGAAAATGGCTACCTCTCCATTTCCCCTGTGTTTTCTGTCTGCAGCGCAGGCTGACGAGGGACTCTGGAGAGATAAGTATAATATAATGTGGGTGCAGGGTGTACGGTATGGGCCCCCCCTGGACCCAGGGGCCCTTGTGCACCGAACACCTTGCACCCATTACACATGTGCCTATATGGGCTACACTCCACAAAAGTTATGGTGCGTACACACTGGGCGATTCGGAAAGACAGTACGATTACAACATCGTAATCGTACAATCGTTCCTCATCCCCTGTAGTGCCCTACACTGATCAGTCGTTCAGTGCAGGCACACTCCATCATTACTGAACATGGGCAATCTGTCGTTATCGGCAGATTGTGCTGCATGTTCAGGCGATGGACAATGGTGGAAACGACCAGCAGGAGCGCGCATAGCTGGTCGTTTCCGACATTATAGTGCACGATTACTGAGTGATTGCACGATTACGATGTCGTAATCGTGCAATCGCTCAGTAAAATTGCCCAGTGTGTACGCAGCATTACCGGGAGAGGGATCTGTAAGACGTACTCTCCGCTCGCGCATGTGCAGTCAGTAGACTGAGCATGCGCACTAACGTGGCTTGGTTCTTCTTACATATCGCAGGGACCCTGTCCCTGCTTGTTTTCTACATACATTCGGGCGATCACCAATTTCTGAAATTGTGATTATCGGGACCAAGGACCTGATACAGACCCGTTCGCTAAGGCATGATCACACGCTGCCGGGCGATTGTTGCTCAGTGCGCATGTGTATAATTCGCAGTGCGCATGCGCAAGCCAGTCTTAGCGATGGGGAATTGTGCGCTCATAGCACACAGACTGCCAGCTACTTTGAGTGACAGTGCCATTTGTGGGTGGTAACAGAAGGTGCTTGTGAACGGGGAGTGGTGTTGCGGACGCAGGCGCGTCAGGCCGCCAAAACGCTGTTTAAAAGGCGTGCATAATTAGCAAAGTAGTGTCATTGTACACGTCACCTGCATGTATTTCAGCCAGCACTGATCGCTGTGCTTGCGGCGGGGAAAGGCAACCTCAAGGGCTGCGAGCAGCTCCGATGGCTCTCGATGTTACCGATTAATCAAACAATTCCAGGAGAGGATGTGTGTTGCGAGGGGAAAGGGGGCATCTTTATACACTTGCGAAGCTCAGTGATGTAGCTCGCTAAGACATACAGGGCGTCCTTACGCCACGTAGTGCGAGCGAGGAATTTGAATCTCCGGCCCAGGGGCGTTTCTAGAGAGGATGGGGCCCATTTGCAGTCTCCGACTCGGGCCCCCTCCTCTCCACCTGGCAGCGCACTGAGCTGTGCGCGGCTAGCCCCGAAGTTATAGACTTTGGGCACTAGCGTGTGCCCAGAGTTTATAGTGTATGCACAGATCACTGGGAAAATGGCCGCGGCGGCCATTTTACCCTGTACTGCACATGCGCAAACGACGGGAAAATGGCCGCCACGGCCATTTTACAGTCAATTTACAGCGCCGGACGCCACCGCCGACGTGGGACTCTGGAGAGGTAATATGGGTGCAGGGTGTGCGGTGCGAGGCCCCCTGGACCCCGCACCCATTATAGATACGCCCCTGATCCGGCCCCTTTTCGCCAGCGAGCGACCACATCTTGCGAGCAGGTCTACATGAGCTCCCAAATCCTGATAATTAATAAGTATGCCCCATTGGCCTAAAACTCTCATCATTGTTTAGAACACCCTGCCTGTCAGAAGGCTCAGTGCAGCTGTAATACAGAGATAGCCATAAGCCATGATGAAGAGTCAAGCAGTGTGTGGCATGCAATCCCCCCAGTACATATAGAATCTAGTACACACAGTACAGGATCTATATATTAGAGTCTCCTGACTTCTGTATGAGACAGCGATCTGTGCAGCTGGCAGGACACACGTGGTGAGGACTCAGCAACAGTTCGCTGCGCTCATCACTGACACCTTGAACTTTCCATAAAGGAAAAATGAGTCCCGCAATATGCACCGGGCTCTAGGGGCAGATACTTAATATGCAATGATCCAGCCCCCAGCAGCAGCAACATCAGACTCATTATACCTATAAATAAAATGACAATAATATAAAATAGTGCTGCTGGGGGAGGTTACGCCCAGCACCCCCTCCTCCTCTTTCCCCTCTCCCCTCCCTCCTCACAATGGGAGCTCCATGCAAATCACCAGTGCGCAACTTTGCGCAAGAACCCGGGTGAAGTGCGGGTGGTATCGTATGCAAATACGTCTGCTGACGTTACAGATCATGTGGCTGTCGGCGTAGATTCCCCACTGATCGGGCAGCGCAGCGTCGGTTGCTGGTTAGCGGCCGGGGGGGGGGGGGATCCGAGTGATCGAACGTTGCGCGCTGTTACATTGTATCAGGAGAGACAGATACATTGTCCCCAACGTTCCATCGCGGCGTCCCCGCCGTCCAGGACCCGACCGCAGGTAAGAAACTAACTTCCCCCGTGCGGCGCCCAGCACACGGGACCACTGCCCCGGGGAGGGGGGAGACGGGGACCCGGGATGGGGGGGGGGGGGTCACAGGCTGCCGCCCGGATTAAGTTTAGCAGCACCCGCGTGTTCGGTGGGTCACGGCGTGGGGTCTGGGGGGAGGCGGGTGTGTGGGGGGGATCCGGGTGTGTGGGGTGTTAATGTGACTTAGCTGAGGGGGGGGTGGTCGGGTGGAAGTTAGGGGGCTCCTATCAGGGGGGCGGGATGAGAGAATAAGCTACGTTTCCCTATGTCGACATAAGCAACAGAAAATATGGCGTCCGCTTTCGATAGGGCGTTACGTAGAGGCAGCTGCTGGGGGCTGGGGAGAGAGTGTGCTCCTACCGGCCTGGCTGGGGGACACTGGGGCTTTTATTCACCCCTCCCCTATGGCTGCCTGGGGAAAGTTCTTAGCTTGGATACTTTGGGGGCTGAGGGGGGTTAATTTGCACCCCCAAATCTTGCTGTATGTGCTGTAATGTGGTGGCTGCGGGAGCCGTGACGCGGTGCAGCCGCTCCCCCCCCCCCTGACTGAGGAGAGATGGTGGCTGAGCACAACACCATGGCCACTGGCTAGCAGAAGCCCTCACATGGGGCTCCTAGCACTGCCCACTCACCTGCCTATATATATATATATATATATATATATATATATATATACACACACCATGTATGTTTATATGACAAGCACCAAGTGTAAAGCTTAAAGTGCTGGCTAGTTCTAAATACTTGAATCAACTTTATTAAATCAATCTACTTCTCAATAGACTAAACACCATACACACACCCTACAGCACTCTTTCCTGACCCTTAATGATTCCTAAAAAAAACAATACAAATAATTGAAGTAAACCCCCGCCCCCTGCAAAATCTGATTATCCTGTTCTCATCCACCACAGAAAGTGCTACAGAAAACTTTCAGGCAAGATCTGTAACTTGCTCCATAGTGTGTTTTCCCCCCACTAATCTCATATAAATTACAATCAAACAACTGCCAGCTCTTCCTGGAAGCACCAGCCGCGCTCTCTTTCTTTTTTTCGCTCTCTCTGAACATCCAGCCCACTTGCAGTCCTATTGTGTGTGTCCCCCCTCCCTACCCAAACCTGTTTGATCAGCACTGGGTTCATGCTGGGCGCACAAGGGTTAAATGTGTTTTGATTTTTGAATGAATGAGATTTTTTTTTTTGAGTGAATTCATTTTTTGTGCTATGAGGATAAAGTTGCTTTTAGGAAGTGCGGTTGTGATTTGCTGTGAGGGAAAGCTCCACCTGATTAGTTTACTTCAAAGCCTTATGGGGGGGTTGTCCTCAAGTATTTCCTGGTGCCTTTTGTTTGTTGGTGTGTAGATCCTAGCCTCATTAATTGTCTATACACAGGCATTTTATATACTGCAATTATACAGATGTGCTGCTAATATATTCTGTTTGTACTTATGCATCCTGTTGTCGTAATATCTTTGTACGCCACTATGGAATCCTTGTGTCGCCTTTATCAATAAAAGATAATAATATACTTCTTTATCTATATTAATGGGGAGTTCTAATGTCATTTACAATGGATTAGTTCTGATGTCGTAGTTTACAATTGGGTAGTTCTGTTGTCATAACTTTACAGTTCATTAAGGAGATTTATGTATTATAAGGAGTGAGGGGGCCCATACACGGTGCGATAAAGTAGCTGATCCGATGGATTGGTGCGATGTCACACCGTGTATGGGCCTGATTTCATACAAAGCACGCTCCTGATGGGGACGTACGTCGCAACGTTTGAGATCGCACTGCAGAATCATGCCATCGGGGGATGCGATGTATGATCCCATGTATTGCTATGCGGGTGAGGGAGCCGGCATATCGGGCGGTCGGCCACCAGATAGTGCTGTGTGTGCGGACCGCCCGATATGTCGGACGTCGGATCCCCCGTCGCCTCATCGCACCGTGTATGGCCGGCCTAATGCTGCCCATCCATTTAACGGTGCGGGGGACGACGGAACGGTTACGACACCGTCGTCTCCCGCCTGGTGAACTGCATACACTGAATGTTCAGACGTTCAGTGTATGCAGATCAATTGTCCCTGAACATGGCAACCTGACGGCGGTCGTCAGGTTGACCGGCATGTTCGGGCGATGATTGATGTTAAAAACGACCAGAGGGCGCGCGCATCGCTGGTCGTTTTTAACCTTTTACTGTCCGATTACCAAGCGATGGAGCGATAACGACCGTCCTTATCGCTCCATCGCTAGGTATAATCGCCTAGTGGATGGGCAACTTAAGGTGTACTTGTCTGCATATTATAAGAGGTCAGTGGCCCATGTCCAAAATGGAATATCTAAATTGTCAGGTTAAGATCGTACGCTTGCTTATGAGAACGTAGTTGGGATGTTTATACCGGTGGCTGACATCTTGAGCATGCCTATTTTTGCAACAACTGTGTTGTTTAACTGATGTTAAAAACTCCTCTTTCTGGTTAAATTGTCCTGCCTATGTGTATACTGAATGACTTTGGAGTATTGCTTACATTTGGACGACTCCATATAGGTTATAACTTTAAAGGGCAGATCTAATTTACCCCAATTTTCCCATAGAAGCCTCACGTGTTGTAAAGGAGCAGGCATTTCCATATTTTATGGTAAGTTTCGCTGATGCAAGCAAAAAAACAAACAAAGGGCTCGATTCAATTCAACGCAAATTGAATAGCGCCGGGAAGGAGCTCCTGGAGCTATTAAATTCAGTGCGCTGTTAAGCGCGACTGGGGTGTGAGCAGAAATCCGACATAAATGGGCACAATGCTGTTTTCTTCCCTTGGCGCCGCATAAACCGCATCGCGCCGGTCAGTTTAGTCGGAGAATGCCGGTTCTTGCAGCTAAACGACATATTTAAGGCGTGAGAACCGTCATTCTCCGACAAAACAGCGCACTGAATTTATTAGCTTTTTTTCGGTGCTATTCAATTTGGGTTGAATTGAATCGAGCTCAATGGTTTTGGTACCATAATATCTCCAGGAAAGGCGTCACATGAGGCTTGCGTGGGCCCTTGTGCTTAATTGAACATGCTGCTCTGTATATTTAATTCAAATCTCCTGGTCTCTGGCGATTAATATTGAAGGAAAAAAGAAAACGTTCTGGTTGCGTCTAACTGTGATGACTCCAGAAGAAGAATACAGTCAGACTTTGAATTTTGTTGCAAAACAGCCGCTGCTGTTTTTAGATTTCATGAGTTCTCTTTGAATCTGTATTTGTGGTTTGTTGTGGGAGGAGGAGGGTCTTTCAGATTGAAATGTTGATGAAGATGGAGCGAGTGGTTGTAACACCAGCAGCAGTTGTTAAACAGGGGTGTCGGGTCGCCTGCGGGTGATCCTGTTCAGCTGTAACGCTGCCTGTGTAGCAGAGGCGGCCATCTTGTGGGCTTAACTAATATTCCTCTTGTCTGCTTTCTAGGGACTGGTGATATTGCACACAGTGCCTCGTGCCTCCCTAGATGTCACTAGTGTATTGATTCCTCCACTGTGTGTAGGTGATGGATATGCTTGGAAGACTTGTTGCTCCACTATTAATAATAATAATAATAATATTATTATTATTATTATTTTGTGTCCCAAAGATAGGTTGCGTTTTGAAAGTCCAGACTTAATAGCTGCACATCTGATGGCTGTGTCTAAAGCTTGGTACACACTGATAGTGCTCACTCTAGGTGGCGCCGGACATAGAGAAAGGGCACTTTTGCGTGCAGCGTGGGTGCGCGTCCGAAAAGGGGGCGTGTCTTTGACTCGTCCCCCTTTTTGTCATTCTTGGGGGTGTGCCTGGCACTTCGGGACAAGCCGGGCACGCCCCCAAGCGCT
The DNA here is from genome assembly GCA_031769625.1 of Taudactylus pleione. Classification (NCBI taxonomy): domain Eukaryota; kingdom Metazoa; phylum Chordata; class Amphibia; order Anura; family Myobatrachidae; genus Taudactylus; species Taudactylus pleione. The sequence goes on along the minus strand of JAUIMM010000570.1, from coordinate 8,191,015 downwards.
GCGGTCACTGTGAATGGATGCCGGGGCACATGCGCCTTGCATCCATTCACCGGCCGTGAACGCTGCACCGCCGTTTTCCCCACCCGCAGGAGAGGACAGAACCTGCTAGGCTGTTTTAGTGGTGCGCCGCCCCCTGCCCTATTTCTAAAAGGCAGGAAGCGCCCTCCGGAGGGCAGGGTGCTTTCTGCCCTTTAGAAATAGGGCAGGGCGCGGCGCCCAGCTGAAACAGCCTAGCAGGAAAGCTACACTGATGGAGCTATCGCCCGTTCCATTGAACGGGTGATAATATTTATAATTCATCGCCGGGTGTGTACAGCGGATATATCTGTGTACGATGTAATTCACAGACATCTGATTTGCTGCGCAGCAGGTAGCCGATATATCTGAAAGATATATCGATTATCTGCTATTGTGTATGGGCGACCCGCCAATCGTTCGTACACATGCTGCAGGAACCCGGCGTTGATTGACAGCTCAACTGGACGGGCAATTTAAATGCCCACCCAGTTGAGCTGTCAAGCCCGGCACATCAGGCAGACGATTGGATAAGTGTGTTTTCACTTATCAGCTTGGCGGGTCTGCCGAAAGGCCGACCTAGTGTGGTCCCAGCTTTACGCTCTCCAAACCACTCCACTTACAAAGAAACTTTCTTCAGTACTAGGGCAGCCCTTTCATTCTGTGGTATGGCCTAAGCCAGTTTTAGTCAATCGTATATACTTCACGGGACACATAAGTAACGTATACCCTTCAATGGGGCCACATTGAACCCTCATACTCTGATAAAACGATACACTAAATGTAAAAGCCTCCTATCTGTAATGACATTGCAATAGCCATTTTAAATAAGCCTTTACCCCAATAAGGGCCCTATTGGCATATTGCCTTAAAAGATGTTATTGTATTTGATATTTACTCAATGGTTACTCATTGGTTCTGGGTGTATTAGCCATATGTATGACCACATTAATGTACATTATTGTATAATTTTGTATGCAATTACGAACATGCTAATTTTCCCTATTTCGCTATTATATATTTTGATACATTATGTTTTAAATATTTGTAAATTGATGTGATGCTCTAGTGATTTAAAAAGAAAAAAAAAGCCCTTAGGGCTTGGAGGGTCACATGCGGTCCTAGGTCCGCTCACAGCCCAACACCGGCCTAAGCAGCGTTTACTAGTGACGTAATGAGGTCAGCTGTCTGACCAAATAAGCCTCCAAGCTAATTATTTACCATGGCAAAGCCAGGTATTAGGCCTTGTTTTGTATTCTCATTGAGTTCTGTAGTATTTTATCTCTGTCCTACTATTTCCAATGCTCTGGTCCTGTGTCATCAGCGGGTTTTGCGCCGTCATATTTGCTGACAGCCAAATGACAGCCGTTATTTGCATATAACCCTTCGGCTCTTCCCAAGAAGCTTTAAAAAAATAACCTATTTTGCTTATCTTGCAGTAGCTTTTTATTTCATTGAAGGTATTATAGATGATATGTAAAGGAGTTAGACATTTCCTATCCTACCCCCCATCCAGGTGGAATCCTGCCGTGCCGAAATTGCGGCAACTCCTCCCCCTTACCACTTCCAGAAAGCTGTATCTCGATAAATGTGAAGGTACGATAAGCCAGAACTATTGTCTGAATAGCTGAATCTGATTGGATAAAGGTTTCAGACTACCCAATCAGGTGCCTGTATGTTGCCCACTTAGGTCTGATAAACAGATTAACTTTAGCTGTTGGCCTAGTCAGTGTACCAATTACTGGCCAGTTTTGTCACATTACTGTGACCAGTTTTGGCATTCTGGAGACATGCATGGTTGTAAACCGATAATATTTGCTGTGTATTTTAGATGCCTAACGTGCCATTGGCTTAGCTGTATTTTATCTCAGCGAGGAAGGTCTGAATCTTGGGCTATGTTTTAGGCTGTTGCAGAACTTATTCTTTTGTGCAATCTTTTAGACTTTTTTTTTTTAAATCTGAAAATTTTGTGTTCAATTCTTTCCTGTGAGGCCTGCAAAACTATAGAGTCGTATCGTGTGCTATGGCCTCAGTCCTGTTTTGATTCAGGGTGCTACCCTATGTTTAAATATTGCATGTATAAAACCTCAGCTTGATGTCTTGTCTCTGTTTTGTTGACTTGGGGTTGGTGTGTTTGCAGATCCAATGGGGGCGATTCAATTCAGCGCACTGTATAATCCAACTAATGATTTCTTCTCGCACCATCCTGAGGGTGCAAAGAGGAATCTAATCAGTGCCGGCCACGAGGCTGTCTCCCGGCCTAACGCGGCGTTAACAACCTGTCGGCCGGCACTTCAGTCGGAGAAAACATTGCGGTGAATTGAATAGCTCCAGGAGCTCCTTCCTGGCGCTCTACAACACTCGCTGAATTGAATCGCCCCCAATGAGTCTCTTAAGAACCTTGCACAGCGGAACGCTGGCTTATGTGTCTAGCGCTGGATAACGGACTTGAACAGCTACCTAGTCCAAAGGACAAGACCACTCTCCAGTTTGGTCAAACGTCGGTGGCAGAAATAGACTGAATCCAGCTGCGAGGGCCATGCCGCCAGTCACTCCTGGATTTACCTGCGGCTGACTTGTGCTTTCAGAGGAGGGTTGGACCTACAGTCTGACAGATCATCGTTTTATTATCGAGTCAGTTAAATTTGGTCGTATATAATTAACCTAACATACAGTTTTATTCAGCTCTGATAAGTGACACTCAGCTTCTTGTCTCCGATCTGCAGAAATTCAGAATGAAAATCAGCAGTTGTGATTGTTGATATGTGTAGATTGTATCTGAAGTCTGTGTTTATTCTTATGTCAACTGGGTATTGCAAGAGGCCTGATCCTGTAATCTGTTAAACAATTCTCCCCGTCACTCGCTGTGAGTGATTTTTATGAAAAGCAATTTGCACAGTAACGTTTGAGTGCTGTGTACAGTGATTGTCTATTTTGCAGGGTGTTTGTACATAAGGGGTGATTTAGTAGAAAAGTGGAGGAAAGGGAACGTTTAATGAATAAAATACAAATTGTATTAACCCCTTCACAGCGAGGGGCATGTTCTACTTGCTGTTTCACTGGAAGCTGGGGTGGTGAATAGGACCTGCTGATTCCTCTTTGTGAGGGATAGTTGAAATTACGCAAATCCAATGGGGGTTTATACGATAGGGTTGCAGCCTACGAGCAACTAGGTTCCTCTCCTATTTAATAGAAAATAGATATCGTGAAGGGGGATGTCATACACAGGAGAAGGTACAGATTGTGCCAAAAGCTTCGGGAAGGTACATGGAGTAACTGGCCACAGACACCTGTGGTTGCCCTAGAAGTGGTTTCTCAAGACTGTCTAGGTCAGGCCTGGCCAACCTGTAGCTCTCCAGCTGCTGTGAAACTACAAGTCTCATCATTCCCTGCTACTGTTTTAGTATTTCCTAACAGCAAAACTGTGGCAAGGCATGCTGGGACTTGTAGTTTCTCAACAGCTGGAGAGCCACAGGTTGGCCTGGCCTGGTCTAGGTATTTGTCCCGTTGAGGAGGATTTGTGCCGGTTCTGCGTTCCTTGCAATTTGCAGTGTCTCATTTTTTTAGAAGTTTTAAAACAGTTAATTTTGTCATATTTTTAGAAACCGGAACTCATCTGCAAACGTAACTTTCTACCGTCTAAAATCAAGTTTCCAGGTGGGGTCACACAGGCACATCTCTGTAGAAGTGCCCTAGCAGTAATAGGGGCATATGTATCAAAGCTTGATGTGAGATATAGATCGACCAACCAATCAGCTTCTAACTTTTACATTTTGCAGGCTGTGTTTAAGAAATGATAGTTTGGAGCTGATTGGTTGGTGATATATATTTCACGATTTTATCTCACATCAAGCTTTGATACATATGCCCCTTAGTGCGCAGGACACTCCAGGCCGAAATATTGAATAAATGGGTAAGCCTTATTCCCCCTTCACATAGAAGCAATAATGGATAGAAAATGTTGCGCTCAGTTTATTCCGAGATTAATCGCTGCTGTGAGGCAGAAAAAGCATTGCGAAGTCACGTCAATTTATTAACAGTATTTTGAGCGATATGGGGGGGAAATTCAGTTCAGCGGGAAGTGGCGACTGCACACTTTTTCGCCATTTCCGGTAGTGCTGACCACGCAAGTGTTCCCTCGCACCTCTCTGGGGGTCGCTATGCACCGACCCGGAACAGAACATTGTGTTTATGTCTGCAATGGAATCCCCACCCCCGTATGAGCACTAGTGAGTTTGTAAATTTAGAGGTACTAGTGGGCTCATTCACACCTATTTACTGTAGTTGCACCATCGGTTTTTAGAATAGAATGTGGCCTACATTAACGAGTTACCACTGCAAAAATATTTATTTCTACAAGTGCATAAAACATGGGAAACATTTGTATTTACCCTCCCCCCACCCCCCCACCCCTATTGCATACATATACATGTAAGCCCAGAGTCACTGCAGCAACAGTAGTCTTACACTGAATTTTTAATTTATTGTAGTGTGACCAACGCCTTTTGTCGCACATTGCTGCAGATTTATCGCCAAGGTCTTCAATCGACTTAATTGCCTCCATTGCCTGCATTGGCATTAGTGATCGCTCGTATATGCGATCTAGGGTGATGAGGGCAGGAAATGCTATTTTTACCTGTGTAATGAGATTTCTGACAGATTAATTGCTTAAAGTAAAGACTTAGCACTGGGGTGTTCTTGGCCATTAAGCTCATGGTATTTTCTTACAGAGGCCTAGTTTAGGCTTTAGGTATGTACCCCACAGCCTTGCATTACAGTTTCTTAATGCTAGTGAGCTCTCAGCAGGCTTCCATAGCGCGTTTGGCCTCGCGTGATTAGAGCAAGACGCGTTTCTGAAAATGGACGGCCTCCGCAAGTAGGTGAGGTGACTCTAAAAACAAAGGTTTCTAGGGTCATACCCTTTCCTATTCCTTTTGTGTCTTTTCTAAAACGCTGGTAAAATGTATAAAATTAACACTTCATAGAAGATCTCATTAACTCAGTTTTGTTATTTTTTTGCTATATCAATATTTCTCTTTCAAAATTGACAAAACTAGTTCCCAAGCCTGCACGAATTGTCAATAGGCTTCGTAGTCTGGGGGAAATAATGTAGTCCGTCTGCAAATGTAATTGCTATTGGCTGTGGTAGAAGATTGGAAAGGACAGAAGAGGTGGTTTGTGGGGGAGGGGGGTGGAGGATATGTGTAGTGGTGTTGTTTTTGGTTGTGCGTAGTTACGGTCTCCAACTCTTTGGTCTTTTATTTTTTTCTGTGTGTGTAATGGTGGGTACACACTGGGCGATATTACTGAGCGACCGCACGATTACGACATCGTAATCGTGCAGTCGCTCAGTAATCGTGCACAAATCGTGCACTTTTATGTCGGAAACTACCAGCAATGCGCACTCCCGCTGGTCGTTTCCGACATTGTCCATCGCCTGAACACGCAGCACAGTCTGCCGATAACGACAGATTGGCATGTTCAGGAATGATGGACAGTGCCTGCACTGAACGACTGATCGTACTGTGCAGACACTACAGGGGATCAGGGACGATGGTACGATTACGATGTCGTAATCGTACTGTCTTTCCTGATCGCCTAGTGTGTACGCACCTTTAGTGCGCTAGTTATATTAGGGGTCCACTTAACCCATTAATGGTCTGAGCACCTTTCCTTAGGGCAGAGGTCTACAACCTTGGCCCTCCAGCTGCTGTGGAACTACACATCCCAGCATGCACTGACACCTTTGTGATATAATAGCATGCTAGAACTATGGCAGTGCATGCTGGGATGTTGTAGTCCCACAGCAGCTGGAGAGCCAAGGTTGAAGACCCCTGCCTTAGGGGCTATGGTAGATTTTCACAGTTCGTACCCTAGAGGGCAAAAATGGTCAAATCGGGCCCCAACTCAGTGTTTATAAATAAATGTAAATTATTCTTAACCGTGTTACTGTATGGTAAAAATAAATAAAAAAATAAACACCCTGCATAAGTGGTGTACCAAGTATTACATGTTTAAGAAAAAAAAAAGCCTTTGATTGGCATGTGTGGTAAATTGATAGGCCCTTTGTCCATTTATATGCCTAGTGCCATCTCCTAGGTATCCCTGAGGTATTTCCTAGTAATCCAAGGGGCCTTGACTATTCATGATGATATCCAGAGAATTCTACTAAATATTCAGGGCCTGATTCAGAGCCGGACGCTCTGACAGAGCGCTCGCTCTGAATCAGGGCAGGCCGTCTTGTTTTTTAGAGCGGTCTCCGGGCCGCTCGCATAGCTGTGGGTAACCACCCACAGCTATAGTGAGCGGCCAGGAAGATGGTCGCGATGGTCAAGACCATCGGGCTTGTGACGAGACTCTTGTGGTAAGGTCTCGTTTCCGCAAGCCCCAGAGAGATTTCGGCTCTCACAGAGCCGAAATCTCTCCCACTGACATCATTCATGATATCAGTGGGGCCGCCCCCAGACGGAGGTGTTCACATGGGAACGCCTCCGTTTGGGCAGCCACTCCCCCGGCCCGCCCACCAAAGGGGGCGTGCTGTCACTCAATATCGACAGCACGCCCCCTTTGGTACGAGACCCGGAGCGACGGATTGCCCGTCGTTATCCGATTCATGCGCACGACGGACCCAGCTCCGTCATGTGCATGCGCACTGGGCCACCATCGACCCACTTGCGAGCATATAGCGCTCGCGAGCGGGTCTGAATCGGGCCCCTCAGTCCACTAAATAAATTCCTCGCCTGTGTGGCCGAGAGGTCCATTTTAATGTTGAGTGAACTGCAGTGTGTTTTTGGGATCAGAATTGCTCCATTGTATCATTTGTATTCATATTGGTGGCACGGAGATCGGTAAAGCCCTGCCTGACTGTATTTTACATGTGACGTAGTGTTCTCTTTCCTTTGGTAAGCGACCTTAGTACTTCGTGAACATAGTGGTCTAGTTACTAAGACTTGAATGGAGATAAAGTCCCAACTAATCAGCTCCTAACTTCCATCTGTTTGAAAAATGACAGTTAAGGTGCGTACACACGTAACGATTTTTTGAATGATTTGTCGTTCACGACAACTCGTTCCAAATCGTTCAGTTTCTGGCCCAAAACAATGAACGACAACTACCAATGCGCGCTCCCATTGGTAGTTGCCGTTCATCGTCCTTTTTGTCTGTCCTACATGATGACAATTTCGTTAGTGAAATCGTTCATACTTTACAGAACCAACGAACGATGGCAATTCACTGTATGCATGCTAGCAATATCGTTCATGAAATTGTCGACAAAATCGTTCATTTTTTTTCAAGGGAAAATCTGAAGGGAAATCGTTAACGAAAATCGTTGCATACACAAATCGTTACGTGTGTAAGCACCTGTAGGAGCTGATTGGTTGGGACTCTATCTCCTTTCACTTTATCTTCATCCAAGGCTTAATAAATAGACCCTATAATCATCTGGAGGAGCCCTTAAAACACAGTAAAAAGCCATTCAGGCTGAGGGAGAAGAAATGGGATAACCACTGCTCCACATTGTAAGAAAAATGTATTCAATCAATACAAAGCCGACATCTGTAGAGAGGGGAGTTCTGAGGACCTGTGATCAAAGGCCCAACCTACAAAGACTCAGATCTGGATGTAAGAAACAGGTTTATATTGAGTATCCTGTTTATTTGAACTGAATATAAGAAATGTATGAAAACAATGGTACAGCTATTTTTTTGCTTTAAGGCAGTAATTATTTTGGTCCTTTACATTCAATGTACCGAAATTTCAGGGTCACTTTACTATGCAATTTTTTTAATGAAATATAGCTTTAGATTAATTGAGTTTTATTATCTAACTTAAAAGTTTTCACAGATTGAAACATAGTTGTTGAAACTCGGCAACACCCTTATACATATTGCATGGTTTTGAAATATATAAAAATATTTCACTATACTAAGTACATATTGGGGTGATTCAATTGTTTTTGTTTTTTAATAGTGGTAATTAATAGGCGCTCATTGTTGCAATTCAATTGTTTGTGGGCGTCCATGAATTATCGCGCTTGTCGCGCCCCAATTAGAGTGGGTTTAGACGTGTAAAAAGGCTAAACCTGTCTAAAGTCCAGGTTAGGGTGCCCAAACCATGGACTTTTTACACATTTCTGCTCGCCTCCTCAGAAGGGGATGAGCAGAAATGCCGGTGACTGTTTGCGACCGTAATGGAGCAGCAATTGAATGGCTTAGTCATGCGCACAGAAGTGACAGCAGCCGGCTCAAACATTTCAATCGCCACCATTGTCTGCAAGCTTTACTTTATCGTAATACAGAAAAGGGAATATTTGCAGCGGGCATCTAACTAACGGGCGTCTATCGGAGCAATTCAGTTATTGCTCCGATCAGGCGCCCATTAGTATCTAACGTGCCCAAAAGCATCGGTTCTAGCCACGAGAAGTGGCTGGACCAGTCTAAAATCCTGGTTTGGGTGCCCAAGCTACGGACTTTTCACACTTCTTTTTTTTTTTTTTTTTTTCTCCAGAGGCTGCGAGAAATAGTGTCTGCCGCTGCTAATGGGCTTCTGATGGAAGCAACAATTGAATTGCTCTGATAGACGCCCATTAGCTAGACGTCCCGCGCAAACAACTGAACTCCCGCAATTAAGTCCAGGTTTTAAGGATGTCCATACTTAAGCAGATGGTTAAATCAAATTGACTGAGGTACTAAAGCATGGATATCCTGGACTGTAATGGTGGAGTTTAGGAACCTCTGGTATAGTGCCTTATGCACTGTGTATTGTGCAACCCCTCCCATCCCCGCCAGGGTATGATGCAACAAACTTAGGGGCTTATTCCCAATTGTCCTGTTAATTTAGCTTTATTATGAGGTTACATGATGGGAAGATAATTATGGCGATTTCCGTTTTTTGGCGGTGTAATGTGGGGGCTGTTGGCGGAAAAAATAAAGGCGCTATATAGGAGCCTGGGTGCACAAGGCACAGTGTAATAAAGGAATAGCAAGGTGGTGGGGGCTGTGACTCAGTTTGCCTGTGTGATGTTTGGAGGGAATGCTGCCGGTTTATATGGTACATTTCTTCACTGGAATTCTTGGCCTGATCCCTGGGCTGCATCTGTGCTGTGAAGACAATTTTTGCTCAATATAGAACAAGCCTGGCTTTGCTTGTCTGTGAGATGCGCTGATCCGGTGCCAGAGGTGACATCACAAGATGTTCATGAGTCATCGGCTCCTCATACACTGCACATAACACTATGCTTGTGTGCAGCCTCAATGTGTGTGTATAGCGTCTTGATGTACCATTAAAAGCAGGCCTAGCAAGGTAGTTTATGGGTGCGTAAGCATGTTTTAATTTTAGTCTGTTTCAATAAAGCGTGCGCTGGAACGCGGGGGGAATTTCTGTGCGCATATTTTTTTTTGTGTTCCTTTTTTATTTTAATTTGATGAAGGGAGACAGCGATAGTTGAAAAATTATATACCAAGCTCTTAGCACCATGCCCTTTGGGGCCAGGTTATCTCTCCATTTTCAATGGTGTTCGCTGGGCGTAAATTGCAGGAAGAAAAGCTGTCTGGATAAAAGGTAAAAAAAATAAAATAAAAAAACACCTCTTCCTGCTATACAACAACATAAAAAAAAATTGCAGTGACCTCTATTTCCAACCTCTGTGTTCGAAACTGTGAGGAAACAAAATGGCTGCTGTTTTCTGCATGGGTCGTCATGATAGCAGCTGATGTCGCTGCAATGCATATTAACCCTCGCAGGTAATGTGAAGTCAGAGCTTGAAGAAGAGGGGGGGGAAACCAGCCTAAAGTCAGTATTTACAAAGGTTATTTTTTGCTTGGTTGTGGCCCTTAGATTAAAGGTTAAAATTGTGCAGTGAGCAGGCGTTAGAGAGAACCATTTATATATATATATATATATTTTTTTTTAAAGTGTTTAATCAGTATTTTTCCACAGCCTTAAATGAAACGGCAGCATATGGTCATGCAGTCTTCTCTGGCAGCGAAGGGATTTGTCATGTGGGATGTTACTGGCATCCACTGCATGAAATCGCAGTTCAATGGTCAACTGATTTCCTGTGCAGGGCTCGGAGCTGCTACCACAAGTTTACTGGGCTGAATCTTATGCGCTTAATCTTTAGAGAGACTGCCTGCTTTTTATTCTAACTTTGTTTTATTTTTTATTTTATTTTTAGCATTGCTTTAACCAGATTTTTAGCTTACAAAATGATTAAAAACCTGTGGTGTAAATTAGTTTTTTTCGTGTTGCCTGGAACATGCAGTTTTTTTTTTTTTTTTTTTCTCTCGTTAGATTTAGTACATGTCTTACTAGTGCCTGCAAAAAATATGACTCAAAATAGTGACTTGTAACAGTGGTGTCTGTATGACCACATACGTTTCTTTAACCCTTAAGTGATGTTCAGCACCTCTGTACTTTCTTGTTGCAGAAAGAAGGCTCTTATTTCATTTGAATTATTTATTTATTTTAAGTGGTTTGGCGGCCATTTTGAGGCCTGAACCACAATTCATGACAGTGTAGGTTGTTTCCTTGGATACAGTGACATCAGGGAGGCACTATGTGCGGCAGCCATTTTGTGTGTGATTCTCTGGTAATGCTGTGCTGCTTTTTTTTTTGTTTGTTTTGTTTTTTCTTTTTTCTTTTTTTTTGACCTACTGTTATTTGAGCCGGGTAAATAATTATCTGCCATGGGTACGCTTTTACAGAGTCGTAAACCTAATCCACAGTTCAGAACTTGCGTTTCAAAATAACAGATCTAGCCAAAATTTTGCAGGAAGATTTGTAATAGAATCATGGTAGCTATTGCAATGGACCGGTCACCCATACTGCCCTTTAAAACTGATATGTGATCAGATAATGCACTACTAATATATATATTTACATTTACTGTGATTTTATGGCAGCGTGTATTTTTTTTTATTTATTTTTTTTATTCCCCGTGGATAATCTTTGGCACGGCTATGAATATTCATGGATGTTAATGAGAGAGTGAACAGCCCATGTTTCTTGAAAACATTCCGTGACCTCATCATGCTGTCGGCGTTCAGTTTGCTGAATGGCCACAACAGCTAATTTTAGGCAGCGCCTACTGCCAACAACGTATACAGTGGTGTTGAGAATTAAAAAAGCATAGACACCGCTAATTAACTTAAAAAAAAAAAAGAAAAAAAAAAATCATTGTTCCAAATGACAGTACTTATTTGTGTTTTTAACTTAAGGTTTGCATGTACTTATGTAGTAGTGTTGTATTTTTTATTTTATTTGTTTTTATGCATTGAGATGCATTTGGCTTGAGGAAGACGACCGCTTCCTGTTTTGCCTGAGGCGCCTGTGTGTAAAGAATGTGTATTGAACTGGTCTGTAAGCACATCAGTGCCTGTAGAGTTTGAATGTACGCCCGTTTTATGGAGAATATTTTGTGTATTGTGCGCTTTCAGGTGAGGTGTTGCAGAATCCTACGAATTTGATTGCATCTGCACTTCCAACTGAAGAGGGGTAACTTAGCTGATTTGGTGGCGTTCTCATGTGGGCATATTTTAATGCGTGTGGTATTGGACGTTGGCGAAAAAACACCTGTTTGGGGATGCACCTGCCTTGTATCAGGCGCAAAAGATACAAGTGTGCACTGATGCTAACTAGTAGTAAACCAGACGTGCACACAATTGCACTGGTACAACTGTACATATGTGCGGAGCTACGCATTATTTTTTCTATGTACGCCCAGTTCACTTCCAGCTCTTCATTATCCTTTTGTAAGGCTTTTGTTCTTTTCAATATATACTTAATGCACATTGCATAACATTTTTCTCAATAACGTTCTGTGTTTATAACTATGATGTTGCCCAATTCTGTGCAGTTACTGTTGGATCTATGATTCCTGAGTCCAACAGTATTGCCCGTGCTTTTGTAGTGGCTTTTATCTTTGTCATTGAATACAATGCATTGGATGCTTTCAGATGGGGTCATCTTAAGTCACTTGTGACAGGAGATCCAGCCCGGGGCAATGGCGATGATTTCACTGCCGTGTTCTGTGGTGGCAATAGGCGGGTCAGGGCTCGGGTTAGGTTGGCTTCGTTCTGACATGCAAAGCTGAGGCATCTTGCAGGCCTCCTGTTAGGCGCTAAGTGGCGATATTTGAAGGTCACGAGACTGCATTTGGTGACTGAATGGATTAGATTGAGCGCGAATGACGTGAGGCACAACAGTTTGCGAAGTAGCGGAATAAAGAATGCGATCGAAGTTGCTAAATCCACTATCCACGATAAAATGTTTTTCCTTTTCCAAAACCTATAGCCGTAGAGGCCACTTTTTGCGCGCACACATGCCGGGTAGGTTTGGCTGATTGTATATATCTTAGTTATCTGCGGTATATAGATCAGTATTACACCTGCTTTCTTATGCTTCCCAGTTCATATTTAGGCATGGAAGTCTTACTGGGTGCCTCATCCATAGCTGGCAAATTCACCACTTCTGACACATTAGCTGATTGGCTGGGACTTGTAGTTTTACAACTGATGGTTATCCAAAGTTTGCTTAAGTCAGCTGTATAGTATATAATACAGTTTCACAAACTCTATACTGAAGGTACCCTAACAGTCCTGCTTTAAAGAATATCCATGCTTGACCACAGGTGACTTAATTAGTACCAAAGTCAATTTGACTTAACCACCTGTGCTCAACCATAGATATCTCTAAAACCAGAACTGTTGGGGTTCCTTGAGGACTGCGTTTGGGAGCCTCTGATCTAATAGTTAAACTCCTTGTCAAATCCAACTGTACAATACTTTGCAACATGAATCTCTAATTTGCACGGTTTCATATTATTTGTGACCAATGGAGCTTTTGAGGCCGGCATGTGCCTTGTACAGAAGCAATGTTCGTGAGATGTCGCTGTAGAGGATTTCCGCGTGAGAAACCAGTGTCTCTGCATTGGGTAAACAAAGAGTTGTGCAAAAAACTAGACTTTCTCTTTCATCCACTAGGGGACACTGGAGGTGCTTACGCTGGGATATAGAGGCGTGGTTAGCTGGAGCTGGCACTAATTAATTCAAAAGTGTGAAGCTCCTCCCCCTCTATTCCCCACCAGCCCTCAGTTTAGAAAATGTGCCTTAGGAGCTGGTCACTATATGCTGTGCTCCAGCAATACATTTATTTTATTTTGTTTTTTTCTCTAGGCCAGATCAGTTTCTGGCCTGCGATTGGGATCTTCTAAAGTGCAGGTTTCTGCTCTTCTCATTTTCTTTCACCATAAGTTGCTCCTCATTTCTGAGATGCAGCCGTTTCTTCAGGAGGTCTTGCGGGGGCAGCCACCTTTTGTACCACCTATGGCTCCTTGGGGTTTTTCTTGGCTTTGGCTTCGGCATGCAGAGTTTAGAAATGGGAGGGCTCTGTTCCATAAGCGTCCTTACCTTGTGTTTCATGCTGATAGGGTGGTACTCAGGATGGTAGCCGCTTTCCTCCCTGAGGTGGGGTCGGCTTCCCACATAATCCAACCTTTTGTGGTGCCTCTTTGGTGGAGGACTCGGGTGTGTGTTCACCTGGATGTGGTTCGAGCTCTCCGCAGTCAAGTTATGTCAGTAATGATCGTCGGTCAACACATTCTGTGGGTGCGGGTGCGGGTGCCTCCACTTTACAATGGTGCCATGCGGCCACTCGGTCATTGGTTCACAAGTTTTGGCCGCCTTGTTCTGCAGGTCCCTCAGAGCGCCCCCGCCCGTGGGGAAAACTTTGGGACGTCCCCAGCGTAAGCACCTCCAGTGTCCCCTAGTGGATGAAAGAGAAAATGGGATTTTGGTACTTACCGGTAAATCCTTTTCTCTGATTCCACAGGGGACACTGGACGCCCACCTCAGCGCTCTTCGCCTGCCTGTTAGTTCCGTATGTTGTATGGTTTTGTTGTGTGATATTTCTCCTTTTCACTCCTATTGTTCTCCATCTCCTCTCGGTCTTCATTTTCTAAACTGAGGGCTGGTGGGGAATAGCGGGGGAGGAGCTTCACACTTTTGAATTAATTAGTGCCAGCTCCAGCTAACCACGCCTCTATACCCCAGCGTAAGCACCTCCAGTGTCCCCTGTGGAATCAGAGAAAAGGATTTACCAGTAAGTACCAAAATCCCATTATTTCTCAGATGATATGTCTGTCAAATTGGACCGACGTATCGTCCGGATCGTCTAGTGTGTATGCGTTATGCGTTCTCCCACGCATCGACATCAGCGTTGTTTCGTCGGCCGTGAAGGAAATGTGTACCGACCAGCCCGATATATCGTTTCATCAGACCATCGGGTGTCGTATTGGCAGGTCGCCTAATGTATACCCGGCCTACGGCTTTACATTTATCCGACTACTGCAGACCTACCGAGTCTTGTGGTTTACACCCTTCATCGCTCCTGAATCTGCTGTGACCCACTTGCGAGCGGTCTCATAAGAGGGGGGCGATGTTTCAATCCTGGGAGAGAGATAACTTAGAGACGTTATGCAAATCAAGCAATCGGCTTCTGTCATTTATCTAGCACAGTCTAGAAATGACCGTTAGAAGCTGATTGCTTTGGCCAGCTACTCCCATTTCCTCTCTCTCCATGGCTTGATGCATATCCCCGCGAATAAGCTTTTGGAGCAACTTTGACGTCAGTGGTTGGGGGGGGGGGGTTCTTTTTGAAAATTAGCTCTTCAGAGTTGAACCAAGCAGCTTGTGAGTCAATCTTTATAGTATTATGGAGTCACAAGACTAATTAGCACATCTCAGCCAGAACAAACAGCTATATACAGGGTACAGGCATACTGTGGGGGGTTGTAATGCTGTTTGTTTTTTTTTGTTTGTTTTTTTTTGTTTTGTTTTTTAATTATTTTAACAATTATATTATACATCAAACCTTATTTTTCTGCATGATTTTTTGTGCGTTTTTTTTTTTTTTTTTTCTTTGGTCAATAGGAGTGGTAATTGCTGCATTCCTTAATATGCTGTGGTTAAGTCAAATATAAGTAGCAATCAACAGAAGTACTCCCAGTGCAAAACTTGTAATAAAACCAATAAATTGTTGCTTGATCTATTAATTAGTACACTTCCCCACAAAATCAGGGGGTATATTTTACTTAAATGTCAGCTTTGAGGTCTGGATTTATAAGGACAAAATTAATGTGTATATTTTTAATGTCCTTTTAAGATCCAGGGATCAAACCGCTGAGAATCTGGCACCTTTTAAATAAAAAAACAACCTGTAGTAAATATACCAGCAAAATCCTACAAAGATGTGTATGCTTCCCAGAGCTTGTTTCCAGTCCAGACTGCTATTATGCAAATATTCCAGAAAAAAAAAAAATAATCTCACTTCTTCGCATTCTAGAGTATAGTTTTACATATAACGAACTTGAGCTCTTAACTCTAATCATAACTAGATTAAAAAAAAATATATATATATATATATATATATATATATATTCATCCATCTGTAGTGCATGTAGCTTTTAAACCAGTTAATCTTTTTTTCTGTATAATGTTTAATTAAAAGCCTCTATAGTAGGAGTGGCCCATTGTCCATTATTTCAGACACATGCGTACAGCATCCTTGGCCCGTACTTATCACTGCGCAAATTGTGACAATTGCTAGAGTCCTGCGTATGCTCCTCTCCCACTAATTCAACGTCACATATATTCATTCTAAAGAGTCATTTAGTGTGGCTGCTCTTTACTTTTTATTGAGTTGTGGACCAGCAAAGTTATAGAAAATAGTATTTTCTATATTTATTTCCACTAAAGAGACATCCCGTGTGGATATTTTCCTATCCATTGAGTTTAAACAGTGGGGGGGGCAGAAGAGTCTTGGCTCCAGGCTTCCAACCAAAGCACTTCTATTGTAGTGCAGAGGGACGCCGTTCCTTGGTGTACACTGTGGTGCTTTGTCATGAGTGGAATGGCCCTTGCATACATTCTGTTTAGATCGCATGTCTAAATTGACAATACGGCTGCAAATAGCCGCACTGTCTGGCCCAATTGAAATGCTAATCGGTGTTTAAAGAATGGTGGTGGGGCGCTTACCTAAAGTCTCAGATTGAGTTGCACATAATTTAAAGGATTTTTTTTTTTTATTATTTGCTTTAGCAAATGTTGTGCTCCTTGTGTACAGAACTGTAGGTAACATGGAGGCCGAGGCGTCTGGATTAGCGGGATAAATAGGAAGAGAGACTTTGAAGGTTGAAAATGAGGTGTCTGTCACGGACTGAGGTGCCCTCGTGTCACACAGGCTTTTTTTATTCTAAATATTCATGCAATGTACAGGTGTGGCCTCATACACTTGTGCTACAGTCACGCCAAACAGCCCCTCTGTGCGCACTAGGTCTTGTGCCCCTGTGCTTGCACCGAGCTTTTTTTTTTTTGCCCGAAAATGCACTAGTAGGCTGCGCTGATTAATTTGAAGTGCGACAGTCTGAATCCGCACAATGCAGCGCCTGCGGCTTTTTTCCACGCCATGATCCGTGGTGTTTATTTACAGACCTCGTCGCATCGCTTTGCGACTAAGACGCATTTCTGCAACCAATCAGCTTCTAGCTGTCATTTTTATAGATTATTCAAAATAAATGATAACTCGAATGTAAAATACCTTCTCCTAACCTGTTTAGGTTTGGTAAATCTCCAGTAATTGTTATATACTTGGATTTATCGTGTGCACACAAGCCAATGCATTGGACGATATAGTGTTCTTTGGCTATACAAACGATATATCGTCCAGTATGTACTCTGCATTAGGAAAGTGTAGCCAGGTATTACTTAGAAGTGTGAAGTCTTTCTGCAGTGTACTTTCTCCTTCTTATAAACAACATCCGGGAGATAGATTGGTTCATTCCCCTGTGGGTATAAATGGGTGGTAGTGAGCGCACCCCTGATGCGGATAGACAGGAAAAGCAGGCAGGCTAAGTGGCCATTGTAGTCTGATAATATAGGCCTTACGTAACCCTGCTGCCGTGTTCTGTAAGGTGTCTGTACACTACTCCGCCCTGAGTTTCCGCCCGGATTTCCCATATTGGTACTAAAACGACCTTCGTTTGTCAGGGTTTGATTTAAAATATAAACCAATAAAAACAATTGGCTTTTGGGGCCTTTACTGATCTTTATTTAAATGTATGCTTTGGCTGCTTGAATGAGAGGATTCACACCTTGTACATAGTTGTCTGCACACCTGGATTAAATCACTAATGCAATAAAAAAAAAAAAAAAAAAAATTATAACGTAGGGGCGATTCAATTGTGTTATCGGGTCCGATCTCCCATCTAAAGCGACGGGTGATTGGGGGGCGATATTCAATTGTTCTAGAGCACCCCATGCCTTTTGGCGGATGTCGTGCCCAAATAGGCCGGGTTTAGCCACATAAAAGGCTAAACCCATCTAATGTCCTGGCGAGCGCGTCCAAATAGCAATTTGGACGCCCAAGACTTATCGCACACTTCTTCTCTTCCACCTCAGTAGGGTGCGAGCAGAAATCTGTACGCCCGCTGTATTCGCGCCCGATCAGAGTAACAATTGAATTTCTGTGTTGGTCGACCATCAGTAATAGCCGCGGGGGCAAACCATTGAATTGTCCCCAATTGAATATCGCCTCGTCACTTCAGATGGGAGGGTGCAAAATAGCATATTGAAATGTTATACGCTTTTTTTTTTCTCTAAAAGATACTGACGCCATGACATCAGCACTCACCATTTGTACAGATTATGTATACATCTATTGCCATCACTTGTGTATTACCTTTAATATGCCTTATCCATTGTTTTTCTAGGCATTGTGTTGCCATCGGAGTCCTCTCTCGCAGTGTTTGTTATATGATATTTTGGCGTGCTAACTAACGTACTCTAGAAGGCTTCTGTTATGCTGGCAGCTTCCATAAGGGAGGGACAGTAATGAGCTTTATCTGATATTTTTGTATTACATTACATTACACAGTGGTCTCTTGGATCTCTGTCTTTAATACCTATGCCGTATGCTATTCAGATTTATAGCTGTGTATTGCAGCATTTGCGTCTTTCTCATTGTCTCTCGGTTACTTCAGGTACCTCCCACCTTTTGTATGTAATAACATTCTACACCGCAACCCCCATTGTACATTTATATTCAAGGCACTCTAGCAGTGTCAGACTGGGACATGAAGGGCCCACTGGTGGAATGCAGTGGTAGGGGCCCATGCTTAAGGGGAGTGGTCTTCCACCAGATGGGATGTGGCCAGCCACCACAGATGCTTGGCTAACCATTAGGCAAATCTTGGTGTAGTTTCTATATAAGGGAACCAAGCCCTGTGCTGATAAATGGTCCTGCTCCACCAGGTAACGTCTAATCGAGTAACAATCTCTAATTTGAGATCTGGAACCTAACACCTATAAGAGGTGGGTGGGCCCACAGGCAGTGGGGCCCACCGGGGATTTCCCCTGTACCCCTGTGGGCCAGTCCAACGCTGGACTCTAGGACAAGTCTGTAATATGCTAAAGTCAATGATATGGCTGAAAATGCCCCAAACCTCATGTAACATAAATGCAATGTAGTAGGCAGGCAGTGATTTAGAGTATTAAACCGGTATCTTCAGTCTGTAAAATGGCTCCACACGCTGTGCACTGTTTATACAGATAAATAGCGGAGGGGTTGGAGGTGTATTTGCATAAAATAACTACTGCATATACCCATATACAACATTTTGTGTCGTCTAACTGGGAAGATTTTGCGCTTGACATGTATTAGCGGAGAATCGGGGACGTAATGTTGGGCTTTGATGCTGTACGCAGGTATGGGATCTCCTATTGTGTCTGTGAGCCACTTACCCAAGGAGTAAATGCATATTTATGCTCAGGCGGCTTGTGCTATATTTTTATTACTTGTGTTAGCAGTGCTGGATATTGATGATGTGATACTTGTTTGGTTTTTGAAAAATATAAAACTAACAAGTGTTTTTTTTTTTCTTCTTTTTGTCTTTTCCGTTTGACGCTCAGGTTATGAATAGGATGTGGAATGTGGCTGGACCCGTCTGAACTAACGGCCTCCTTCATACACAAGGTATGATCTGAGGGATGTGCTGTCTATAGATAGATGGATGGTTTGTGGGAAGGATGAAGGTATATAAAAGACCCCCACCCCCCTTCCTGCCTGACTCGCAGAGTGCCTGTAGCTGGGGGATGGGGGCTAGCTGCTCATATTTTGTGCATACAGTATAGAGGGCAACTGCACTGAATTTTTTTTTTTTTTTTTTATTAAATGGCTTGTACCTCTCGGGTGTTTGTGGGGGATTCCTCTAAGCAGTCTCTGTACTGTGGACTTTTCTTCCAGACATTCGCCATTAAGGGGGAAGTAGCATGGGTGGGATTCTGACAAACTTTTTTTTTTTCCCAAGGGGGGAAAGTCTATCTGCAAGTATTCAACAAAAGCGGAATCGTCCTTTTAATAATTGTATGTAAAGGTCGGCTGCTCTAACGTGAAAGGGGGTTTTGGATAATGGTTTGGGGCTTCTTTATTTGTATTTTGGAGGAAATCCTTGACCCCACTATTTGGGGATCAATGTAATGGCGGAAATTCCCCTTTAAGTTCATGCTCTATAATATTGTACATAGCCCATAATAGCCTGGAATGGCTTCTTCACCCTTCTCTGACAAATGTCCCAGTCTAGGAAATTTAAAATGCAGTAACAAGAGCCACTTGTTGTAACTTTTATTTTATTTTTTCTGTTTCTTTTTAAAGCATTGTTAAGAGAGCACATTTCCCCCGCCTGTATGACATCACTGGGAGACCGGTGACATCATGGTAATTTCCAGGCAGTGGTGTGAATCAGCACCAATAACTGCTATGACTCAGACGCAGTAATGTCCCGTCTCTGCTCCGACTGAATTTTTTATTTTTTTGGGAAGTGCAGGACATTAATGCTAAGTGCTCTGCATTTATAGAGCAAATTCACAGTCTGCTTGTCTGTCGAGGCCCCGGAGGTCTCAAAGGATAGCTTTGGCTAAATTATCTAATTCTACCCTACACCCTAAATAGCAGAATGGTTGGTGAGCCCGGCCCGGCAGTTTGACTGTGTCGCGATGCTGTCCAATCAGCACCTGTGTTATAAACGGACACTGATCGGTTTGAATTTAAACGGCTTCTTGTTTTGAACAGCAGAAACCATTACGCTGCAGCAATGGCAGGAGGGGTGAGTTCTCCAAAACAGCGGGGTCTCTGGAGTGGAACCCATGGTGGGGGGGGGGGGGAAGGAACTATATCTCCACCCCAAGGCTTAGTACATAGAGCCCACAGTATGTAACATGACAGTTAAGAGCTGATTGGTTGGTACTTTATCTCCCCCAATGCTTAGTACATGATCTACCCCTATGACCCTGAACTTGGATAAGCATACTGCCTCTGTTCATAGACCGGTTCTTTAATGTCACTTTTTCAGTTTTCGATGCAATATCTTGTACCTCCCAAGGTTATTTATTTGGGGTGCACTAAGGGGCGTGAATTTTCCAAAAGTTCCGTGTTGGCTGACTGCACATTACCAGCGGTAGCGTGCCGGAGTGCCTGTAGAGGCGATGAGGGTGTAGTATGTCGGGACACCTTTTATTCAGCCAGGGCTCTGTACCCTACGTGTTTGATCTTTTGGGGTGAGAGATTACTGATTTCTCAAGTTTTGTTTACCTTCTATATATTAAGAAAATTTTTCAGTATATTCACTTTTATCTAACAACCCTGAGTCGCGGGCAGCTCTGTATGCGTCCGCATCTCGGTTGCTTCTCTCGATACGTGAAGTGAGTGTTTCTGGGCGGCAACTCCGCAAACGCACGTCAGAGACCCGTCTCATGGGAGCGTCGGACGTGTTGCCAGGGCTGCGTCCTATTCAGAGTTTGCGCTAGCGGACGGAAAAACACAGACGGCGGCGCGATGGCTAAGCATGAAGACGTGCGTACGGTTGCATTAGGGCTCGGTTAGCTAAATAGCTGCATTCCCGAATGCAGCAGTTGATGCAGCTGCGTGCAACAATACGTAGGAAACTCTGGGCCATCGCAGCTGAAGACGTGTATTTGTAAATGTTGTTGGCTACTCTTTTTATACCAGTCAACTTGTATTTTAGCTTTAGTGGCACTTCAAACGGATTCATTGGCCATCCTATCGCACGTCTCCCCTCCGCGTTACGTTCTGGCGCTGGTCTGCTTCCGCATTAATGATCACTGTTGTGCATGTCTGACAGGAGTAGATAGGAGCTCCCCCCAGACCGGACTAGAGGCAGATTCTCTCCCGTTCTTTGGATCAGTCAGGACCTATAAAGTGCTCTTCAGGTCACTAGCTCAGGCTGTGGCCTAGTTTTCAGATTTAATTTTGCTTCATTAAATATTGCTGCTGCGGCAGAAAATCTCACCGTTCCTCTTTTCACCGTAAATGATCCGTTTACCATACAGACCTAAATATGTAGGGGAGCCGTGTACGTTCTGAAAGACCATTTTTTCGAGGTGGAATTTTTAATTAGTTCCGTAATTTGATCTAATTGGACATTGCTATTAATTTTCTTAGACAAGTTATTTGCATTATTAGGCATTTTTTCTTAATGCAGTGGTGGACGCTTTTGTAGCTGCATCCGTGCCTTTCGCCACAGCGCGACTGCATCTTCATACCAATGCCAATTCACTGCTGTGCTTAATAAGATGCACCATTGTTCGCCATCGGACGCACTATTGGAGATAGTACCAGACCTATGGACGGCGCAGAATCTTCGACTGAACATGGCTGCCCGTGTCGGTGCAACTGCGACAAGACGCAGTCGCTGACCTCCACGCGCCCAAGTTACCACCCAGAAACACCCACTGAAATTGCCTACGTCTGCGTCCAAATTCGTTCTGCGTCTTTCGGCAGGGATCGTCTACTCGGACGCATGCGCAGGCTGAAAACATCGGCCGCTTGCGTCCAACATCGACACCGCTTGCTCCTCTGAATTGGGGCCAAATTCTGAAAACCTGAAAGTGCATCAAAAATTGTAACATTGGTCGATGTAAATCTTTTTGTCATTCATTGGATATAGAAACGATGAGAACAATTGCTTCTATTATATTTACTGTTTTGCGTTCTGTTGCGCTTCCCATGTCTGGAGAATTTGTAATCGTGGTGTCTTCCCAATTGAATGCAGCAGGAGTATATTACGGGCTAGGGATCTATTGATCCTTATGTTGAGCTGCTTACATTGTCTATATGGACAGAAATCAGGTACTCCGCATTTTGTAGCAATCATCTCCGCGTTTTCAGCCTGTGCCCCAGGACATTGTGATGAATACGACTCTTTGCTGCTGGTATTTTACCCAACTCCATATTTGTGTTTTTGTTTTGATTGCAAAACCAGAATTCCGCACTTAAAGTGGACCAAAACGCTTTGTGGCCCTGAGTTACAGCGGCCTGGAATTTATTATACAGATGGGAATCTAAACCCCCCCCCTCCTATATGCCAGGTCTCAAGTTATGACTCTTTAGAGTAGAGTACACCATGCTTGGTAACCGGCTGTTGGAACTACAAGTCTCAGCATTATTTTGTATTTGTGGCTTTGCTACTGTGGAACATCAGGTCCCAGCATGGTTTTTTGATTGACTTGTGTGAACTGTTTCACATTTTTTATGACACCTATCACTTTATTGATATGTATATAACGTTACGCCCATATCCAAGTAGACGACAAAAGCTGCATTTTTGTGATAACTTTTCACACTTTGGGGCATATGTATCAAAGCTTGATGTGAGATAAAATTGTGAGATATCACCAACCAATCAGCTTCTGACTTACATTTTGCAGGCTGCATTTAAGAAATTATAGTTTGGAGCTGATTGGTTGGTGATATATATTTCACAATTTATCTCACATCAAGCTTTGATATATATGCCCCTAAATGGGTATCGTGCAATCCTATTGCCAAACAATTCGTACGTGCAAATTCTCTACAGGCTAATAATCGGTGAAAAATTGTCACCATCTCAAAGCAAGTGACAAGTTCTGCAAAACTCCCAATTTGAATCCCCCCCCACCCCCCCTCCCGAAACACACATTAGGCAAAAATAATTTTTTCAATAACTTAATTGGGCCAATAATTATGTGCTGTTTTTGGGGTGAAAAATGTAAACGTTGGAAAATGGGTTTAAAGTAGTGGGTCGGGTATTTTGGGGGCTCTATGGATGGGACATGTGTGTTAAACATTGCAGGTTGCTGCACCCGGTGTATTTAAAAAAAATTTTTAAAAGTGCACTTTTATGACCCAAAAATATACTTACACCATTTGTGCCCCCAATTTAACTTCAGAATTATGCAGAAAAAATTAGATTTATATCATATTTCCACTATTACACAAATATGCATATACCTGTAACAGCCATTTGACACCATTTGAGATCGCTAAATGCTTTTTTTAGGCCCACGATACACTTCTACGCCTATGTCAGTTTGCCTTTTTACGGGGGGGGGGGGGGGGGGGTACAGACAGATCTCCCCAAAACCTGCTGTACTTTTAGCAGGTTACACCATGGAACATTTTCGTGAGAAAAGACATGAACGTTTTGCACCAAAAGCCCTGAAGTGTGCGAAAAGTTCACCGATGTTAACTTTTCGCGTCTAATTGAATACAGCCGTTAATGTGTATAGTGTTCCAGCTAGACCGCAGGCAGGGAGTCTCTCAGAGTGCTCATGAAAAGGAGACGTGGTTGCCTGGCTAGGGGTATGTCCTGGTGACACTCCCCCAATTCAGCACACTTGGGGGCGTGCCCGGCCCTTGCGGAAGTGCTGGGCTTCCCACAAGCACCCCCCTCCCTCATGGTGAAAAGATGACG
Organism: Taudactylus pleione; assembly: GCA_031769625.1. NCBI lineage: Eukaryota > Metazoa > Chordata > Amphibia > Anura > Myobatrachidae > Taudactylus > Taudactylus pleione. Next base: position 8,167,197 of record JAUIMM010000570.1, on the reverse strand, counting down.
TGCGAATGCACACATCCTCTAATCACTGCAGGCTGTTTGTGCGTGGCGCCGCTAAAAGGGCAGGGCGCACTTTGCCCCTTTAAAATCGGGCAGGGTGCGGCCTGCTAAAAGAGCCTAGCGGAACACTGTGTATTTATATAATACTCAATGCATAAAAGTATGCAGACATGGTCAAGAGGTTCAGGTGTTCAGACCGAACATCAGAATGGGGAAGAATTGTGATATAAATGACTTTGACAATGGGATAAATGATGGCACCCGAGTTTTGTTGCTGACCATGTGCATCTTTTGGCCACTCCCAGTAGGATCACGTCACACAGCCTACGCCTAGGGTCGCGTCACACAGCCTACGCCTAGGGTCGCGTCACACTGTATACGCTGTCTCACGCTGGTTCCATAAACATGTGGAATAGATTTTTTTTTATATTATCCACAAACATGACAACGAACTCCTGTGTTCTACAATTCTCTCCAGTCATCCCATCTCAGTAAACTTTGGGGTGTGGGGGGACAGGAGATTCTCAGTGTGACTGTGCAGCCGACAAATCTGCATCATGTCACTGTAATCCAGACTTTTTAAGGAATATTTCCAGCACCTTGTTGTATCCATACCATGAAGAATTCAGGTTGTCCTGGGGGCAAAGGGGCTCCTACAGAGTGTAACTATTTTGAAGGACAAAATTTTAGATGTGATGAATCGCTAGAATAGTTAGTGATGCTTCATGTATAAAATGTTGCCCTTTAAAATTTAAATATGCCCTCATCACTATCAACACCCTGCACCTATAGGGAACACTATATAGAGAGAGGGGATGTAGTTACTCTCCCGTAGGGTGTGGATACCGGCACTCAGAATGCCTGCGTTTAGTGTCCCTGCCGCCGGCGCCAATGCGACTCAACGAGCCTGCATACACTACGGTACGCTATGTCACGCACTGCGATCGCACCATGCATTCCTATGAAGTCGCGTACGCAGTGCGTGTATCTGCTCGCGGCAGCACGTCGTGCGCTATGCTTGGCAAGGATATAGCTGGGCATATCTAGATTTATACTGTGATTTTAACACTGACTTTCTGCAGGCAATTCTAGTGACCTTCCCCAAGTCGTTTATCTAAAATAAAATGATTAAAAACCATTGTGATTTAATACCCTCTTCGTAACTTTTTGCGGTGTTTGTGCACTTAAATTACATATTTAACACCCCTGGTAGCTTTTTGCGGACAGCCTTCCTCTAATTGGGGGGAATTCAATTCAACGCGCTATTGAATAGCGACAGGAGGGACTCCCAAAGCTATTCAATACACCGCGCTAAGGATTTCTTCTCACACCCCCCTGGGGATGCGAAGAGAAATCTGACCAAAGTGCCGGGTGCGCGGCTGTCTTTCTACATACAGCCGTGCGCCCGGCACTGCTGGTCAGAGAATGCCAGTTACCGCGCCGTAACACCCTTGTTAAGGCGTGATGACCGCGATAACCGGCATTCTCCGACCACACAGCGCACTGAATTGAATAGCTCCAGGAGCTCGCTCCCAGCGCTACTCAATTCGCGTTGACTTGAATCTCCCCCATTGTATCTAAAGCCCGGAGTCCCGCTGAAGGCTACGATCGGTGCAATGCCGCTGGCCTTGTGCAGTCTCTCTGTATGTTCCATGTTTGCAGTATTGTCTGGGGGGAAAAACGCATTGTGCAACAGTCATACGCTGTTAGAGAACATAACATCCTGTTCCATTGTCTCTCTGTGGTACCAGTGACAGATATGGAAATAAAAGGTTGGTCATGCCGGCCTATCAGCTTCCCAGCTGGCGGGGATTGTAAGGAGTTTTCTGTGCTAAGCTTCATAAGTGGCACGCTGATATTCACCAGTGTCCAGAGCACTAAATACAGCATTGAGGGGGCAAATAAGTGTGTGCAAAATAATGATTCTAAATCCTTTCTCAACTCTTGTATTAAAATTTTAATTTTTTTTTTAACTCTATGGGCGGAATTCAATTGATTACGCGGTCCGGATCTAAAGTGACAGGAGATCGCGGGCCGCCATTCAATTGCTGCCGTTCTTCGCGCTGATCGCGCCCATAGAGGTCAGGTTTAGCCGCGTAATGCAGCTAAACCCGACCAAAGTGCTGGGCGCGATCGCGAAAAGTGATGTTTGGGCGCCCAAACATGTCACTTTTCGCACATTTCAGCTCTCATCCCCCAGGGGCTGCGAGCTGAAATGTAGCGCTTGGCAGCTGATCGCGCCCGACAGGAGCAAGAATAGAATAGCTCCGTCGGGCGCGATAGGGAATGAAAACAATTGAATTCCGCCCAATGATGGATAATGAGCACATTTTGGTCAGGGAGCTCCTGTGGAACTGCAAATTCCAGAATGCCTCAGCTGGCTGGAAATCCTGGAACTTGCTTTTCTATAGCAACAGAAGGTCAAAGGTTTTCCTCATTCCAATATGGTTCATTCAATGGAAATGTCATCACTTTTTTTTTTTTTTTTATTGTCCTTTAGTCGTATTGATGGCCATCGGCAACTGATGGTTTGCAAACATCCTTTTTTTCATTCAAGGTTTTGCATTCGATGGCAGGATTGTGATCTCATTGAGTGTTTTCCTGATGTTTGGTGGTGTTGTAATATACCCAAAGGAGAGACACTGATTCCTAGCCCACTGCTAGCTCAGCCATTTGCGCAGGAGCGTACCATCGATGTCTGAAACCATCAAATGGTTTAGAAGTGTTGATTTGAGTGCCATCGTTAAGCATGCATGATTGGCCGCAAAAACTGAACCATTCTAATCGGCCCCTCCGATGGCCGTGCACGTGATACTATCTAGCGCCCGTGTTTGAATTAAAGTGAAAGTTGTAAAACGCAGAGTAGGGGTATATTTACTAAGGTGAGAGTTTTTGGAAGTGGAGATGTTGCCTATAGCAACCAATGAGAATCTAGCTATTATCTTCTAGAAGGTGCTAGTTAAATGTTAAGTAGAATCTGGTTGCTATGGGCAACATCTCCACTTCTAAAAACTCTCACCTTCTACTATTGGGGAGCTAGAGGTTATCGCTAACGTTTAAATTTGGGAGAAGTTATATTTTGTATTTTGGAAGACGACAGCGGTTTTGAACAGATGCAAACTCAGAACAATTGCCTAATATTACATCTTCAGGGGTCTATTTACTAAGCAGTGTTAGGAGACAGAGTGAAAAGTGATAAGGTGCCAGCCAATCAGCTCCTAACTGTCATCTCACAGGCTGTGTTTGAAAAATGACAGTTGGGAGCTGATTGGCTGGCACCTTATAACTTTTCACTCTGTCTCCTAACACTGCTTAGTAAATAGACCCCTAAGACTGAAAGATGTGGATTTCCTGTCAAATGTTCGGTTTTCAAGCATGCATATAGGAGAAACCTGTCTGGAAAGCGATGAGGCTGCTGCCGCATCCTCCAGATCGCACCTTTCCAGCGGGTGTCAGCGCTGCAGATGCTCAGCCCCTGTGTTACGTGAGAAAGGTAACTGCACCATCTGCTGTACATTTATCACTGTGAGCATTGCCACGGCTTACAGGAGCTGACTACACAAAACTGACTCCGTCTTCAGGGGAAAAGCTAATAGATTTATTTTAAACAAAAAAATTTTTTTTTTTTTTTTTTGTTTCATTTTAGGCTCCATCCCCCACCTCCCTTCTCACTTCCATTTTGTTAAAGTTCACGGTGATTAAAATATACACCTGAAAAAGGTGTTTAGTCAGTAAAGGATTTGGTTATAAACAGGGATGTGCAGGCTTGGATAGGTTCGAATTTGCACGCCGAGTTCCGATTTTTCCCTCCAAAAATCGGGTCTCAGAGGCAAAACGTCATCTTTCATGGACAAAAGTACATGGAAGATGATGATTGTCCATGAAAGATGACGTTTTGCCTCTTTCTGAGACCCGATTTTTGGAGGGAAAAATCCGAACTCTGCGTGCAAATTCGAACCTATCCGAGCCTGCACATCCCTAGTTATAAATATTCCCATTTATTCAGAAGTCTATGGCATGGCTGCAGATGTCTATTGGTCCTCAGGACAGAGGGTAAAATGTCGTAGAGGACGACAGATGTTACCAAGCAAAAAGCACAGTATGGGTTCTGGAAGATGATAATCAACACTGAATAGAAGCAATGCTGGAATGTATATTTTATATTGTATATTTTACACATTTAAAATAAAATCTAGATCTTCTAGCGCTGTGTGCAAACTCCATTAGCTGCTAAATAAATCACCCACCCCTTTTGTATCTTTCTGTAGTCTTGCTATTAGTATTTATTACCTGTTGTGGTTCGGTTTGTTTCCCCCCTCTGGCCTATTTAAATTGTAATATTCTATTGATGTTGCACAGTGGTTAGTAGTGTTGCCTCATAGCACTGGGGTTATGAGTTTGAGTGCAGCCTGTGCCCTATGTGTGTGGGGTTTGCATTTGTTTTTTTTCACCATGCTTTTGTGGGTTTTCCCTGTGCGCCTATTTCTTCTCAGAAACATACCAGTAGGCTGTTGAAAAAATTAAATCCTAGCGGTATATTTACTAAAGTGAGAGTTTTTAGAAATGGAGATGTTGCCCATAGCAACCAATCAGATTCTAGCTATTATCTTCTAGAAGGTGCTTGTTAAATGTTAAGTAGAATCTGATTGGTTGCTATGGGCATCATCTCCAATTCTAAAAACTCACTTTAGTAAATATACCCCCTAGTGAGTGTATGTATTAGAGCATTAAGGAGATTTATCAAACCTTCTAAAGAGGACAAGTAGAGGGGTTTCCCATAGCAACCAATCAGCTGCTAGCTATCGCTTTATGGAATGTATTCGATAAATCAACGCTAGGATCTGATTGGTTGCACTTGTACAGGTCCTCTTTAGAAGGTTTGATCTCGCCCTAGGCAGTATTTTCCAATGGGAGGGACGGACCTAAATAACAAATATTCCTTGTACAGCGTAGCGTAATATGATGGGCGCTATATAAATAAAATGATGATGTTCATAAATACTCGTCTCTCGGTTATTTAAATTCACTTGATTCCACAATGAGATCTTTTAATGAGTTTCTTTTTGTAAACTTCTTACAAGCAGAGAATTGTCTGAATGACGTTGTGAAATGACCTTGTCCGGCTTTAATAAGATATAAGGTCATTCCCTGTTATTACTGACTATATATCACAAGTGACGCACATTCATCACCCCAGCAAGCAGCTTCCGCTGCAGTTTTTCTCCTGATGCCAGCGTGAGCTTGGAGCTGGCTCCCTACCCGACGCTTTCATTCTGCCGTGCCCACAAATCGCAGTTTTGATTTATGACTGATTTGCATTATTATCGGGAGAGTAATGTGAAAAACAAGGATGAGATTTCCAGTGCCGCAAAGTAGGTTCAGTTTTGTTTTAATTGTGAATTTTTTATTCTTCTTTCCAATAGCAGCTTATTTATAGACATGTGTTTACGTATATTATGGGAGCGCGAAGGTTGGTGCGACAACTTATGTCTGCCTGACGCTATATTGATGGTTTGCGAGACTCTCCTTACATCATTGATTTAATTTGGTTATGGCACATTCCTGCCACTTTCATAATTACGTTATAAGAATGTAATTTAGTGTTTTAGTTTAAATGGTGTTTTAGGGGAGTGATTGAATTGTTATAAAGAACTAAGCTCCTGTCTAAAGTGTCCGGGAGCTAATTTCCTTGTTTCGGGCGCTGGCCCCCAGGCTGCACTTATCGCTGATATCTGGTCGCATGCTCCTGAGGTGTGAGCAGAAATCCGCGTCAGGTTGGGCTTTTGGCCGGTTGCGAGTGCTCGGCGCGCCTTAACCGCAGTGTGCCTGAAATTAAGCATAGGGGAAGCTGCTTAACATGGCTAATGACCTGCTTTATGGCGCGGGAATATGGCCATCGCAACCAGCACTCCCAAACGCTGCAATGTCGTTAACGGCTTCCCTTGAACTTCCCGGCAGCTCCCCGGCAGTCCTGAACAAATTATATTGTGCATAAAGTGTTAATTTTGACTAACGACCCCTCGTGCTCTTTAACGATTTCTAGTGCATCGTTGAAGAGATTGCCAGATCTTACCTGCAGCAGGGGCCGCACATCGTTATCGTTCGTAGAGCGTGTACGATTTGCACAAATTTGAACGATTTATTGTTACGATGCGTCGAAATCATGCAGATAATCGTCTAGTGCAGGGGTCTTCAAACTTGTCCCTCCAGCTGCTGTGGAACTACACATCCCAGCATGCACTGCCATAGTTTTAGCATGCTGTTATATCAAGAAGGTGGTAGTGCATGCTGGGATGTGTAGTTCCACAGCAGCTGGAGGGCCAAGTTTGAAGACCTATGGTCTAGTACAGTGGTTCCCAAACTTTTCTGAATCACTGCTCCCTAGAGTGTCAGCATTTGTTTTCACGACACCCCTAAGCCGAAAGTTTTTGTTATTGAGAAATTCTGAAAAAAATGTAGTAAAGTGAAGTAAATTGTGCTGACCTGTCATCCTTAGGGTCAGTTATGTGGTGGGGGACGTGGTTGAGCTTCTGTTTGTCCACATATTTACATTACATTAGCCATAAATAATTTTATTTGCTGGATCACCAACCTGAGGCATCCCTGCAAGTGTCCTGAGGCACTGCGCACAGTTTGGGAACCACTGGTCTAGTGTGTGGGGCACCTTTAAGCCGGGTATCCACTAGACGATAAAGTTGAACGATAATGATAAAATCGTTTGATAATCGTTCGAACATCGTTTGCAAATCGTGCAGTAATTGTTTCTAACGATGTACGATGCGCGCTCCCGCTGGTCGTTTGATCGTCTCCTCCATCGACTGAACATGCAGGTCAATTTCACTTGATTGCTTACACATCGTTTACACATCGTTTACTGAACGATCAAACGATGAACCACTATCTGCCCACTATAGCTGAAAGCTCTCAATCACAGATTAAAACAACATAGTTTATTGTTAGATCTTTTGCAAATTGTTCAGAGTGGAAGATCATATTTCAAGGGAAACTTCAAGGGAAAATCGTTAAGAGGGTTGGACAGGGATAAAATCGTCTAGTGGATGCCTCCCATAAGTCTGTGTGACACAAGATTGGATTTAAGATGTAGACCTCTGTATAGCTGCAGTATTCAGAGACTACATTAACTACTGTTGAATTTAGTCAGGTTTGCATTTCTATTTTAATGGTTTTGTTACAAAATGAGGCAGTGTATAAAATAACTAATTTATTAGGCTTGTAATGTGCAATTTAGATTGGGCTAGAAGCCCTTCATCTCGGTCCATTATTAAATATCGTTGTGGGTTCATTGGTCTGGTGCCATGTTAGGGTAATGCTAGTTTTGATTATATGGCAAAAGTAATTTAGGCTGTATAATATATTTTTCTTTTTTTTCAAACTTTCTTTATTCATCAGAGCATAGAGAAACAACATATCACAATTTAAACCGAAAGTATACATAATATACATTCAAGCATATAGTAACATAGTTTGTATACATAAAAAATTATTTTTTTTCCACTTCACTGGGTGTGACCTGTCCGGGCCCCCTCCCCTCCCCCCCATCCAAATAGAATCAAATGTCTGATATCAACCCGGAGTGTTGAAAACAATCGGAGGGTCGTTAAGCAATATACGAGTGTCATACCATGAGGTGTATAATATATTTTAAATATTCTTTAAGTCTTGCCACTTATTACATGTGTGCCGTTAAATAGCAATTTAAATAAAATAAATGAAAAAATAAAAAAATTGCTTTCAAATCTTAGTGGTAAATCTCTGAAATCTTGGCACCTTGCAAACCTCATTCTATTACATTTAGGTGAATGTTTTGCGTTATTTTACCTCCTCTTTGAGCTGTTAATTAACTTGTTGGATTGTTTACTGTAAAATTAAAAAGATCTGCAACCTCCCCCAGTGTAAAGCTAAAAGGCTTCTGTATCTGACGATCAATGGTCTCCTGAATGCTGATCTAGATTAAGGCCTAGAGGTTTCTTTCACATTCAGTATGCCTTTTCCAAGAAAACCATGCATGGTTACCGGCAGAATGCTGTGGTTTGGCGTATGCACGTCTCAGAGCTGAAACAAACACTTAACTATTTTAATGCAGAGACAAATTTGTTGATTGCTAAGAAAAACTAAAGGAGCCCCGTAATTTCAGATAAAAGAAAACAAACCTTTTCCTTGTGTTCTGTTTTTAATATGCAACGTATTGCTGCATTTAAACCAACCTCAAATGAATCTCGCATCAAATACAAATGAGCCTTCGTAGCGTTCTACTTGGTTTCCAAGTCAATATTTGAAATGAGATCGTCCCCTTGGGGAGAAGTAATGTTTCTGTAAACCCGTATTGTGCTGCTATGGAAAAGGGACATTGAGAACCGGCTAATTTCTGTACAAGGGAAAATGGTTTACATTTGAATTGGACTAACGAGGGTTTACAAATTATCAGCTAGCGTCCACCCTCAGGTGTCTTTTATTTATTGACTTACACATTTCTTCCTGCACCTGTTACTATACACAAATTATGTTACCAGTATTCTTCTGTGCCTCTTAGCCCTATAGTTATAGCATTATGTTTATTATTTTGCCATGAAAAGAATTGCGTGTCTGGTTAGAACTGTATTTTATACATCAAGGGCCCCCATATATCAGTTGGCCATTTCACCTATTCCCCGATCAGACTGGAACCACTGATTCACCGGTTGGAAATGCTTATCAGTGGCCATCGATGATTGTTGATTCGGGGTATCGGTGAAATTCTTCATGTTAAAAATACCCAATTTGCTGATCACAATCAAATTTTGAGCACGATCGACAAATCGGGGAAATCCAAAATGTTTAATTTCACCTATACCCGGCATATGGGGATCGGGAAATAGGCCCAATTCATCGCTGGTGTATGGGGGTCTCTAGACGAGCTATATTATAGTCTCAGGCTAACTAAGGTATATAACCTGCTACTAGCACCTGGATAAAAGCTACAGAAGCAATCAGTACAGTCTTTTAAGGTCGTAAGATGGTATTTCATGTATAGGAAAACTTGTCTTTTAAAGACAGTTACTAGTATCTACATATGAACTACAACTGTATTGTGAAAAGGTTGCAAGATACAAAGTGGGCAATTATGACTTTCAATGCTGGCGATTGTGTTCTCCCAAATGCAGTAAATCGCGATTACATGTAGTGGATAATTGAATTGCACCCAAAGGGTCTTATGTATGGGGGTTTTTTTTAAATGTTTTTCTTCATTGAAGCATAACAGATATGACATAAATTCGAACATTAGCACATTATATATGGATTTGATTTCACTAATTTATTTATTTTTTTCTTTGTGCTCCTTCAGGTGTGTTGTGCAAGTCCTTAACCCTATGCGGAGTCGGGAGAGCTTTCGACGATCACCCTGGATGATCTGTGGAGTTTAATCTCTCCACTGTTTACAAAAACTACTGTATTTTTTATTTTATTTTTTCTATATCCATTTGGACTCAGCTGCTAGACGTCTAGCAACCCACCGAAATGGCCAGTAAAAGAAAGTCCACGACGCCATGCATGGTACGGGCCTCTGAGCTTGTGGACCAGGATGACCAAGACATTGACGTTTTAGGCGATCCCGTTGCCTCGGGCACAGAAACGAAGAATGACTGGGATGCCGATAAAGAGAAGGCAGTTGAGGACTCTGAAGGGGTGGAGGAGAAACCACCCGCTGAAAATCAATCTAAAAAGCTCCAAGGTGGCTATGAATGCAAATACTGTCCTTACGTAACACAGAATCTGAACGAGTTTACAGAACATGTGGACATGCAGCACCCAAACGTCATTCTCAACCCCCTCTATGTTTGTGCTGAATGTAACTTTACAACCAAAAAATATGATTCTTTATCTGACCACAATTCAAAATATCACCCAGGAGAGAGCAACTTTAAATTAAAGCTGATGAAACGCAATAACCAAACCATTTTAGAACAATCGATTGAGGGTGGTGCAGATGTGTCCAACGCCCAGGAGAATATGGAAACCGATGACATGTCTGGAATTTCCATAAGCAAAATGCCCATCATGAAACTGGGGAGAAGCCGTTCGGATACGAGAAGAAGAAAGGAGTCCATTCTAGATAACCAGTTTGGAATTAACTCTTCTCTACCAGAGATGAACGGCATTTCTAATGATTCTTTAACACACGTCATGCCATCAGTGCAACTTCCACCCAACATTCACCTCCTTCCAAAAATTCCGGTACCCCTGAACAGCAACAAGTATAATTCGGCTCTTGACACAAACGCAACCTTGATCAGTTCCTTCAATAAGTTTCCTTACCCAACCCAGGCAGAGCTGTCTTGGTTGACAGCGGCCTCAAAACATCCTGAAGAACAAATTAGAATTTGGTTTGCTACCCAGCGATTGAAGCATGGCATAAGCTGGTCTCCAGAAGAGGTAGAAGAAGCGAGAAAGAAAATGTTCAACGGGACTATACAGTCTGTTCCACAAACTTTCACAGTCATACCACAGTTGACAACTACCGCTAAAGTTGCACAGCCTATTATCCAGACAGTGCCGTGTCAAATTCTTGGCCAGACTGGGCTGGTCTTCACTCAAGTGACAAACGCCCCTACGGTAACAGTCCCTTCTGTCCATTCGTTTTCAAGCAACGTTGCTAGTGCCCCTAGTCCAACCCTGAAACGCGCCTTACAAAGTCCGCACGAGGCTCCCGAGTCAAAACGTCAAAGCAGTGGACAGACATCATCGCCATCCACCCCCAAAATGAATGCGATCTCATCTCGGCACGAACGTAAAAAGACTAACGAGCAAATATCTCTTCTGAAAGCAAGCTTTGTAATTAGCCAGTTTCCTGATGATGCCGAAGTTTACAGGTTAATAGATGCCACTGGGCTGTCTAGGAGTGAAATAAAAAAGTGGTTCAGTGATCATAGATATAGAAGCCAGAGAGGGATTGTTCATATTACCAGTGAAACTATAGCTAGAGACCGTCTGTCAGCCAGGACTCGACGCCCTTACCATTATAGAGAGTTGGCAAACTCCAAAGTTACAGCAATTACAAATGAGCAACTCGAGTGTCTTGAAACTAGTTTTCAGAAGAGCTCCTTTCCTACGCAAGCAGAAATGGACCACCTACGGGCCGAGACTAAATTATCAAGAAGAGAGATAGACTTATGGTTTTCAGATAGAAGGAAGATTAGAGATTCCATGGAGCAAGCAGTTTTGGATTCAATGGGCTCAGAGACCATAAACGATGAACTTGTGAACGGCACAACTGCCCAGTCTGGTAACTTATCCAGTTCTTGGTCTTCGCCTTCTTCACCGTGCAAGTCTAAACAGGAGCAGCTCCATCTGTTAAAAAGTACTTTTGCAAAGACACAGTGGCCGTCGCCGCAGGAATATGACCAGCTAGCAGCACAGACCGGGCTTGTTAGAACGGAAATCGTAAAGTGGTTCAAGGATAACAGATGTGTCCTCCGGACTGGAAGTTTAAGGTGGATGGACCAATACCGGAAACATTATGAACGTGCCCTAGAAGAGAGGAGGAAGTTCGTAAAGATGGTGGCAGCCACGAAAATGGGTAAAGACATTCTTACACGTTATTTTCAGGAGTACAACCAGTTACACGAAGAAGACATTGAACTTCTTGTGAATAAGTCTAAAATGAGTTCAGATCAAATTAAGGCGTATGTTGCAGAAATGCATGAACAAGCTGCTTTAAATCAGCTGGAGAATGTCGATCAAGATGATAAACTTGATATGGAGAATGAGTCGAAGTCATCACCTGGAGACGAAGAAGCCATGTCGGATGGTGCAGACAGCTGTAGCCAGACTGGACAGGACACCCAAGATGAGACAGCCGATTATGAATTTGAAAGTACACCTAAAGACGACTTGTGTGTCTAACCAGGTAATGGTGGCTCTTAATAACTCCAGTCAAAGATATATGTATTTTTTTTTTAAATTAGTGTTCTTGCTATATTAAAATAATCACCTAATCCACAGAAAGTCCTACAATTTCATCAGTTGAATGTCATTATTTATTCTATAAAAATTAAGTGAACACGAAGAAGCCATATGCTAAACTTGACTAAAACAAATAATTCACCCCTTGATTTAGTACTTGTAGAACCCCTTTATTAGCAGTTACTTAAATTCATAATTTTCTGTATAGAACAGGATCTCGCATCATATTTGTATGAAAGGCTTTTGTTTGTTATGCACAACCTTGTTAAGGACCCACCTCTGCATCTCCATGAGGTTGACTCTTGACTTGGCCATTCTAGAACTTTGAGCAGCTGGAAAAAGAAAGCATCCAGTTTGTAATATTTGCTTTTTCCAATATCCGTAGAGGTTCACTTGTTTTCTCCGACGGCCTTCCATTTGACTACTTTTGCTATAAAAGTGTGGAGATATGTGCTTTGGTTTTAACCAAACATGGCATTGTGCATGGGCACCAATCAAGTCCTCCTTGGCCTCCTCTTGCCTGAAGACATTGGGCCTGATTCAGACCCACTCGCGAGCGGCTGTCCGCTCGCAAGTGGGTCGATGGTCTGCACTGCGCATGCGCACAACGGAGGGAGCTCCGTCGTGCGCGAGACGCGACGAGCGAAGGACTTTCCTTCGCTCGTAGTGTCTGATCAAAGGGGGCATGCTGTCGATGTTGATTGACAGCACGCCCCCTTTGGTGGGCGTGCCGGGGGCGTGCCTGCCAGACGGAGGCGTTCCCAAGGGAACGCCTACCGTCAGATGCCGGCCCCACTGACATCACTAGTGATGTCAGTGGGAGTGATTTTGGCTCTGATAGAGCCAAAATCACTACTGGCTTTGCGGTTGAAAAACTCAACCGCAGGCTTCTGCTCGCAGTGGCGATGGTCAAGACCATCGCGACCATCATCCTGCACGCTCGTATATGCTGTGGGTGGTGACCCACAGCTATACGAGCGTCCAGGAGGACGCTCCATAGTAATGGAGGTGGGCCCTGATTCAGAGCGAGCGCTCTGGTCAGAGCGTCCGGCTCTGAATCAGGGCCATTGTTCCAGACCGCTTGTGATTTGTGCGGTTTCAACTTTGCACGCCTAAGCCGTACTATTTTTTGGGTTTTTTTTTTAGGAGAATAGACGTTCTCCTGGCTACTCTTCCAAGAAACCCATATTTGTTCAGGGTCTTGAACTTTAACGTACAGTATACCGTGTTGATGGTCTGTAAATCCTGGATGTAGCTTTCAGGTTCTTTATGAATTCTCCACGCATGATATGGTCTGAACTGTGTGCTCGGTTGCAGAGAGAACTCCTGGGATCATTGGCAACTGTCCTTTCTGTGCTTGACATGCAGATCTCGTTCAGTATAAAATGTCTTCATATTGTTAGTAAATAGCCTCAGACCCTTTCCAGACTGATGAGCAACAACAATTGCTTCTCTGAGATATTTCATATGTTTTGTCTCCTTGACATAACATAACCTTGATACTCTAAGCTGAGCTTGCCAAAGGTTCTGCTTTCGAATCGAGGTGGTAGAACTTCCTGGTCACCGAATAATGAAGTGCCTTTGATTAGCTGCCACTGGTTCAAATGCGCTTCCTTACGGGTATATAAACCGTAAAGAAGCCTTTTATTTTTATGTTGGCTTGGTTTTTTTTGTTGACTAAATGATAAATTTAAAAAATCCTGTTCTGGACTATTTGTATCAAGACAATTGAAATCTTGGCGAGACCTAGATAATTTGGGTCCTGACGTGTGGGAAAAAAAAAAACTTGCTTGTCCTTTAATGAGAATTTAAAGCCCAGAAGTCAGTACAAAATCCTAAAAAAATTACAATTTCTTAAAGGTTATGATTAAACAAATTTACTAGTGTGTAGTTGATAGTTGCTTTTATGTGCATTAGTATAACTCTTTATACAGTTTGTTGGAGCAGCAGCTATAGGGACTGTTGCATTTCGTGTCGTGTGGACTGTCCTGAATCTCTGCTTGGTACCTGGATGTTGCAGGTACATAGGCTGCTATTAGCACTTCTCTATCTGCAGCTCAAATCCATCAGTTGTAGCTCAACTCACAATTTTCTTTTGCAAATAAATGTCCATGTCCCATGGCAGGACTCTGGTTACTACTTCATGATGTGTGCTATTTTATGTTCCACGCCCACTTTCAAATAACATTATTTGATATAGCAGCCATTTGGTTTCTTCAACTAACCCACAGGTTCTCAAACTCTGCCGTCGGGACCTCAAACAGTGCATGTTTTCCAAGTCTCCTCACAGAATCACAAGTGAAATTATCTCCACCTGTGGATCTTTCAAAATGTGTCAGTGAGTAATGAATACACCTGTGCACCTGCTGGGTGACCTGCAAAACAGGAACTGTGTGGGGTCCTGAGGACCAAGTTTGAGGACCACTGAACTAACCCTTCCCAGCATCGTGCATCAAAGAGACTGCAATGTCATGAGAGAACATATTCAATCTTGTATTCCTTCCGGTCAGTTGCCAGATGACATGGCGCACGGCTTAATGGCACCTCATTGAGCATTTTAGCTGTACAAACATCAACTTTATTTTGTACTGTGTTCATATATATAATATATGATGTGTTCGCACTAGGCTGTTTAGCGGGCTGCCGCATTCTGCCCCGTTTTAAAAGGGACTAAATGCACCCTGCCCTTTTAGCGGTGTCCTGCTAAAATAGCCTGCCCTGAGCCTTCTCCACCCGCAGGCCGCAGTGTCCCGCATGTGGGAAAACTTGCATGAACGATCACCGCCGGGTGAATAGGCGGTGTGGGGATGTGCACGGCATCTATTTGCCGTAAGGTGAGAGTTTGGGGGAAGTCTAGCACCTCTAGAAGTGCTGGGCACACCCCTAAGTGTGTCAAATTGGAGGTGTGTCACAAGGACATGCCCCCTTTTCAGGAACGCAGAGGCTGCCTGCCGGCACCTGCCTAACTTTAATTGTTTGAAAGATTACGACAACCAGATAGCCACAGGGTTGGACATGTTCTACCACCCCCACCACTTGGACATCCCTGATGATGATGTGTTTTAAAGTAAATGTTTGTAAGCTTACCTCTGTCTGCTAGAAGCCAGTATTGTTTTACTATGATGTTTCCCAATTGTGAAGCGCTACGAGATATGCAAGTGCTATAGAATTAAATGTTTAAAGTGATGATTTCTATGTTGAACATTAGCTTTATTTCTTTCCTCTTTTTCAGATTTAAGGACTTTTGGAGAGCATGGATTCCTTTCCATTTGAAGATAATATAGAGATATATTTTCCTACTGTTAATATCAAAATGTGCTGGTTTAGTGCTCAGCCAAGACGGCCCATGCACTAGTCTTGGATTATAAAACTGCAAAGTTCTTTAATTGCCAAAGAACTAAATCCTATGAGACCTTGTACATTTTCCAGCCCATTTCTTCTGTACTGGAACAGTTTCAAGTATGAGATGCATTGAATACCTGTGTTTTGTTTGTTTGGCAAATTCTTTTTTTTTTTTTTTTTCTCCCTCTTTAATTAAATTTTACATTGTTTAGAATTAGCAACCACTAAGTTGTCTGAATTGTTTTCCCTTTAGCTCTGTGTGTGTATATAGCACATATATATATATATATATATATATATATATATATATATATATATATATATATATATATATTTTACCTCCTAGTGGTACAGCCATGTGACTATGGGACCACTGCCCTTTTGGGATAAGGTTGGCCCTTGGCCCTTGTGGAGTAAGGGAAGGAAACTAGAATTCTGATCAAATTGTGCACGAAGGAGAACACAAGACCTCCAGGGTTGTGATGTTTATCCTAAATTGACAGAGTCTTAATGGAAATTAAAACTCAGGGGTTTTCCTGGTGTCTCCAGGTTACCCGAACATTCTCTTATACTGAAGAAGCTGAATAGAAAGGGTTGCTAATGAAATGTGCATAAAATAGGGTTTAATTTTTTTCTAATTACCCATATTTTTTTTTTTTTTTTCCAACATGTATAAATTTGTCTAAAAGCCGAGAGCACAACTAAAAATGTGTGTTGGTTTTTTTTTTTTTATATATATATATTTTAGGTATAGTTTATTCTACTCAGTGAGTGCACTTTGAGAATTATTTTTTATTTTCTTCCTTTCCCTTCTCCCAAATGTACATGATGAAATAAAAATAGTTGTTTTGGAAAAGATACTCATTTCAGTACACTGCACAAATATGCTAGGATGTTTGAATAAAACAACATTTTTAAAAATGAAAAAATAATTTAAATAAAAGCATTTTTATTGCTTTATTTTGTGCTAGTTACTTTTTTTTTTCCCTGCCCCAATTATTTTTTTAAAATTACTGCTTCAAGACACAGTGATTATTTTTTTATTGATTTTTTTATTTTTTTTTTTTTAACTATTTGCTTTTTACTTGGTTAAATATGATAAAAATATATTTGAAATTGATAAAACCCCTAAGGGTTTTTTCCCTGGTGTATGAAACCTCCAATTTAGAGTTAATTGCATTTGATTTGGAGACCTGCTAGCCAATCATACCAGCTCTTGGGATGCTACAATAGTTTTATTTATTAAAAAAAAAAAAAAAGGTTAAAAACTGATTTGTTTATACTTGTTCACACTGTAAATAAATTCCAAGAAAATAATTTGAAATCAAATTTTCTTTTTTTAGTACCTGTACACAAAAAAAAACTTTGGTTCTTGATTTGGCAATAATCCACAACTTTTAAACTGCAAAAAGCAGTATTCTACAGCTAGGTTTTCAAATTTGCACTTGAAGTTGCAAATGTCCTTCAACTTTATTCTCAAAAATGTCTGGAGGAAGTAATGTTCAGCGTTTTTTCTAGTCACACAAGAACTACTCGGGTCATATATTTCAATGAGGTGATTCCACTCTTTCAAGCAAAAGTGACCCATGTCTCTGGATGCCTCCCCCCCCCCCTCCCCCATCCCCTGTACTAGAGTTATTTTTTTCTGCAGGGCAGAGTAACAATCACCTTTGCGATGTCGTTGTGGATGCCTGTGACTGTGTCACAATAGTGAGACCTAGTCATTGGCTGACCACCAGCGTAATTACAGGTGGAAACTAAAAAAATAAATAAATACAAATTCCGAGTACAGCTTTGCAGTGCTGAAGATGTCTGATATGATTTTGCATAGAGCTAGGAAACTGTCAATAGCCATCAGTGCTGAGCACCTCTCATTGAATGTCCTACAGCAATGGTGTCTAAAATGTTGGAGTATGGTTATTTAGCACGAAAATCCCATATGAGGAATATGCCAACTCCTTCTTCTAGGGTAGCAATACGACAGCCTAATCTCCCTTTACAATGAATAGGTTCTTACTTTGCTAAAGGTGAACATGGTTTTCCTTGTTGCACTATATATGCTAAGGTCACCTCCTCGGCACTGGATATATAAAAATAAATGGAAACTTTAAGTTTGGATTTATTTATACATATTGAAAACTCAGATGATAGTTTTGTCAAGTAAATCAAACCTTATCATTTATATATATATATATATATATATATATATATTTTTTTTTTTTTTTTTTTCTCTATATGATGAAATGTCTTGACTCACTGACTCCTCAATGCCTGGCCCAAACCAACATGAAAATCAAGGAGTATATGCCTTCCATGACGTAGGTGCCCACTAAGAAAGGATTTTTTTTAAATTCGACTCCTAAGGGGGTGAAATAGGCTAAAATGTTTCCTCCCCCCTCCCCTGTGCAATGTCCTGCCTGACTGAATTGTGCTACTGCCACGGTGAGACAAACACCAACTGTCGTCTCAAGTGCTGCCAAACATCACTGGCAGTTGGTGTGGCTCCCCTATTTGAATAGTGAGGGAAGGAAATGTGTTACTACAGAGTTGGGAGAAGGAAATGTGTTACTAAAGAGGTGAGGGAAGGGATGCATTACTTATAGAGGTGAAGGATTAATGTGTTATTGGAGTGGTGAGATGGAAATGGAATCGGTGACTATATAAGGCAGGGGTCTTTAACCTTGGCCCTCCAGCTGCTGTGGAAATACACATCCCAGCATGCACTGCCATAGTTGTAGCATACTGTTATATCAAAAAGGTGGCAGTGCATGCTGTGATGTGTAGTTATACAACAGCTGGAGGGCCAAGGTTGAAGACCAGAGATCTAATGTCTACCCAGATGAAACCGGGTACATCAGCTAATCTAGACTGTTTACTATTGAAACGGTCATTGCAAAAGTGTCCAAATTGGCTGGTTCTTCTACGGGTATTGGCTGAAGAAAATGAAGTCCCTATACCAGAGGTTCCCAAACTGTCCTCAATGTTTTAAAGGATAACAATGCTTGAGTACAGGTGACTTAATTAGTAACTCAGTCTTTTCATTTAACAATCTGTGTTCAATCATGGATATCCTTAAAATCTGGACCTTAGGGTGCCTTGAGGACCAAGCTTGGGAAGTGTATGTGGCCTGTGTACATTGTTTACCCATGCAGCAGCATCCTTCTATAAGAAAGTTAGTAATCTGCCGCCTAGTTGAAGGTGGTAGAAAACACTGTCTCAGCCGTCACTACAGACTATCCCACAAGTGCTGGATTGGTTTCTGAGCTGGTACCTGAGAAAGTTATGGCAGGTGGATGATAATAAGCGTCATGCTATTCGAAGCATCGGCTGAACACCTGGTGTGTTTGGGGGGTGGTATTGTCCTTGTGTAAGACATTCCATAAGGAAAGAAATGGTGGAAGATGATTACTTGGTACCATTAAGTAGTGATGATCATTAACCTATCCTTCAAAGAGGTTGTGTGCACCCAGATTTTGCCAAGTAACACTGATAATCAACATTATAGAACCATTCACTCTTGGAAACCAGCACTTTGGTATTAATTGATGACTTGCTTAAGTTGGTGCCACATGTACTCGTCCGTTTCTCTAGAACATTTTTGATCCATATTACCATCTCCCCTTCCGCTCAGTAGAGAGAATCGCTTGTGCTCTTTACACTGCTGACCTTAAATGTGCGTTGTTAGGGGTGTGGAGTTGGTTTGTGCGCTGGAAGCTGATAGCCTGCTCTGTGGAGTTCTCAATGGAGTTAGCAGAAGGTTTTTTTTATCCCCCATCTGGGCCACTGATTGCCATTTATTACAGATTTGTACAAAGGAGAATAACAAAGAAGAAACAGTAGGACTGGTTCTTGTAAAGACCAAAACTTGGACTGGAGGGACCTTCCAGAAATGGATAAATTCTGTAGGCTGTCCCTATGGTGGCCACTTCCACGGCGCGTATCACTTACACCAGGAATAGCCAACAAGTCTAAGAGCCAAAAAATGTCCAAAGATTCCTGCAAAGAGCCATGCCTTGTAAATGCCCATCAGACCTTAACTGGTCAGCAGACTTCCCTAGATGCTCTCAAGCCTTGTATGACCATCATACCTTACTACATGCCCATCAGCTCTTAATGTTTGGCCCTCAGACCATCACAAATGCTTACCAGACCTCACATCATGACTGTTGGACCTCCCTTACCTTTCCAGCTGGCGCGTACAGATTTCTGCGGCAGCGAGGGAGAGCGCTCTGCACTTCCTCCTCCTGTAGAATTTTGCGTGACAACTCCAGCACTGTGCAGTAGCGCTTGTTGTATACGAAAGTCGGCTGCTCCCAGCCCGTATAATCTCTGCATCGTCTGAAGCTGGGAAGCCACATATCAGAGGGTTGCCCAAACCTGCCTTTTACTACATAGAAATTGTAATTTCTACTTCAGGGTCCATAGGGTATCCACAGGATACCTTGGGGTATAGGTGTGACGTCAGTCGCTGGGCACCATAGAGTTAAGCTTTTCAGCCTCCCAGGATGCACTAGGGTCCCCCTCCTATACCCCGCCCCCGAGCCAAGGCACCTCAGTTTTAGTTTGGTGCCCGGCCGGCGTCGGGTGCACCTGTCGGTGGGGGCTAGAAGAGCCCCTGAAGCTTTCTTCAGTGCAGCTGTGGCTGCACATCTGGATGTACAGCATAGACAGTCAGTCCTGACGTCCATGCTGTCTTCCCTACACCCCCGCCGGAACCAGAACGCCGGTACCGATCCGGGGATGCTGGTGAGCATCTGGGGTCACAGCTAGCGGTGACCCCAGATGTTCCGGACCATGGCCGGATCCAAGGGCGACAAAGGTAAGCAGCGGGGTCCCGCGGTGGGTCCCCGCTGGTCACATGGTCCTAAGTCCCCAGGCAGGGGGCTCCCTGGGGACTGGCTGCAGCGGCGTGGAGCCAGGCGACCAACCTGCGCTTTCCACTACCCCCTGGGACAGCGGACCGCAGCAGAGCAGTAGCGCTGCGGCGTCCCAGGGGTTAAATGCATGCCAGGGGAGCGCGCCTTCCCTGTCTCACAGCCGGCGCCTCCCCCGCTGCACACAGCCCTCTCTGCACGCTGCCGACTGGTCCTGTGGCAGCGCTTTTCCCCCAGGCCAGCCTCCTCGGCGGCCATCTTCTTCAGAACGCATGGTGAACGCTGCTGGAAGCGCTGGACGGAAGCATCGTGGTCTGGGTCCCCCCGCATACCTCTCCTCCGCTGTGGTCAGGTCTGTGTATGCAGTGCTGTGTCCTACCAGGCCCTGTGTCTGCGTAGTTGAGTGATCAGCGCTGTTAGTGCAGGAATTGATTTTCTTTGCATTGTATGTGACTGTGCTAGCGCTGCTGCCTGTAACTTTTCTCTAAACTGTCAGCTTTATTACTGTCCCTGTTCTTTCTGCTAAGCCCTTGCGGTGCGGTGCTGCAGGGTGGTCTCTCGCCTATTTAAGTTATAATTGGTGAGAGAGGTCACATACGTGGTGCCATCATGTCCGAAAGTGATTTTCCCCTCCGGCTGCAGTGTACTACGTGTAAAGTACCGTTAGCGGAGGGGGAGGGTAGCGCGGAGGGCCTTTGCCGGCAGTGTTTGTCCATGGCGCGGCCTCTTACAGTTACAGCACCGGTACAGGAGCCGCCCTGGGCTTGTTTCGCTCAGGCGCTTACAGCCTTAGTGGGCCAGTTAGCTCCGCAGCCCGCGTTTACACCGATGGGTTTATCCCAGCAGTCAGTGGTGTCGTCACCCATGCAGGGTTTCCCACGACAATTGGTGGTACCCCACGGTCTCCCTATTTCCCCGCTCCTGGTTTCTCAGGAGCCAGCGTGGGTTAACTCCCTGACGAGTTCTGTACAGCACTTGTCGGATGTGTTGCAAGGGGAGTCTGTGATGCGGCCGCATAAACGGCCGGTGGCGTCTCTGTCGGCTCCTTATGAGGATGACGAGGGGACGTCTGATGATGGGGAGATTCTGGATCCTTACGATCAGGAACCTCTCCATACTAAGGACGCTGATGCTAAGTCCAAAGTATATATTCCTGGACTTATTCGGGCGGTCCGCACAGCCTTGGTGATTGAGGACGAAGTTCCCCCAGCGGCTAAATCTAAGTATGCCTTTTTCAAAGATGTGAAGGGCGATGCCACAGTCTTTCCTCTTTCGGGTCAGTTGGTGGACCATTTGGAAGAGGCGTGGAAACAGCCTGGCAAAAGATACCAGCCGCAGAGACGCCTGGCGATGGCTTATCCGTTCGCGGATAATTATTTTGCAAAGTGGGAATCCCCTCCACAGGTGGATTCTCACGTGACCCGTCTTGTCCGTAGTGCCACATTGCCGATGCCATCTATGTCCTCCCTTAAGGATGCTACGGACCGCAAGGTGGAGATCTGCCTGAAGTCCGCTTATTCCCTTGCGGGGGGGGCAGCACGACCGGCTATGGCCATTTGCTGGGTTGCCAGAGCGATGGAGCGCTTGGCGGATTCATTAGAGGCTTCTTTTGATTCCGACTGTCCAGCCGAACAGGCGGAGTTGATTGGTAATCTCCGTGATTCGGCCACTTATATCAACGAGGCGGCCCTAGACATTAGTACTCTGGTGTCTAGAATTTCTTCAGCAGCGGTGGCTGCTCGTCGCACCTTGTGGCTGCGATCCTGGAAGGCGGACGCAGATTCCAAAAAGGGTCTGGAGGCGTTGCCATTTACCGGAGAAGTTCTCTTCGGTCCGGATCTGGATAAGATTGTGGCCACGCTGGCGGCAGCCAAATCGGCTTGTCTCCCGTCGGCCGCTGCTCCTTCTGGTTCTGGACCATCGTCTTCGGTCATCTAGGGCCCAGGGCAGGCCCAAACCACAGTCGTTTCCTCGACAGGCTGGTCCTAAGAAATCGGCCAAGCCCCGGAAGCAGGCATGGAGTACCAGACGTCCGGCCCCCAAGCCAGATGACAAGCCTGCGGCCTGACTGTCCGGGCCTCCCTTTGGGGGATCCCAGGGTGGGAGGCCGCCTGCTGCAGTTCGCACAGTGTTGGTCGGCCACTACGCCAGACACTTGGGTTCTGGAGGTGGTTTCCCACGGATACGCCCTCTCCTTCCGGCACAGACCCCCGGCTTGATTCTTCACCACGGGTCTACCATCAGACCGGAACAAGGCTACGGAGCTGCGGAAGGTATTGCACCCTATGCTCCAGACTGGAGTTATAGTGGCTGTTCCATTCTCCCAGAGGGGCCAGGGTTTCTATTCAAATCTATTTTTGGTACAGAAACCCAATGGGTCATATCGTCCGATTCTCAACCTCAAAGCAAGTCTTTGCGGGTCCCGAAGTTTTGGATGGAGACCCTACGGTCCATCATTCTGGCGCTGGAACCTGGGGACTACATGGTGTCATTGGACATACAGGACGCTTACCTGCATGTCCCTATTCTTTTGCGCCGTCAACAGTTCCTCATGTTTGCAATCCGCAGCGACCACTTCCAATTTCGGGCGTTACCTTTTGGCCTGGCGACAGCACCACGTGTTTTCACCAAGGTGATGGCGGTCATGGCGGCTTCTCTGCGGCTGCAGGGAGTCCGCATGTTGCCATACTTGGACGACCTGTTATTGGTGGCAGGATCTCCAGAGCTCCTGTTACGCCACTTGGACCTGACCATTGCACTGCTGCAACGGCATGGCTGGCTAATCAACTGGCAGAAGTCCACTCTAATCCCGTCTCGGAGGATTCTGCATCTTGGAGCCTTATTGGACTCGGGACAGCAACGGATCTTCGTGACTGAGTACAAGATCTCTGCTTTACAGTCACGGGTGCGCAGTTGTCTGCACAGCCGCCAGGTGTCTCTACACTCGGCGATGAGGTTACTGGGCTCCATGGTGTCAGTGTTCGACATGGTGGAATACGCCCAGTTTCACTCCAGACCTCTGCAGCACCTGATCCTGTCCAAGTGGAACGGGCTGCCTCAGTCTCTGAAGTCCCAGACGATTGTGATCACCCCGGAGGTTCGGCTGTCCCTTGCGTGGTGGTTAAAGACGACCCACCTCAACAAGGGACGTCCGTTCTGGGTTCCAAATTGGGTCCTGTTGACAACGGACGCCAGTCTTTGGGGCTGGGGAGCAGTTTCGGGTCCACACTTGTTCCAGGGCAGGTGGACGCCGCCAGAAGCGGAGCTTCCAATAAATATCTTGGAACTCCGTGCGGTCTTCAATGCTCTCCAGCAGGCACATCGGTTTCTCCAGGGTCACCCGGTGCAGGTCCAGTCGGACAACGCTACCACCGTGGCCTACATAAACAGGCAAGGAGGAACTCTCAGTCGGGCGGCTCTCGTAGAGGTCTCTCGGATCCTGGTTTGGGCGGAGCGCAATCTTCCGACCATATCAGCGGTCTTCATCCCGGGAGTGCTAAATTGGGAGGCGGACTTTCTAAGTCGCCAGGACGTTCATCCGGGGGAATGGTCCCTGCACCCGGATGTTTTTCAACTGCTGGTGGACAGGTGGGGTCTTCCAGAGATCGACCTCATGGCGTCCCGGCACAACAACAAGTTGCCGTTGTACGGGTCTCGCACAAGAGACGAAGGGGCGTCTCTGGTGGATGCTCTGTCCGTCCGGTGGACGTTCCGGTTCGCATACCTGTTCCCTCCGGTCTCCCTTCTTCCACGGGTAATCCGGAAATTCAAACAGGAAGGAGGGACGCTCCTGTTGATAGCTCCCGCGTGGCCCAGACGGCACTGGTTGCCGCTACGACCGGACCTTCTGTCTCGGGGTCCTTGCCTTCACCCGGACCTGACTCGGCTGTCTTTGACGGCGTGGCTGTTGAGACGGCCATGCTAAGGTCCCGGGGGTTTTCCAGCTCTGTGGTGCGTACCATGTTACGAGCTCGGAAACAGACTTCCGCGAGGATATACCATCGCGTGTGGCATACGTTCTTCCAGTGGTGTCGACCGAGAGGTTATGCACCGCGGGAGTTTCGTATTTCTCGGATTCTCGCCTTCCTGCAAGCGGGACTAGATCATGGGCTTCGCCTTGCTTCTTTGAAGGTACAGGTTTCGGCCCTATCTGTCTGGTTTCACCGTAGGATTGCTACAATCCCGGATGTGCGCACCTTTATGCAAGGTGTTCTCCGCATTCAGCCGCCCTTTGTTCCACCTGTGGCGCCTTGGGATTTGGCTGTGGTCCTGAGGGCTCTCCAAGGACCGCCGTTTGAACCACTGGGCTCAGTGGATCTTAAATGGCTAACAGCTAAGACTGTTTTCCTTCTGGCTATTGCTTCGGCCAGACGTGTTTCTGAGTTAGGGGCTCTTTCTTGTAGACCCCCTTTCTTGGTTTTTCATGGGAACAGGGCAGTGCTCCGCACTCGGCCCGAGTTTCTTCCCAAAGTTGTTTCCCAGTTTCATGTTAACGAGGAAATCGTTGTCCCGGCCTTTAACTCACCGGGTCTTTCCGTGGGTGAGGCCTCTTTGGATGTTGTGTTGACCGCACTTCTTCGTTTAGGAAGTCGGACGCTTTGTTTGTCCTCTATGGCTTCCGTAAAAAGGGTTGGCCTGCTTCAAAGCAAACTTTGGCAGCCTGGATCCGTATGGCTATTTCTGAAGCTTATCTTCATGAAGGCCTACCGGTCCCTCCTTCTCTGAAGGCTCATTCTACTAGGTCTGTGGGTCCTTCGTGGGCAGCTCGACGTGGTGCCTCGGCAGTTCAGATCTGCAAGGCTGCTACGTGGTCTTCTGTCAATACCTTCGTGAGGTATTACAGGTTTGACACCTTCGCCTCTCAGGATGCTTCCTTCGGGCGGCGGATTCTCCTTTCTGCACAGGAGCGTCCCCACCCTTAAAGGACACTGCTTTGGGACATCCCCAAGGTATCCTGTGGATACCCTATGGACCCTGAAGTAGAAAATATGAGATATGGTAAGAACTTACCCTTGTTATCTCTATTTCTACGAAGTCCATAGGGTTCCACAGGACTCCCGCCCTGTCGCACCTGTGCTGCAGATGGGCTTTGCTCTGGTCACCGGTTTTCCGTCTCCCTCTGGTGAGAATGTGATTCTTGTATGTGTCCCGATCTTTTTTCTCTCTCTTCCTTCTCCTCCTCCGGCCTATGGCTTGATAGCTAAGGAGGGGGACCTTAGTGCATCCTGGGAGGCTGAAAAGCTTAACTCTCTGGTGCCCAGCGACTGACGTCACTTATACCCCAAGGTATCCTGTGGAACCCTATGGACTTCGTAGAAATAGAGATAACAAAGGTAAGTTCTTACCATATCTCATATTTTTTAAGGATTAGAAGATCTGCCAAAAGTAGCAAACATCACTAGTTCTGAATTCTGTAGTTTGGGGAAATACGGAATAAAGAAACACATTAAAAAAAGCCCAAAGTGTTTTTAGTTATTACCAGATATTTATATAGCGCACACATATTCCGCAGCTCTTTACAGTGAATATTTGTCCATTCACATCTGTCTCTGCCCCAGTGGAGCTTACACTCTATATTCCCTACCACATGCACATACTAGGGTTCAATTTTATTGGGATCAAGTTAACCTACCAGTGTATTTTTGGAGTGAGGGAAGAAACCCACGCAAGCACAGGGAGAATATACAAACTCCATACAGTTAGGGCCGTAGTGGGAATCAAACCCATGACCTCAGTGCTGTGAGGCAGTAATGCTAACCATTACACCGTCTGTGCTGCTTGCTGCCTAAAACAGCTGCCTCATTCCTGCTAAGGGAAAACAGTAAAATTAGCGTACCAGAGGTGCAACATAATTTAACTGTAGTAACTATACATACAATTGATTTAAATTGGCAGCTTTCAACAGATGATGCAGTGAAGAGACCTAATGGTTGCAGAGGACTGGTTACAATTGCCTTTATATTGAAGAGCACTTATACTAACAAAATGTACGTGAATCTTATCAATGGTATGAATTATGCAGACACTTGTATTTAAAATAAATAAATAATAGACCTGTTTCTGATCATTTCGGGATCTGTAGCAATAATCTGCTCCCTGAGGGGCCCGGTGCCGCCCCCCCCCCCCCCTCACAGCAACCCAGCACACAGCAGTCTCCTATGCCTGTGGGGGGGGGAGTAATCACACTGATCGTGCCCCCCCAGGCTTTGCGCCAGGCTGAGGGGGCTCAGAGCGCCCCCCTCCCCAGCACGCAGCAGCGCTGATTTTTTTTAAAAAAAAAATATTGAAGGGGGCGTGGCCACGCCAACCGTAATTAGGTCACTCCCCCTGTTACCCGAGCCCGCCGCAGCTCTTGGCGGGCCTGGTGGTAACAGCTGTCCCAGTGAGTTATATCCCCGGCAAATTGTACAAGTCTTTCACAGAAGTGAAAGACTTCTCCGAGGGAAGCTGACACAGGGCATGCGCACAGCGTCATCTTCTGGAGCCAGCCGGGGGCTGTGGGGGAGAGATCGAAAGATCTCTCTCTGCAACTGGAGCCCCCATAGGTTGTCAGTAGTTTACACTACTACTGGGGCTAAACTCTGAAAAGCTTTGCTTTTTGGAGTTTAGTACATAGGGGTCAGATCGTAGTCCCTGTTGATAATAATTAGAACTGCAGCGCTAATTAGCACTTTGCTGGAGAATTCTGTGAAATATCCTGCATTGTGCTTTTAGTACATAGGTACACTACATAAAATCATACAGAAACTGCAGTTTCTGCATAATTCTATGTAAAAAAAAAAAAAAAAAAGTTTGCTACATAATTAATCTAATAAAGATTATCAAAATGCCCCAATATTTAAGGTCACTTTTTTAAGGCTGCAGCTATATACAGTACCTTGCAAACTTATTCACCCACCCCCTTGGCCTTTTCCCTTTTTTGTTACGTTACAACCTGTAATTTATTTATTTTTTTAATCTAAATTTTATGTGATGGATCTGCACAAAATAGTTTAATTTCGTGAAGTGATATGAGAAAAATACATTTAAAAAATAATCTTCATAAATAAAATTCAAAAAATTGGCATGTGCATGTGTAATCACCCCCTTTACTATGAAGCCCCTCATAAGTTCTGGTGCAACCAATTACCTTCAGAAGTCACATAATTAGTGAAATGAAGGCCACCTGTGTGAAATCTAAGTGTCACATGATCTGTCAGTATAAATACACCTTTTCTGAAAGGCCCAGAGGCTGCAACACCACGAAGCAAGAGGCATCACACCATGAAGACCAAGGAGCTCTCCAAACAAGTCAGGGCCAAAGTTGTTGAGAAGTACAATTCTGGGTTGGGTTATAAAAAAAATATCCAAATCTCTGATGATCCCCCGGAGCACCATGAAATCCATCATCATCAAATGGAAAGAACATGGTAACACAATAAACCTGCCAAGAGAGGGCCGCCCACTAAAACTCAGACCGGGCAAGGAGGGCATTAATTGGAGGCAGCACAGAGACCAAAGGTAACCCTGAAGAAGCTGCAGAGTTCCACAGCAGAGACTGGTGTATCTGTGCATGTGACCACAATAAGCCGTACACTCCATAGAGCTGCGCTTTATGGAAGAGTGGCCAGAAAAAAGCCATTACTGAAGCTGCATAAACACAGGATTTTTTTGAACAATTTTCGTTAAACGATATAGTTTAAAAAAATCGTTCACTTTCTGATTATCGTTCATGCGTGTTCACATTTGTAGTTCAGTCAGACTTGTCAACTCAACGATTTTCAGTAAGGGAATATGCAAAAATCGGTCATTACATTTAGTGAATGGACGATTTTAGTAAACTCTTTTCGTTCATTTTTTCAAGGGAAAAAATTGTTTACTAAAATTGTTCATTTACAAAATCGTGTGTGTGTGTGTATACAGCTTTAGTGATAAAAAATAAGACACGATTTGAGTTTGCCAAAAGGCATGTGGGCAACTCCCCAAATCTATGGAGGATGGTGCTCTGGTCAGATGAAACTAAAATTGAACTTTTCGGCCACCAAGGAAAACGCTATGTGTGGCGCAAACCCAACACATCCCAAGAACACCATTCCCACAGTGAAACATGGTGGTGGCAGCATGATGCTCACTGGGAAACTGATTCGAGTCGAGGGAAAGATGGATGGTGCTAAATACAGGATATTCTTGAGCAAAACCTGTTTCAGTCTGCCTGTGATTTGAGACTGGGACGGGGGCTCACCTTCCAGCAGGACAATGACCTGAAGCATACTGCTAAAGCAACACTGAAGTGGTTTAAGGGGAAACATTTAAATGTGTTGGAGTGGCCTAGTCAAAGCCCAGATCTCACTCCAATTTAGAATCTGTGGTCAGACTTGAAGATTGCTGTTCACAAGCGGAATCCATCCAACATGAAGGAGCTGGAGGAGTTTTGCCTTGAGGAATGGGCAAAAAATCCAGGGGCAAGATGTGGCAAGCTCATAGAGACTTATCCAAAGCGACTTGCAGCTGTAATTGCCGCAAAAGGTGGCTCGACAAAGTACTGACCTTAGGGGGGGTGAATAGGTATGCACGCTGAAGTTTTCTGTTATGTTGTCCTAAATGTTGTTTGATTCACAATTTTAAAAAAAACTTCATATCTGTGGGCATGTTCTGTGAATGAAATGATACACACCTTATTCACACAATCCATTTTAATTCCAGGTTGTGCGGCAACAAAACATGAAAAATGCAAAGGGGGTGGGGTGTGAATACTTTTGCTAGGCACTGTATGTTGGGATGTTTATTCTAATACTGCATACACACGTAAAGATTTTCTGTCCAACCATCCAACTAGTTGATTGGTTGTTATGAAAATCTGGTAACGTATGGGAGTAACTGATGATCAGCAATTTGCACCTAAATGCCAGAAAACAGATGAAAATGGTCGTTCAGGCAAGTTTGTTAAATGTTTGATCTAAACCAGTGGTTCTCAAACTCGGTCCTCAGGACCCCACACAGGTCACGTTTTCCAGGTCACCCAGCAGGGGCACAGGTGTATTCATTACTCACTGACACATTTTAAAAGATCCACAGGTGGCTCTAATTATTTCACTGATTCTATGAGGAGACCTGCAAAACATGCACTGTTGGGGGTCCTGAGGGGCGAGTTTGAGAACCTGTGATCTAAACCACAGGTTCTCAAACTCAGTCCTCAGGACCCCAAACAGTGCATGTTTTCCAGGTCTCTTCACAGAATCACAAGTGAGATAATTGGCTCCACCTGTGGAACTTTTAAAATGTGTTAGTAATACCCCTTTTACACCGGAGCTAAAACCCAGGTTTTTGAAGGGTTAACCCGGGCAGCTCCCTGGTGTAAAAGGGGAGAGAGTTGGATCGCCGGGTCGAGTGACCCGGCAATCCAACCCAGGTAACTAGCAGGGTTTAACACGGGCGCAGCCCGTGAAACCCTGCTGTGAGAACAGCGCACTCCGGGTCACGATGACCTGGAGTGCGCTGCTAGCCAGCCGATTGGTCCGGCTTCAGTGGCGCTTGGAGATGATCTCATCTCCAAGCGACCACTTTCACTCCGCAAAATCCGGGTCTATGCAGACCCGACTGCGGTGTGAGCGGCGCTGACTTGGGAATATCCCGAGTCGGCGCCGGCAAAATTCCGGGTCTGATCCGGATAGGAACTTGGTTCCAACTCCGGGTCAGACCCGGAATTTAGGTGGAAAAGGGGTATAAGTAATGAATACATCTGTGCACCTGCTAGGTGACCTGGAAAATGTGACCTGGTCCTGAGGACCAAGTTTGAGAACCACTGATCTAAACAGTTTGTTCAAACAACAGTTTTTGTCTATTTTCCAGCGTTTTGGAGCAAATTGTTCATTGTCATTTCCTTTCATACCTTACCAGATTTTCATTCCAACCAATCAACTATAGTTTGATGGTTGGACAGAAAAACTTTGTGTGTACCCAGCCTAAAGGCCCCCATACATCAGAGATTGATTGCAGCAATCGTGCAATTTGCAATCGATTGTGTATAATAATCTTTCCCTTTTTCAATCAATTGTAGATGGCAGAGATGCCACAATCGATTGTGTATAAAAATCTTTCCCTTTTTCAATCGATTGCAAATTGCACGATTGCTGCAATCAATCTCTGATGTATGGGGGGCCTTAACACAAAACTGCTTTCTGCAGTTCTTCACAGTGCTCAGCTAGGTGGCACTGTTGTCTCCTTGTTCTTATAGCAAAGTATTGCACTGAATGTTTGTCAGATTTGCGACACCATTTTTTTTTGCAGCTGCTAGTGTGTCTGACTGCACAAAACAAGCACCCATGTGTGTGTACGTTAATACGCAAGGAGGCAGATTCAACATTTTATAGGCAGAAACATTGCTGCAGAGCCAGGTTAATGAAAGGAATGTAATGGGTGTGGAATCAGGTTAACATTCACAAAGTCGACAGGGTCATGTAGACACTGATGAAATGTTGACATATTGTCCTTGGTGGCCCACCAGTGACTTATCTGCTCTCGACGTCTCCATTGTAGATATCAACCCAGACGTTCTGAAATGTTACCAGATCTTCCTACGTGGTAGCCTTCCAGAGGTTGGTAGAATTTGTTATTCTGGTAGAGATTTGGGGTGATTCCATTAAGCGCTGAGCACATTACAGGTAATTACAGGACGGAAAGCCTCTAAATTTTGCTGGCTCCTCCATGGGGTATGAGCAAAAACCAGTTTTCCTGTCCGGATAATTGCGCACTATAATACTGTGCAAAGTTCTGGTAGAACCCGACAGTTCATTGAATCTGTCTCTCCCTTAAATTTTCCGGAACGGGGCACTTTGGCCTCTGCTCCCAGCATCGTTTAGGGTCAGTGGCCCGTATACAATTTATCCGCAAAGATCTGAGGTACGAGAATGCATTCAAATATGCGATGTTTGGTGGCCGCGTTCCGACCGTTTCTCCGACACTTTGCGGCCATCTCTGCTACTTTCCCACAGACAAGTCAGGTCAATGAATACTGAGTGGTTGTAGTTTAATAGCGGTTGAAGACCACAAAATTGCTTACTTCTGTTTTAGGGAGTCCCCCACCGGTTAATGTGGGCAGCTGTGATCCAGTAACGGCATGAGTTACTGCTTGTTTATATCACACAGAAGTGACGTACACACTAAGGGGCATATGTATCAAAGCTTGATGTGAGATAAGATTGTGAAATACTTATCACCAACCAATGGGCTCCAAACTATCATTTCTTAAACACAGCCTGCAAAATGTAAGTTAGAAGCTGATTGGTTGGCGATATACATCTCACACTTTTATCTCACATCAAGCTTTGTACATATGCCCCTAAAAACATGAGGTGAAATAATCACGCGTCTGAACGTACATGTTATCTCCCGCTAACTGTGAGATAACAACACTGTGAAAATACAAAAAAGCCAGGAAGCCCATTTTCTTTTAAAACTTTTCATTCAAAACATTTCAAAGATAAAATTGTTACAAGAATATTTAGAGGCAAATTGATGGAAATGCTGTTACAAGTGTCTTCTGTGATGTATCAAACCAGATTGGTATTTTAGGCAACCGCAATTTTTAACTCGGGTTTATCAGATAAAGGAAGACCAGTGATCAATTCCGATATCTGTCGGACCTTCCTCCAAAAGTCAGCTATTATTGGGCATTGCCACCAAATATGGAGAGGAGTGCCTATTGCTTGACTACAACGCCAACATAAATTAGATAGATTTGGGAACAACCGGTGAATGTGAACAGGGCACCTATACCACCTAGCCAAAATCTTGTATTGAGTTTCCAAAACTTGGAGTGAAGAGGAACTAGCAAAGGTGAAACTAAATATTTGTGACCACTGGTCTTCCGTTAGTTCCCTTCCCAATTCACCATGCCAAGCAGAAACATAGGAAGGTATAGATGGATTGGAACACTCAAGACATAATTGATATATTAAAGAAATAAGGTGTCTTGGCGAGTCTTCTGTCATACATAGAGCTTCAAACTTAGTCGGGATCCAGCGAGGACCACCAGTCTTAACAGAAGTAATATAGTGCCTTAGTTGGAGATAAACCCAAAATGAACGGGATGGAAGTTGATACAGTTGTTGGAAATCCGTAAAGGATCGTATTCCACTAGTTGTAATTAGATGGGATAGACGGGTAATACCCGCTGTGGACCAATCAGATAAATTAGAGGCCGTAAGACCTGGGGGAAAATCTGGGTTACCTACCAGCGGAGTAGGTAATGAAGCGCATGGGCTAAACAAAGGGGAGTTCCTAAATTTGTTCCAACAACGAAGAGTGGGACCTAGTGTCGGGTGAGATAGGGACGGACATTTGACAATCCAAGGGAGTACATGGGAAGGTTTACCGACTGTGTGACCCATTATGTGTCCATTGTTTAACTTCAGATGTTCTAGACATTTCAACAATCCTGGCCAGGTGGATCGCATAATAATAATTAAGAAAATGAGCTAGCTGAAGACCACCTTTTGAGCGACTTTGAGTTAATACAGCTTGTGACAGTCTGGGCCGACCTGAACCCCACACAAAGTGACCCACTAGACTTTGTAATTCCTTAAAAAAGGAGACTGGTATTGTAATAGGCAACACTTGCATCAAATATAAGACCTTAGGTAAAATAGACATCTTAACCGTATTAATCTTACCCAACCATGATAGCTTCAATAGAGACCATCTTTGAAAGTCTGTTTTAAATTGTGTAATAAGAGGGGGAAAATTTAGCTGGTATAAATTATTATTCGAAGGGGATAGAAGAACACCCAAATATTTAAGACTAGAAGAAGTCCAAATAAAGGGAAATGCGCTCCTAAGACCTATCACAGTACTGTCAGGGGATGATATATTCATGGCAACAGATTTGGAGTAATTGATTTTAAGATTAGAGACCTCACTGAATCTATTAAACTCATGCATGAGGGCAGGTAGAGAGGTCACCGGCACAGAGATGGTAGCGAGGAGATTGTCTGCAAATAGTGCCAATTTATATTCATGGTCTCCAATCTGCACACCCTTAATATCCTTGTTACACCGGATAGCGTTCGCCAACGCCTCCATGCAGAGCACAAATATAAGGGGAGACAGTGGGCATCCTTGACGTGTGCCATTGTTAATTGGGAAAGGATCAGAGAGGGCCCCATTGACCCGTACTCTGGCAGTAGGAAAATGATAAAGGGCCAAAATACGGTGGAGACAGTGAGAGCCTAACCCCATACACCGAAGAAGACCTTCCATGAATTGCCAATCAATCCTGTCAAAGGCCTTCTCTGCATCTGTTGATAGAAGGATAACAGTGGACCCAGTACCTCTGACATGATGGATTATATCAATGATCTTAGAGGTATTGTCTTTAGCTTCCCTATCCCGAACAAATCCCACTTGGTCTCCATGTATCAAACCAGGGAGAAGGAAACTCAACCTATTTGCCAGCATTTTAGCATATAATTTTAAGTCATTATTTAATAAAGAGATAGGCCTATAGCTTGCACATGGGGCAGGGTCCTTTCCCTCTTTGGGGATTATTGAAATATGGGCCTCAAGAGTCTGAGGAGAAAAACCTACCCCGTCGGACACCTCATTACAAGCTTTCAAAAAAAGTGGCAAAAGTATAGATCGAAACGTGTTATAATAGCTCACAGGGAAGCCATCTGGGCCAGTGCCTTTTCCAAGTGGGGTATTTGACAGACCTAAATCTAGTTCCTCGTAAGTAAAGGGGCGATCAAGAGAGGTCAGATCACTCTCCTCAATTGTGGAAAGTCGACCGAGGAAAGATAGTTTCTGACCGCCTCATGATGTGATAAGGGATTAGTAGCTGATTGTTCCTTTCGTAAATTATAAAGTTCCATGTAATAGTTTTGAAAGGCGGCTGCAATTCGGGGAAATGTATGGACAGTGTTCCCCCCGGAGTCCCGAACAGTAGAGACATAAGATTGTAACCTCTGAGTTTTCAGTGCTCTGGCAAGCATTTTGCCAGGTTTATTTCCCCATTGGTAAAATTTATGTCTGCATTGCTGTAGATCTAATTTAGTTTTATATTGGAGAAGCTTATTCAGAGCCTGTCTCGCTTCAGTAAGATCTCGTAAAATAGACTCATCTAAAGAAGATTTATGGGATGTTTCCAGGGACTTAGGGCCTGATTCAGAGCCGGACGCTATTTGCGCTCGCTCGTTCAAAAAAAGGGGCCGGCTATTTAAATTGAGCGCTCGCTCTTTGCGGTCTGTTGACGCCTCTATGAGCGAGCGAACGAAACATGCGCTCGCTATTTTGTAAAGACGCCCCCTGGCCGCTCGCATCCTACGTCATCTCCGCTATTTATTTGATTAATCGAGTACATCGAAAGGCGTCTGAACTGCTCGCAGTGCTTGGATTTTCCTACCGCAATCATGCGAACAGTTCAGGCTAAGAAACAAAAAAGTGACGTGGTCGATGACGCTGCTTTGTTAATTATGCACACCCTTAAAACGCCCGTTTTGACCGTTTGGCCCGTCTGCGTTCGGATCTCCACTCCCCGTTTTCAAGCACCTTCCCCTGCTACCACCCACAAACGCCTCATTCTGTCACTCAAATTAGCAGGCACTCGCAATTTTGTGAACACACGTTTTCCGACCGCACTGACTGGTTGGCGCATGTGCATTACGACCCATACGCAGATGTGCGAACGAGCGGCCGCTTACGAGCGGCTCTGAATCAGGCCCTTAACACGGGCCAAAAGTTGTTGCCTTTGAGTCATCTTTTCCTTTTTTAGTCTAGAGCCTAACTGAATACAATGTCCTCTAATCACGCATTTATGCGCCTCCCACACCATTCTTTTATATATATCTGGAGCATCATTGATATCAACATATTCAGTGATGGCTTTAAGAAGATCTGTTTTAGTACGAGGATCACTAATTAAAAGCTCATTAAAGCGCCATGTCCATGGTCTAGGAGTGTTAGGAAAACATATATTTGCAAAAATTGGGGCATAATCAGACCATGTGATATGACCTATTTGACTATGAGGAAAATATTGAAGGTTTCTATGATCTACAAGAAAGTAGTCAATGCATGAGTATATAAAACGTATAATTTTTAGCCGTTGGGTGTTGAGTCCTCCATAAATCTATCAATTGAGATTCAGAAAAAAGTTGACGTACTCTACGGTGGTCTCGCAATGAGACTCGGGACGATCCCGAAGAACAATCTAACACAGGGTCTAATGACCAATTGAAATCCCCACCTAATATTACGCACCCCTCCCTCAATGGCTCCAAAAGTTTTAAGACCTTGTTAAAAAATTGCCTCTGTTTTCGATTAGGGGAATAAATATTCACAATAGTATATATCTGACTGTATATCTTGCATTTCAAAATCTGACATCTACCTTCAACTAGAATGTGATGAGATATGTCTGAGACGGCAAGCCGACGAGAGAGGAGTATAGCCACTCCCAGGGACTTGCTCTGAGAATTATTGCTGCAAAAAACATGAGGATAATAGTAATTCCCAAGCTTAGGGGCAACTAATTGTTTAAAATGTGTTTCGTGCACAAATGCCACATCTACCTTTTCTAAACGAAGTTCTCTCAACAAGGTGGCACGCTTCTCAGGAATATTAAGGCCCTTCACATTAAAAGAGCATAATTTTATATTTTCTGGTTTAAGGGGGGCCATGGGAGAATCTGTGTGAAAGGTTAGTTATATAGAGAGAGAAAAGTATTATATGAATCTTTTAAGGATGTACAAGGGCAGTAAGGACACAGCGACTAGGAAGGGAAAAAAGAAAAAATTAAAATAAAATAAAGTAGTAAAAAAAACCTAATAATCCTGATAGAGTATACAGAAAAATATATCCATAGGAAAAGATTACCGCTGTTGGGACAACAGTTGACCCATGCTCCAAGGTCAAAATGCGGCACAACCCAACTGGGGTAAGGCAGCTACAACCCCCCCCGGGATGAAAGAAATAACATATCCAGTAAACGGCAATATCAAAAAATCTTCCAGTTAACAAGAACTATAGTACCATCTACACCGTTATCATAAATGTATGAGGCATATCTACGAAACAATTTTGAAAAAAAAATTTAAAATCAAACTCACAAAAACTTACAAAATCTGCTGTGTATGGAGGACATAAAAAGTAATTTTTATTTTTTTTGAATGACAATAAATGTGTAGCAAAGAGTCGTTAGACAAAAAACAAGAACAATTATGGAAATCTATGATCAGCAACTGATCAGTAAACGAGCTAACCACCAATAATATGAAAAGGATACGCTTCCGGACAAAATCTATGTCCAAGCTCTTAATAGACACAAATAGTCACATCAAGACATCTTAGTTGATCAAGTGCCAGAAGCCATCCGTTCAACTCGCGGAGAGGTCGAACTACGTCTCTGCCCTTTTACTAATGTCCAAGGAGCTCTTGCGGCAGGTGGATCAGGCGGATCTAGACGTGAGAACAATTGGATCCAATCAGGCGGTATAGAAATAGAGAGTGCGTCACAGAACTTATCCAGGTCCTTTGGTGTCTGTAAGATGAGTTGGCGACCGTCATGGTTTACTTGGATATTCAAAGGAAATCCCCAACGGAAAAAACACCTTTCTGTTTGAGAATGTCAGTGAGAGGCTTAAGGAGGCGTCTCTGTTGGAGGGTGTTCCAAGAGAGATCAGGGAAAATTTGAATTTTATTGCCGTTGAATTCAATACCATCTAGTTTGCGTGCTTTGCTGAGGATCTCTTCCTTAATATGATGGTAGTGGAGACGACAAATAATGTCTCTGGGGGCCTCAGATTGGAGACCCTTTGGACGAAGGGCCCGGTGAGCACGATCAAAAAGAATTGTGTTATCCGGCTCTGCATCTGTAAGCTCATTAAACATTTTGGTAAGTGCATCAATGATACCCGGACCTTGAACATCTTCCGGGATTCCCCGTATACGTAAATTGTTGCGACGACCTCTGTTATCGAGGTCGTCTAATCTCCGCTGCATCATTCTCATCTCTTGTGCATGCGTAGAGACAACATCTCAGAGTTTTTGTTGGAAACAACTGACTTCCTCCATGTGTGTCTCCATGTCAGATACCCGGTGTGCAACATGAGAAATGTCTTTTTGAAGGGTAGCAATTTCCGCTTTGACTGTGGCCCCAATTTTCCTATCGAGGTCTAGAAAGTCCTGTTTTGTGGGAAGAGAGCGTAGGTGCGCTAGGACGTCAGCCATAGTGGTGTCTGCCATATCTCTTGAACTAGTATGAGTTGGTGATGCCATTAAGTCCAGTATTATCAGATGATGTAGACAGGTTGGAATCAGAACATGCGTTATCTCCAAAAGCACCACAGTCAGGGGTGAGGTAGCAAAATAAATTGGGATGTGATGACGTATCCGCGGTCTTCTTAGCACTAGGTGTCCGCACTGTCTTCTCGGTGTTTCCCATCAGAGAGATAAAGATAAGAGAACAAAACGAAAACCACACAAATAGAGAAAGGAAAAAGAGCAAACACAGCAGATATGTTGGTCAAAAAATATTAATACATGTATAGCCTCAGGAGATATATTCCCGGGGTGTAATCACCACATACCTCTCCCCATAGTATACGGGTGAGTCAGGGGATCATGGCCCTCTCGCAGCACAAGTGTCAGCCCATATAAACCAACATTTATCCCCACACAATACGTGGGAGATTGAAAAGTAATATTAGGCAATATAAAATATTAAAGACAGCTGCTATGAGACAAAAGAGAGTGACTTTTCTAAATAAGAGTGTGGAGTTACAAACGTGGCCACATGGGGGAGCTCCAAGCACAGAAATGCATAGTAGCAATATACACTCACAGCGAGGGTGGTTTTCAATGTGATAGACATATAAGTCGTTGCTCACTAAGGCACTATGGCCCTCATGTAAAGGGCAATATACTGTAAGGAGAGAAAAACATATATATATATTCCCAACAATATATTTTTAGATACAGACAGTAGGGTATAGATGTAAAGGGTGTCAGCAGCAGCAGTGAGCTGATCTGTAGGAGGGATACAGCTTTTGTGAGGCAGACTAGGACTATACTTTGAGTATCCTCCTCTGTTTATTTTCACTTATGACAGCCAGTCACAGCAGGGGTTCGGAGATCTCTTCACCCGGGGAGGGTTATGCAGAGTTGCTATACTCAATGGCCCCAGTGACCAGGGGTGATTTCAGTGACTGCGGGTGGGTAGGAGCACGTGCCAGCACCGCAGCAGCGCTCCCGTCGGCAGGCACTGCCGTACCTTCAGAGAGGATGCGGTAAGTAAGGAAGAGCGTTTGCACGCTCTTATGGGCTGTGGGGCGGGCGGGAAAGAGCACCTCAAGCGCCCGGCTGATGTCCGCAGCGCTGCTGAGGTGGCGGCGGTGACGGCCAAACTCAAGGCCGCGGCTTTTGGCGCTGACCAGGCCTCAGTTCTTTGGGAGTCGGATTTAGACCAGCGTGGCCTCTGACAACCCTACGAGAGGGTATGTGTGGGACAGTGAACTGACGAGTGTGGTCCAAAGTCACCGAT
Source organism: Taudactylus pleione (assembly GCA_031769625.1). Lineage (NCBI taxonomy): Eukaryota > Metazoa > Chordata > Amphibia > Anura > Myobatrachidae > Taudactylus > Taudactylus pleione. The sequence goes on along the minus strand of JAUIMM010000570.1, from coordinate 8,128,509 downwards.
GTCCCTTTCTGGTGGCAAAATAAGGCTTTTTCTGGGCTATGTGGTTGGCGCCCTCAGGAAGCACGTCTTCCATGTTTTGTAGTCAGGCCACGCCCCCCCCACTGTGGGTGTTTTGATGGCTAACATCCCTACTGCCGGCCTCCCATACTAAACCCCGTAGTAATCCACACAGTGGTCATTTTGATGGGATAATTTTAGACCATAATGGGCCAAAACTGTGTACTGGACATGATTTGGGGCACACAGGGCAGTGAAATAGGTCTGTCCATGTTCAGCAGGTAGCGGATTGCGGCACAGTGAGAGCATTAGCAAAACGATATTTACTGAAATCTGCAATGTTTTTGCGGCACTGCGCATGTGCAGATTTGGGTCCGCAGTGTCGTCCCGACGCGATTGGCCTGCTGCTGGCATTAGGGGGCGGTGACTGAGCATTTAAAAAAAAAAAAAAACATGGAGGCATGTCGTAGCAATTGGCTGCAGCTTCACTGGGCCCAGCAGCGCGATTTCACCTGACACTGAGGGTCACTTTACATTAGACATCCGATGTTCACGCAATTTGAGCCAACGCTGCATCTTTGGCTGCAGCAAGAGGCGTGTTTTTACACAAGATGGCGCCTGTGGCATGTACATATTGTCACAAAGACGCAGTGGCTAGGCTATAGCATCCATCTCCCAATCTGCCCCAGAGGGCTTGGCTTGGTTGTGTTCATGCAAGGTACACCTGTAGTAGTTATTGTATAGGTGTGATCTGTATTTTAGGGGTAACGTTCACATTAACGGTATGAACCGATAGCGCAGAGCGCCAGACATTGATTTTCTTTTCACTTTGAAGACTGAGATGCATATAGAATAGGTCGCAGGTTACAAGCATGTTAAGTCCATATTCTTAAAGCAGCAATCATTGAAAAGGGAAAAAAAATGTTCTCCTTCATCCACTAGTGGACACTGGAGGACTTCAAGACAGTGGGGTATAGACGGTGCTGAGTGGAGCTAGGCACTTTAAATTTAAACGTGACTAGCTCCTCCCCTCTATACCCCCTATAGGCCAGTATTAGTTTGTGCCCGAGTGGGAGCAGGTCACAAAAAAGATCTCTCCTGCTCTTAGGGCTAGGATAGGTGTTTTAAAAAAAAAAAAAAAAAAAAAGAATTCCTAATATGAGGACAGACAGGCAGTAACTGCGACTGCCTGTCTGCTACGTGGGACGCTGCCGGAGGGGATCTACTCGCAAGTGCATGCACTTCACCTGGGGTCCCCAACACCTGAGACCTCAGGGGGGGGGGCACATGCCACTGCGTGCAGTGCGCATCGCGGACCGCCCAGTCAGAGCCAGCCGCCGGCAGCAGCAGGAAGCCTCCACACATCTCCCTGCGAGTACAGCTGGCTCTCTGATTAGCAGGGCAGCCAGCTTATTGCTACTGTATGCGGCCCCTATACACCAGCGCGAGGTATTAGTTCAGCTGGCTCCCTGATTAGCAGGGCAGCCAGCTCAGCGATTCAATAGGCGGCCCCACAGCGATCCGCGCCGGCGGCTCTGCCACCGGTGCGATGTTAGTACAGCTGGCTCCCTGATTAGCAGGGAAGCCAGCTTAGCGGGATCAGAGGCGGCTTCTCATACACAGAGACGCGCCGACGGCAGCACAGCCACCAGCGCGTTTCTGTGTCAGTACAGCTGGCTCCCTGATTAGCAGGGAGCCAGCTTAGCGCTCTCAGTAGGCGACTTCCTGCGTGCACCGGCTAGCAGGGTAGCCGGTGTTTTCCCGGCATTAGGGGGCTCAGCAATACTGCACAGAGGCAGTATATATATATATATATATATATATATAAAAAGTTATACTAGGTACACGCGCCAGTTTATAATAACTGCGCTAGAATGCAGTGGGCGGAGCTTAGCTCCGACTTCCTCCTCCTGCCTCCCATCAGCCCCAGCGTGTCACTGCATGCAGTTTGCTGGCGGCCATTACAGGGAGCGGCAGCGTTGGACAGCCTACACGGACCTGTATGTATCACAACAGGGGTTTAGGCTGATGTAGACAGAGAGCATAATAATAATTTATCTTTGCCTGGCGTTCTGGCACTGCTAGGAGCGCTGTGGTGGGCAAGTGTGACTGTCTCCAATCTTTCTGTACCCCAATCTATTCTGTTTTTCTTACCCTGTCACTTAACCTCTTTGTGGTTTGTGTGGGGTCTGTATGTAGCATGACTGGCAGGTCTAAGGCTTCGCAAAAGTTATTTACTTGGAAAAAGTGTGGAGTAAAATTTACACAGGGACAGTCATCTACCTCCAGATTGTGTGACTGTTGTTATACGGATCAGCAATCTGCAGAGATGTCAGAACCACCGTCTTGGACGCAGGTTACATCCGTTATGTCCTCTCTCTCGGCTGAACTGGAGGCTTCTCGCAGAGAAAGAGAGGCTTACAGGTCAGCTGCTACAGAGGAACCAGCATGGGCGAGATCCCTAGCTGTTTCTATGGAAGGGATTTCCAAAGCCATGACAATGGCGTCTGCTCCGCAGGTCTCTAAAAAGAGACTGTTACCCTCAGTCCTCCATTGGGATGATCCAGAGCAGGGGGGAGGAGGATATGCCCGAATTAGACGAGGGTGAGTACGCCCCAGATTCGCCTACAGAGCCTCTGGAGTCTGATCCTGAACAGGTCTCAGAGGAAATAGAAGCCTTGATTGCTGCAATATGACAGGTATTGCACATACAGGAAGAGGACTCAGGTCTTTCTTAAGAAACAAAGACAAGCTACGGCTTTCCCTATATCGGAAGAGCTGGATTCCCTTCTAACGACAGCCTGGGAACATCCAGATAAAAAGTTTCAGATGTCTCGGCCTTTATTATCTTTTTACCCTTTTCCAGCAGATAATAGAAAGGCTTGTGAAACTCCCCCTACGGTAGATTCATCTGTATCGCGATTGTCAAAAAAGACCACGCTCCCTGTTCCTAGAGTGACGTCTTTAAAGGACACGTCCGATCGGAGACTGGAGAGCACTCTTAAGTCCATTTACACCGCTGCAGGGGTGACTCTTCGTCCAGCGATAGTTAGCTGCTGGACTAACAAGGCTATCGAAATTTGGGCTAAGCAATTGGCGGACGGAATGAAAGATCAACTACCTATGGAGGAACTCATTCCGTTAGCAGAACATATAGGTGAAGCGGCAGCTTCCCTTGGAGAAGCGTCTAAGGATGTTTGTTCTATTGCCTCCAGAACTTCAGCTCTGGCAATTTCAGCACGGCGGGCGCTGTGGCTCAAAACTTGGCAGGCTGAGGCGGAATCCAAAAAGGCTGTGGAAGCACTTCCTTTCACTGGACATGTACTATTCGGGGCAGAACTAGATAAATGGATATCTAAGGCTACTGGAGGTAAATCCACTTTTCTACCGTCTGCAGCTCCTCCACCTAGACGATCTTACTCAGGACCTTCGTTTCGATCCTTTCAGGCCCTGGGTCGTTCACGTGGTCGTTTCAGAGGATAATCAACGTCCCGTGGTACCAGAGGTCGGGGTAGAACCACAGCCATCAGAGGCTCGAGTCTACAGGAAGTTAAGTTCACTTCTAAACCCAGTGTATGACGGGCTTCCCTCTCCCTGGGGGACCCCAGAGTGGGAGCGCGTCTTCGGGACTTTAGCGAGGTCTAGACGGAAACCTGTGCGGACGCTTGAGTCAGAGATATAATAATTTGGGGCTAGAAGCTAGATTTCCAACTGCAACCCCCGAATCATTTTTTTTACCACAGGTTTGCCAGTTTCCAACGACAGAAGTGTGGTCTTACAGAAAGCAATAGACAGGCTTCTGTCCATGAAAGTGGTAATCCAAGTCCCCAGTTATCAGAAGGGAAAAGGATTTTACTCCAGTCTTTTTGTCGTTCCGAAGCCAGACGGCTCGGTCAGACCTATTCTAAAACTTGAAGGATCTCAATCCATACTTACGGATCTTCAGGTTCAAGATGGAGTCTCTTCAGTTCATGGTATCTCTAGATATCAAGGATGCCTACCTGCGCATTCCCATTTGGCCACCTCCCCAGGCTTTCCTGAGATTCGCAGATCGGGATTCATATCTCCAGTTTCAGGCCTTGCCCTTCGGCTTATCTTCGGCCCCACGGGTATTCACAAAGGTTATGGCTGTGATGATGAGTCTCCTTCGGAAACAAGGAATCACTATTATTCCGTACCTGGACGACCTACTCCTGAAGGCGAATTCCAAGGATCAACTATTACAGGACATCACCGTGACGCACAACCTCCTCATTCGTCATGGATGGATCCTGAACTTTCCCAAATCGCATCTGCAACCGAAACAGAGATTGCAGTTTCTAGGAATGATCATGGACAGTGTCTCAACAGGTGTTCCTTCCCCAGGACAAGATAACTTCCATTCAGGAGATGGTGAGGTTGGTCCTTCGACGTTGGCAGGTTTCGGTTCATGCATGTATCAGACTTCTCGGGAAGATGGTGGCAGCCTTCGAGGCTGTCCAGTATGGTCGTTTTTACTCCAGACCTTTTCAGCTAGATCTCCTATCACAATGGTCGGGATCCCACCTGTTTCTTCACAAAAGAGTCAGGTTACAACCCAAGACTCGGATTTCCCTACTGTGGTGGCTAAACTCAGTTCACCTTGCGGAAGGAAAGAGATTCGGAGAGTGGGATTGGACGCTTCTTACTACGGATGCAAGTCTAAGAGGCTGGGGGCAGTAATTCTGGAGCATCACTTCCAGGGACGCTGGACAGCACAGGAATCGAGTCTTCCAATCAACATATTGGAGTTAAGAGCAGTTTTCTACACTTTACAGAGAGCAGCTCACTTTCTGAGGGGCCGAGCAGTCAGGGTCCAGTCCGACAATGCCACAGCAGTGGCATACATAAACAGACAAGGAGGCACCAGACGTTGTGCGGCCATGAAGGAAGTCAGCAGGATTCTGATCTGGGCGGAAAGCTACGCAAGGTCGATTTCAGCAATCTTCATTCCGGGCGTCGAAAATTGGGAGGCAGATTACCTCAGTCGTCAGGCTGTACATCCAGGAGAATGGGCTCTACAACCACAGGTGTTTCAGCAGCTGGTCCAACGGTGGGGTCTTCCGCAGGTCGACCTCATGGCATCCAGGCAGAACCATCAACTGCCCCTTTACTGCTCTCGAACAAGGGATCCTCAAGCGGTGGCCTTGGATGCACTGTCAACACAATGGCAGTTCCTATTCATTTATCTGTTTCCTCCATTTACCCTTCTCCCTCGAATCCTTCAACGCATCAAGAGGGAACAGGCCAAGGTCCTGCTGATAGCTCCGGACTGGCCTCGCAGAGCTTGGTACTCCAACATTCAGCTCTTGTTGGTAGACAATCCGTGGCCCTTACCACTCAGAGAGGATCTGCTCCTTTAGCGTCCTTTACTTTATCCAAACTTAAAGCAGCTACGTTTGACGGTCTGGTTGTTGAAAGGGCCATCTTAAGACGTAAAGGGATACCTTCCAAGGTGATTCCTACGATGCTTAGAGCCAGGAAGGAAGTTACTTCCAAGCATTACCATCGTATTTGGAAGGCACATGTAACCTGGTGTGAACGTAGAGTTCTGCCTTCTACGGAGTTCAGTCTTCCCAGATTTCTGCTTTTTCTGCAAGCAGGTCTCTCAGCATAAGACAGGCGTATATGGCCTTGTCTAGAGAACCTCCATCTTCCATTACCGCACATTCCACTTGCTCAGTCTGTACCTCGTGGGCGGCTGCTCGAGGCGTTTCTATGGAATCTCTATGCCGGGCAGCTATCTGGTCAGGACGGCATACTTTTGTTCGGTTTGACAGCTTTGCGACCTCTGCAGCGCAATATGGTCGGTCTGTTTTGCAGGGTTCTCAGCGCTTTCCCACCCGTGATGGGAGCTCTGGGACGTCCCCACTGTCTTGAAGTCCTCCAGTGTCCCCTAGTGGATGAAGGCGAAAACAGGATTTTGGTACTTACCGATAAATCCCTTTCGCCGATTCCACAGGGGACACTGGACACCCAACCGGCGCTGTTCTTCCTGCCTCACCTGTTATGCCTGTTGGCGACATGTTTGTTGTCTAGGGTGATGTTAGGGACATGTTTGTCGTCTCTTATTTCATTCTATTTTGCTTTGTTTTCAACTTTCAGTTGTTTTGTGTACTTTCGCCTCCTCCTCTTCTGTCAATCTTTTTTTCTCTGCTCCCCTCGGTCTCAGTTCTAATACTGGCCTATAGGGGGGTATAGAGGGGAGAAGCTAGTCACACTTCCTTTAAATTTAAAGTGCCTAGCTCCACTCAGCACCGTCTATACCCCACTGTCTTGAAGTCCTCCAGTGTCCCCTGTGGAATCGGAGAAAGGGATTTATCGGTAAGTACCAAAATCCTGTTATCTGATTTTACCTTTTGAATGATTGTCACTTTGAAAAATAAGTGCTAGCTCCCCAGAATCACGCCTGTACCAGCAGGCTATCACATAAGCCCCTGATATTTGATCATTATCAGCCTCACTTTACGAGCCTCAGGCCAGAAGCCTTTTGTCTCTGTCCATCCCCAACTTTTCGGTAATTATTCAGCCTTTGTTCCCCCAGATTCAAATTAAAAGCAGAGAAAGAAAAAACAAAGTATAGCATGTTTTACATCATAGCAGGATGTCTTATTGGTGCATTCTCTAATCGGCAGTATAACTTTAACAGTCTTCATTCGAGCACCCTGCACCTGTCACAAACGGTGCAGTTCCTCTTTCCTGTCTGGGGTGTCGCTCTCTGCTCTGGTGCTTCTAGCACACTCAGCTGATGCAACAAACTGGTGAGATACAGCAGTTTGTGTGCTAGAAGCACCAGAGCAGAGAGCGACACCCTAGGCAGGAAAGAGGAACTGTACGGGTTGTAACAGGTGCAGAGTGCTAGAATGAAGACTACTTGGAAGCAGTCGGGAAGCTCATGGACGGATTAGGTTTAGGGTTCCCAGGGGGACTTAGTGTTAGGCCCCCCCCCCCCCCCAGGAGGTTAGGTTTAGGCGGCGGGGAAGTGGGGGTGGTTAGGTTTAGACACAGAGGGGGGATGTTAGGGTAAGGCCCCCGTAAGGGAGGGTTAGGGGGTAGAATAGGATAGTCAATACTTACCTTTCGACGATTGGGATTTTCACTGCTGCCGGGAAGCCATGCGGCCGAGGTAAATCATACCGAATCCACTTTAACAGCAAATTTACAGTTATACTGCCAACACCATTAAAATGCTTTAATTTGCACTTAAACGAGGTCAGGAGTGTTGTGCTAAGATTATGGTATCATCAAGCATATTGTGTCACACCCGGTACAGTTGCAGTCCTAGTATACTGACATGTTTTGTTGTGAAGAAATACAACATTTTCATCAGATGAAGTTGTGACTTATTTCACAATGAAACGCGTCAGTAACACTACTTTAGACTACTGGACCGATCTTTACAACATCTTCAATGTAGTCATAACAGACAGAATAAAAGTAATGGGAATATAGAACATTTACACAAATATCTTTGAATACCACAACGCATACACAAACTACCCATCATGTTTCGCTGGGAAAAGGAATAAATACAACTGAGTGTACATGCCCTTTTCACCATACCTAAAACATTGTGTGTCCTTTATAAGTAGAAGATGGTCAATATAACTGAAGGGTTACATAAAACAAATGGCTTGCTGATTTCACAGACCCAGAAACAATTATATACTGTATATTACACATTTTGAGATTATATCAAAGATTCCTTAAATTTATCAAGTACTGTAATCTCACCGGCATTTATAGCTACATGATAACTTCAGCCGCTCTCTGTAATTGGTTTGTATTTTTAGAAACAGATTTAAAAACTATACTTTAAATTGCTCATAATTTCACAGCATTTAGCAAAGTAGTTTGTGTCACTAAACAATAATCTAGACCATTTTATTAATGTCTGGCTTTAATTATGACAGACTAAGAAAACAGAACGTAATCTCAACATCCGAAAAATTGTTGAGCCTAGCCCCCAAAAATAATATGCTTTAGCTGTATGTACCATCAAAAATAAAAGAAAAACATTTCAGCATCAGATTAAATACATTTTGATTAAAAATTATCAAGTTTTTTTTATTTATTTTTTTCCATCCTTCTAATGATGCGGCTTAGATTTGAGGTCTAGTCCGTTCGCTGACATGAGACAGCCACGCATCGCTCTGAGTAGTCACTATACGGAATAGTCACAACATTCCAAAGCCTTTCCACGCAGTAAGGGTGACGTGTACAAATAGGTCAGGAGTAAAAGGCGAGTGATCAAAGATTTCCAAAACAAAATTCTACCGTTTTGTTTTTTTCCTCTTAACGAGATGCAAACTTTTTGGAAAATAAAACTAAAACAGTGTTCCCATCAAACCAAAAAGTGGCAGAAACAAAGGATGGAGCTTCGGTCCAGTTTGCGTTTGAGAAGACTATGCCGGACCTCAGCAGAAAATCGTGTCAGCAGATACCTGTACTTACTGCCCTGTTGCATAAGTTATCTTATGGGTTTAATGCAATAGTTCATAAAAGTTACAAAGAAAATGTTAAAAAGTTTTTGTTTTGTTTTTTTGTAATCATACACAACTCTTCTGAATTTCATTGTTCTCCTAGCCGAAATCCTTGACCCCAGTTGTGTCTTCCGCCGCCTGCTGCCTGATCATCTGCTGCGCGTCTGGCACTTGCAGGGGGGACGCCGAATCCTGATATACCGCCTCTTCTGCTTGGGAACCAGTTGTACCTGAACAGGAGACAACAGCAAGACTTACACATTCACAAAATGGTGCGTCAGGGCAGTCACGCATTTCACAATTGCAAACTTTTCAAGTCACATTCCCAACAAGTTCAATTTAACTGAGAAAGAAAAGAACAGCATAGTACAAACTACTATATGTTATAGCACTGTAGACATTTAGAATTATCCATATAAATAAAAGATGACACTGTTCGGAGTCTTTCCAGATTACCAGCAAATTTATGCAACGTGCCTCCTTTTTGGCTGGACAGTAGTTTAGTTTTCCTAAAATAAAGCATTGGGGGAGTAATGAGACATCTGTTTGGTGTAAACACAATATATGACTGTTTTGTTGTGTGAACATATTTTATTATCAATATGAGAAAACCGTAAAAAAAAAAAATCTGAGTATCTGGTATGGGGGGGGGGGGGGGGTGTCTAAAAATTAGGTATGGTACAACATACCTTTTGTTAACTTTTTTTTCTTCGAGGTCCATAGGGTCCACAGAAAATACCTTGGGGTATGTGGTGGAGTGTGGTTGGAGGGGTGGGGTATATATGGAGGAGGACCCAGTGCATCCTGGGAGCAAAAGCTTGTTAATTGTTTGGTGCCTGGATCACTCCAACCACAAGGTATTTTCTGTGGACCTTATGGACCACGAAGAAGAAATTCGGAATACTTTGGACTTGGGGTGTTTCAGACAACGGTCCCCACCCTCCAATACTTTGGTGCACCATGGCTGAAAATTCTTAAATTAGAAATAAATTAATGGCAAACAGAAGCTTTGTTTTCCCCCACCCATGGCCCATAGTTAGAGGTATTCCTCATTAAGAGATGGACACTGACTGAGTGAGGTTAGGTATTCTGCTAGTTTTAATTACACCTCTAAATTGTCCCAAATCTCTAGTGTGGACTAAATGGTGGGAATAGATAGAGGCTGTTCTGTGACTCCTGGGAAGCCAGCTCATCCCATCAGCTTCCCACATAGCGCTGACACACCTGGAGATAATGCTGCTTAATGAAATGCCCCAATAGTCTCTCTCTCTGGGCTCAATTCACTGCGAACTGAATAGCTCCTGTGCAATAATTATACCGGAGCCTGCAGTAGTCAGATTGGCGAGTGCGCCCCCTCTGGTGTGACGCGGAACTTTCAAAAGTAAATACAGGGGAAAAAATAGCCTGCAGTTTGTCTCCTTCATCCTTCCCCCCAGCCCACTACCACTATTCCTTCATTCATTCTCATTCTTTCACTTGTGTAAATTTCCTCATCTCTTTATATTGTGTGCGCGCCATCTATATTTTATTTTTCCTCAAATTGACTCGCTATATTTTACTTTTACTAAACATATCGGTCACTAAAATGTTACATTTGAATACTTCATTTTATGGTGTTACCCATTCATTCCTTATAATTTACACCATGGTTACATAGACTGTCTCATTTGACTACAGTGATCTTTCCAAGTATATAACCTACACTTGTGTTTGTATGTACTATGCCGTAAAGAAAACGCAGCATCCCAGGACTTTCGCAACATCAACCCAATCCTAATTATTATTCTGTGCCGTTTAACATTCACATGGATACCAAATAATTGTACTTGGAAATTAAAACAAGTCCGAGGGGCACCAGAGTGTGATGGTTTTAAATACAACTAAAGGAGAGTTCTAACATTTTGGGCCGAATGGCGTGGACTCCGATTTGCCAGAATTGAATATTTTCCAGAGGTATTGCTGCAATTTCTTCAACGCAAAAACCAGGTTGCACTTTTGTCAAATCGGACTATTACTTTTGGTGAAAGTAACTTTTACTTACAGAAACTGTGGTGTGGACAGGAAGCTCCTTCCCCCGAGATCCATGGGATATTTAAACATCAGAAAGAAGTAAAGATGTCCCACCAAATTCCCAATCAGTTCATTAATGATCCTTCAACAAAGAAAGAAATACACAGAGGTTTCAAACGCATGATCAGAATCCGTATCACGCACTGCAGTTCCTTCAGTCTCAGCGCAAGCAATGGGGGCTGGATATGAGTCGCAATGCACACGGATCTTGCGAAACTTAGGACATTGCGCATGCGCCAGAGAAAGTAATTGGTTCCTGAGCACGCGCCGATCATGTATCCGTACACAGACGGGGAGTGTTGTGGGCTTTTAAGCAGACTTCCATGCTCCTTCACAGCGGGCAGACGGCGACGGGATGTTTCAGCTGGACTTTTTGCACCTAGCATAAGTCCCGATACTAATGATGGCAGGTGCGCCCGTAACAACGGCGGGCGGGATAGGCTTCCGCATACAGTCGCTCGGATTTTTAGTATACAAGGTGGATTCTCGCATTAGTATAAACTAGTAAGCAGGCTGCCACAGCCGCGCGGAAAAGCGGGCGCAGATGAGTCTCATTCAGAATCAGCGCCCTGTTCTGATGACGGGCGTCTACATTTGCATCGTATAATTTCAGAATCAGAGAGAATTTAATTAATAATCCCCAATCAGATATTTTATGCTGGCCGTCTACTCGGTCAGACATACTGGGAATTGTTCATTCAATAAACTATAGTAGGAATAAGCAGTAATAAAACATAAAGCAGACAGGTGTGGACATGCTCTATGAAGTCCAGAGTAATGCACACAAAGTCTTATTACATGCAACCATCTGTCCAACCGATATATTCCTCGAGGGTGACGGGCACCTGGGACGCCTGCCAGCCTGACTCATCGTCGCAGTGCGATAATACTCTTTCGCCCACCATTATATTTCTATTGCAAGAACCAGCCTGTTTCAGTCATATAGATATCATTAAAGAACCAAGAATAAAAACATTGGGGGCACTTTTGTGGGACAGGCATCTCAATGGGAGCAAACTGCTCACATATCCATAAAATGAGCCACTGCTGCCAGTAGGGAATCAGTATGAATGACCGCCGGACGTCAGCCCGGTGGTTCAAATCCCGAAGCCTACAGCCCGATGGGTGAAAATCCCAACAGCACAGGTAAGTATACTGTCCCTACTACACCCCCCCCCTCACACCTAACCCTCCCTTAGGGGTGCCTAACATCCCCCCCCCTAGTGCCTAACCCTAACCTCCCTCCTAGTGCCTAACCTTAACCTCCCGCCCGTTAGTGCCTAAACCTAAACCCCCTCCCCTCACCCTAAATCTAGCCCTCCCGGGGGGTGCCTACCCCTCAACTCCCCCCCTAGTGCCTAAACCCCCCTTCCCCTAGCCTAACCTTCCCCGGCGGGGAAGCCTATCCCTAAGTCCACCCAGAGGTCCCTAAACCTAACCCACCCCTATCCCCTGCTAAGTGTATACTCCGGCAGAGGACAATCGGTCCGGCGTCCTTTCGGCGTTGGGATTAACATAGGCGTCGAAATACCGAAGCCCATGTTAAATCCCTTGCCGGTATTACAATGTCGGGATTGAGACCGGCGGCCATCGATCTCATAACTACATCCCGCGAGGAGGATGTACAGGAAATAAAAGGAATGCGAAAATTTTAAAAAATGACATTTAACAGAATATTTTAGTGGACACAACAGCTTATGCATAAACTGTAATAGTACTTACGATCCCCCAATAATGTAGTTGAATCCAAGAATCACCCATGGAAGATAGCAAGCCTATTGTAGCCAAGAAATAAGAAACGCAGCTGTTAGTCTGGTTCCTGCACGCCACAGAAACGCGTATCCCTGTCTATGCCGAATTCATCTCTACAGACTAAAGGACACGTATTTACTACTGAACATATTACACTTTTATGGCATTTGTAACAGACCAAGAAAGTATAAAGGACTCAGGTTCTTCATTACTTATCTACAAGAGTATGAACATCTCCATCACCCCACTGACTGTACATAGAATTAGTGCTAGTGACTGTCTCTCTCTTACAGCCGTTATAGGACAGGTCACCTACATACCTTGAATCTTGTTCCAAACCAGAATGACACAATCGTATCTCTGTTCAGCTGGGACCAGACATAGAGAACCGACATGATCATAGGAATCATCAACAGCTGAAAAGGGACACGGAAGAGACAATATAATATACAGGGGATCGCTTTACTTTATAATGTGACATTTACTAACACCAGGTAATGTCGTTGTGATCTAGCACATGTATTGCTCTGAATGTATGAACTATAGGAGTCAGTGGTCACAGTGGGTCCTGAAAGAGGGCTTTAATTGGATTCGTTTGTGATCGCAGTTCTTGCTTTCACTGAAAGCAAATGATTGTATGTTGCAGGATTTCACAGATTATTACAGCAGTGTTTTTGCAACGTGAGCCCAGGACAATTGTTCTAAATCCCCTGGTTTGTATTTAATATCATACAGGGGTACATCCGATACCATTATCCAGAATCAGTGACATGGGAGCCGGTTATTGCTAGTCTGAGCTGCTGAGGGGGGGGGGGGGGGGGGACGCCGTTCCTTCTGCAAATTTAATGATCAGTCTCTGGCTTTCAAATGGTCTTTAACCCCCTCCAAATCATGGCCCTACCCGTCATATACGACGACATGTCCCCGCTTATATAAATCACACATGTATACATGTGCTTTCGTGAGCTAATTGGCTACACTTTCCCAATTCAAAACCTAGTACACGGCAAAGTGTCCATACACAGACTGAGCAATACATATAAATTATATCAGATAAAAATGGCGCTTTGTAAAATTAGAGATGTACCCCCCTGTAAATTAGGCTCTGTATCTCTCATGAAAAGTTCCCAGGATACCTATGTAAAGAGAGAGAAATACAAATTGTGTGATATTGTTTAAACAGTATATAAGCACACTATCGTCCATGCATTTCTGTATGAACAATTCTTCCCAATTGGAACATAGAAGTGTTTAATAGGGATGTCGCTCACACATCCAATTCACAGCCAAAGGCTTGCAATCTAGTGTGTCAAAATTTCTTGATCACCACATAGATCACCAATGTAAAGATAAATGATGCGGGGTTTCCCCCTCCTCGTTACTCACAAACTCCAGCTGGACACTTACTGGGCACGTCATATGGTCTTTGAACGTCAAAATCCGGACAACTTATTCATAAAAAAATTCCAACTTGAATTTTATTGATCCTCAGGCAAAGGTTAAGAGGTTTTATAAAATGTAATATTCCGGCAAAAATAAACAAAAAACAAACAGTCTTCCCCACCAGGGTTGGCTTCATTTTTCCTTTGTGGATTTTAATACAGCAGAACGGAGGGACATCTCTTGCCTGGACTTCAGTGGGATCCCAGAACATCTTTGTTGTCCGGTATTAGAGATTTTTTCCGTATGCTATGGATTTTGAAGTGTTTAACTTGTAAGACTGTTTTTTGCCAGAAGTTTAAATTTTATAAAACCTCTTAACCTTTGCCTGAGGATCAATAAAATTCAAGCTGGAATTTTTTTTATGAATAAGTTGCCCAGACGTTGATGTTGAAAGACCATATGACGTGCCCAGTAAGTGTCCAGCTGGAGTTTGTGAGTGTAACGAGGAGGGGGAAACCCGACATCATTTATCTTCACATTTGTGATCAAGAAATTTTGACACACTAGATTGCAAGTCTTTCGCTGTGAGTTGGATGTGTGAGCGACATCCCCATTAAACACTTACATGTTCCAATTGGGAGGAATTGTTCATACAGAAATGCATGGACGATAGCGTGCTTATATACTGTTTAAATATCACACGATTGTATTTTGTTTTTTTCTCTCTCTCTTTACATGTGTATCCTGAGAATTTTTCATGAGAGATACAGAGCCTAATTTACAGGGGGGTACATTTCTAATTTTACAAAGCGCAACCTTATCTTTGATATAATTTATATGTATTGTTGATTTGAGTATTGGCGATACTCATATCAGACGATCTAGGCAGCCTTGTTCTTGCGCATCAGAGGGTATCTGTGTTTTTCTTATATGCATACACAGAATGGGTTTTTTTTTTTTTCCCAATTGCAAAAGGAAAAGCTAAAATAATTTTTCCAAGAAAGTGTCAGAGTCTTACCTGCATATCCATTATTAATCCAGTTATCTTATATTACAAGGTTAAAGAAGTTTGGTATGAGAAATCTACAATGGATAGCATTAAGCCTTCAAAAACACACAAAAAATAAAAAAAAACACAACAACAACAACAACACACAATAAAAAATTCCTGGTAAAGAAACTCAGAACTCCCTGTAATTACTGTGGTCTTAGATTCCCCCTCCCCCCTCCCGGAAATAGTAGCTATATTTTCAGTACAAAATCCTAAACACTAAGCAGATTTTTTTTATTTTTGTATTAAAGGTCCCAAAGTTGTAGTGAATAAAGCGGGTGGTGATCTTCTGCTATAACTAGGTTTTGTATTTAAGTAATTTTTCATTATGTTAAAAGAAAAAATAAAGAACTGTGTCTTTATTGCCCTGTAACAAAACACGTGACACGCAATGTAGTAACGGACATGCAGATAATTGAATTTCGCTGCATGGTGGGAATTATTTACCTTCTCACCGTGACTTTACTGGTCCTTGGGTCTTTGAGAGCTTGCACTTCTATTTTGTGTTTAATTACATGTAACATTATGCAGGTAATACTAAAGCAGAGGTAGGCAGCATGCAGCACTCCAGCTGCTGTGGAACAACAAACCCCAGCATTCCCTGGGACAGTTTTCCAGTTAGAGCAGGCGAATGCTGTGACAGGGCATGCTGGGATGTGTAGTGTCACAGCAATGCTGCTGCTGGGAGACCACGCTGACCGTTATCAGCCCATTGGCATTCACCAACGACTGCAGAGGAGGAACCACCTTCATCGCCCTTAGCGCTGAGAGGGAAGCTGCACGTGACACGCGGCAATAAAACATGGCCTAACAAATCCCGACATTAGTTTCCCATGAAAGGATACAACAATACAAATCCAATTAAACAGGAGCATGAACAGGTAATCTGCAGGCCTACCGTCAAATGCACCTAGAAGAAAGAAGAGATGGATACATTAGATTGGTGGCAATGAAATCACTTCCTCCAGGTGGCGTGCATTAAATGATGATCCGCTTTATCTGCAGTAATTAGGTCACGTGACAGAGGAAACAGAGGATTGTTAGAGCATGGTGCCTTCCTTATCCTAGTCTAGCGCGGTTACATTATTTTGTTAGGAAATGTTAGCGTTGGGTTATTATTTGGGGGGGGGGGGGGGGGGTTGATCTACTCTGTTTTTAGGAATGTTGAGGGTTAGGGAGCGTTGTAACATCCATGTGGACTTAGAGCCACGGTCGGTCCCACAAGATAGAGAAGGGAACCCTAATAGATATTGGAGTGTCGGGAAGCATGTACCGGAGGGTAGACACTCTGCAGGAGTGCTGGATAGGTGGGAAGGGAGGAGAGGTGGGTCATGGAGTCCAATGGATGAAAGGTGTATGGAGAAGAAGGGTAGCCAGTGGGAATGTTGAAATGTAGGTAGGAACAGGCAGGTTAAAAAAAAAAGTCTAAATATAATAGGTGTGCCAGGCAGCGAACGGGTGAAGGAATTGGAAGACTGGACCTGGGGGGTGATGGATGACAGCAAAATGAAGGTGAAGAGAAGAGACTGAAATAATAGATAATGATTTACCTGTTTCAAGCCGCGTTGAATACTGATATAAGAAATACAAATTCACCATGTACAGAAATCCAGTGCCAGGCCCCACAGGGAAGTAAAACGTTGAAGTTATGGGTCTCCATATCTGTTCCAATAGAAAAGACATTATGCAATAAGGTAACAGGTATTACATTACATTCATTACATTATATCAGTCCTGAATATTCAGGACATCTCCCTAGGCATCGCTTTCCCAGACTTAATACTAATCACATTAAAAACCGCACAGCTTATATTTAAAACAGTGGTCTCCAACATTAATTGGGGTGGGAGCTACTTGAGAAAAATGAGACATATTGAAGAGCCAAATTTTATATTTTCTGGTTAATAACTAAATTTGTTAAAGAAAAACAACAATGCCTTTATTAATACAGTGATAAAGCTACTAAGCTTTGGATGGAGATAAAGTGCCAGCCAATCAGCTCCTGTCATTTTTCAAACACAGCCTGTGCCATGGCAGCTGGGACTTTACCTCCATTCACTTTATAGTCCCACACCCTGATCTGTATCTCTGGCACCTGCTGTAAGTGGGGAGCAGGGTGCTGCTGGATGTATTATGGCTGCAGGTGGGACAGTGGAAGGCCTGGTCCCACACTCCCACCAAACAAGTGGCCGGTCAGCGCTGCTCTAAAGTAAACACAGTAAGAGGCGAGCCTACTGGCAGTGTCTGCCATGCACTGCCGCCACAGCACGTATGACATCCTATGCCCGGCTTGCGCGCCATGAGCTTAGTGCCGTAAGGCGAGCTACCCCGGGTTGGCAACAGTGGATTTAAAACATAGCTTTCGGAGGTGGGCATTACTGTTGATTCTGTGTGGCTAAAATATTGTACAATCAAAAATATTTTATTTGGTAAGGTGGTAAAGTGTGCACACGAGGCGGGGGGGGGGGCAATCAGTGTGCGTAGATGGGAGGCGGGGGGAGGGCAGTCAGTGTGCGTAGATGGGAGGGCAGTCAGTGTGCATATGGGAGGCAGGGGGCAGTCAGTGTGCATATGGGAGGCAGGGGGCAGTCAGTGTGCATATGGGAGGCAGGGGGCAGTCAGTGTGCATATGGGAGGCAGGGGGCAGTCAGTGTGCATATGGGAGGCAGGGGGCAGTCAGTGTGCATATGGGAGGCAGGGGGCAGTCAGTGTGCATATGGGAGGCAGGGGGCAGTCAGTGTGCATATGGGAGGCAGGGGGCAGTCAGTGTGCATATGGGAGGCAGGGGGCAGTCAGTGTGTATATGGGAGGCAGGGGGCAGTCAGTGCCGGTGTGACAAGGAGGCGGAGTACCTGGAACTTGTGCAGGAAGTGCTCCGGCCACAGGACCAGGTAGGCGGGGGTGATGAATCCCAGCTTCCCTATTAGGGGGAGTGCGATGGACGCAGCGAACCAGTAGCGGGTAATGAGCGGAATGCTCCGGAACCAGTCCCCGATGTCGGACATGGCGATAGCGGACACCGGACCCGACACCTGCTGCCTCCACCGACGTCACGCGCCCACCACTGACGTGTCCGCTCCGGGTTCGGTCGGGGGGTACGAGTCACTGCCGCTTCCGGTCATCTGACACATGCTGGACCCGCCCATACTACGGGAATGCAGCAGGGAAGGGGCGTGGCGGAGCCTCATGTAAATAAACCACGTGATACCCATCCATCATCCACCGAGTCCAGTTACCATGGCAGCCAGAGGGTGACCATAAGCAGTGCTGTCACTGTGTAACACACATATAATACTATAGTGACCATGACCAGTGCTGTCACTGTGTAACACACATATAATACTATAGTGACCATGACCAGTGCTGTCACTGTGTAACACACATATAATACTATAGTGACCATGACCAGTGCTGTCACTGTGTAACACACATATAATACTATAGTGACCATGACCAGTGCTGTCACTGTGTAACACACATATAATACTATAGTGACCATGACCAGTGCTGTCACTGTGTAACACACATATAATACTATAGTGACCATGACCAGTGCTGTCACTGTGTAACACACATATAATACTATAGTGACCATGACCAGTGCTGTCACTGTGTAACACACATATAATACTATAGTGACCATGACCAGTGCTGTCACTGTGTAACACACATATAATACTATAGTGACCATGACCAGTGCTGTCACTGTGTAACACACACGATGTTGATTGACAGCTCGCCCCGTTTGGAAGGCGGGCCGGGGGGGTGGCAGCCCAAATGGAGGCGTTCCCATGGGAATGCCTGCCGTTTGGGGGATGTCAGTGGAGAGCTTCCGGCTCTGACAGAGCCAGAAGCTCTCCGGGGCTTGCGACAAGTGAGACCCTACCCTAGGGTGTCGTCGTAAGCCCCGATGGTCTATGACCATCGCGACCATCACCCTAGCGGTCGTTAGAGCGGTGGGTGTAAAGCCACAGCCTAACGACCGAAACAGAGGCGGCCGGTCAGGATACAAGCGGCCGCCCAGTTTCTGAGCGACCGTTTGCATCCTCCGACCGCCTCTGAATGAGGACCATAATACTATAGTGACCATGATCAATGCTGTCACTGTGTAACACACATATGATAATACAGCTATAGAAAAATAATGGTATTTGGAGTATTTGGGGCATACTTATTACTTATTAACAGAATTTTGCAGTAAATCTTCCAAAAACAGCCAATTTAAGAAGGCTGTGCAAAGACCCTGTAATCTGGAATGTTAAAAGTGGGGACATTGAAGTTCTCTGCTGCAGTCCCTCCTTTTTCGATCCGAAAAGCAGCTCCCATAGGTGCTGCTAAATTATGTGAAAGTGTAACTTGGCACAAATTGCTAATGCCTTCTTTAAGGCTACACACTACACGATATTACTAACAATGTGGCCGATTCCGACACATTGGAATGACAAATCGTTAATATCGTGTAGTGCACACTCCCGTGGGTTCGTGAGCCGCATCGCCTGATCTTTTGTACAGTAAAATCAGGTGATGCGTCATGTGTCGCATCGCTGGGTACATACGTCATTTAGTGTGTGCAGTGCGTGGGCCCCCCTGGACCCAGGGGCTCGTGTGCACCGCACACCTTGCACCCTTTATAAATACGCCCCTGCTTGAGGGGTGTGACCAGTCACCACAGAGGCTTGGCCAACCTTTATAGAAAACTTAAAATGGGCTCTCAAGACCTACTTCATCATCAAAGCCTTCCCCCTCTCATCCTAACACTTTGTCCCATGCTCACTACTTACCCCATCTGTGTCACCCCAGTCGGTCTACCCTTACCCTTTAGAATGTAAGCTCTCACGAGCAGGTCCCTCTTCCCCCATGTGCTTTTACTTCCCTTACTATTACCTTTTGCACCTAACCCTTGACTTCTGCCAGCTTACTACTTATTTGAGGGTTATGACCGCGTCAATGTTTATGTACCATGTACTTCTCCTGCATTGTCTTGTACTGTAAGCAGGGGCTCCAATACTTCATACTTGCCAACTCTCCCTCATTGTCAGGGAGACTCCCTGAAATAGTAGCAATCTCCCTGTCTTCCTGAAGAGTCTAGCAATCTCCCTCATTTCATCCTTACCCCCATTATGAAGATGTTATATTAAAAAACAGAGATATATACACTCAAATGGGATCATTAGTGTCATTTCCCTGCATTGGTTATTATAAGGCACAATAATCCCTGTGAGTTTTTGAAAAGTATTAGTGTGTTTTCATCAACAAAAAGACCTTACTAACTGCTTTTGGGCTGGTTTACATGTGGATGTAAGTCAGGTTTAGGACACGCCTCTCAGATGTATCAGTACAGGCCCACTGTACCACGCGCTCATAGTGCTGCTTTCACAATCTCCCTGAAATGCTTTTTCAAAAGTAGGCAAGTATGCAATACTTAACTCTCTGTGGTTCTGCATCGGGTCTCCCAGCGCTGCTCAAAATGCTGGAATGGTCGCCGGTTTGCACATGTGCTGTGAGGAAATCCCCAGACGCCATTTTCCTGGGGATTTCCTCACAGCACATGCGCAAAACGGCAGGCATTTTCCAGCATTTTGAGCTGCGCATGTGTAGTAGACTCTGGGCACACTCTAGTGCTGGAATCGGAATCCCGACAGCGGCTGCCCAACTTGGGTGAAAATCCTGATCGTCCCTAAGGTAAGTATTGACTAACCAAAATCCCTCCCCTAACCCTCCCTTAGGGGTGCCTAACCCTAACCTTCCCCCCCAGTGCCTAACCCTAATCCCCCCTCTAAGTGCCTAAACCAAACCCCCCCTTCCCCACTGCCTAAACCTAAGTCCCCCCCCGGGGGTGCCTAACCCTAAGTCCCCCTTCCCCTAGCCTAACCCTAACCTCCCGGGGGGGTGCCTATCCCTAAGCCCCCCCGGGAGCCCTAAACCAAACCCCCCTTCCCTGCCGCCTAAACCTAAGTCCCCCCTGGGGGTGCCTAACCCTAAGTCCCCCCCGGGGGTGCCTAACCCTAAGTCCCCCCCGGGGGTGCCTAACCCTAACCCCCCCTTCCCTTAGCCTAAACCTAACCTCCCGGGGGGGTGCCTAACCCTAAGTCCCCCCCGGGAACCCTAAACCTAAAACCCCGCGGCTATCCGCTCTCGGCTCCCGGCTTCCTTTCGATTGGGTTGCCGTGCGCCGGTCTCCCGGTGTCGGTAAATTACAGGCGTCAAGATTCTATGAGAATCGCGTCATTAAGCCCCGCCCCCTACACGGGGACCCGCGATCGCCGTGGAAATTCTCCACATTCTGATCACTTCACTAGCAAGTAGGCAGAATGCGGGAGAAGTGTCTACCCTTCCTTGAGTGCGGGGGGCTACCTGAAAAATCGTGTGCCTCCCACGAAAACTGGGTGGGTAGGCATGTATGACTAAAACATTCAGAAACTAGCGTTACCGGGCCATTTATCGTTTGCTGAATAAGCCCCTACACGTCTTAGTAATAAAAACTATAACTGTTATTTTAAATATTTAACTGATTTTGTGTTATCATAAATTCATTGTGTACTGCCTATGGTCAGCGCTTTCTTAATTAGATGATTTATGATGTTATCCATGACACTAAACAGTTGAATACAGTGCATTTAGGGCCTGATTTAGCAGTGGACGCTATGACACTTATGGACGCAGATCAAGCGATTGTTTGCCATCACGAGTGCGTATAAGCAGCACTGCACATGTGCATCGATCCCATTGCAATCATAGACGCACAGAGGAATCCAGCGCAAAGTAAGTGGGGTGGTCAGAAAAATGCAGGCGTCTGTCCATTTGAACGCCGTTTAATGGGCGGTCCTAAATTATCCACTGTGATTGCCTAAGCAGCATGAAGGCTCTCTGCGTGTGAGGAGACCTGCAGTGTTTGCAACTGATCAGACTTGGTGTAAATGCTGCCCGATGTACGTCGATGGTACGGATGTGTACGCAGGAGAGCGACATTGGACGGATGAGAAGGCAGCAGTCGGCATCTTTATGTCGGCTGTGCTTTGGCAGCATTAGCATATTTTAGCAAGTGTGATCCGTAGGCGATTGCAGTTATGTCCGCTTCTGATTCAGGCCGTTAATTCAGATTAGACCACTTTGCAGTGCCCTTAGTTGGGTGTGGTATGATTTGTCAACACTCAAAAGGTTGATATGCAGAAGGTTGACAGGTTCTGAATGTCGACAGTCTCAGAAGGTTGACATCAACATTAGGTCAACAATCAACATGTAGACATGTCATTAGGTCAACATGGTTAAAATTACGACACCTTTAGAATATCGACATTTAACATGTCAACACCAACATGTTTGCAAGAGGTGTCTTGTGTAAGGAATCTATATTTGAACCTCTATATACCCCTGCCTATACCTTCTAATATCCTACCTATAAACCTCTAAGGATGACGCTATTTTGCGTAAGCAGTCATACAGTAAATAAAGACTTCAGACCTAGAATCTATGGTTCCAAAGCACAAAGTATTATTCAAGTAAAAGTACAGCAGTTACACGCTATGATCCTCATATAATCTAAGCGCAGAGATTATACAGACCCAAGTACAATTATACATACGCAGCGCTCTCTGGTCCAGATGTTAGGCATCAGAAATGAAACCCCTCATCAGTCAGCATTCAGCAAGAAGACTAAGACCCAGTGTTGGAGCACACATATTTATACCCCCCAGAAATAGACTAAACAATAGAGAAGTTTGTTGCTGATGCCATTGGTCCTCAAGGGGGATGCATCTGTTACAGAGCATTTAACAGGCTGATTCAAATAGACACAACCCAGCCTCCAACAACTGAGGGTCTCTGGTTTCCCGCTAAATGCAACATCCTAACAGTTGTTCATATAATATACATTTTGTTGCTTGAAGTCTCTGTGGTCCATAAGTTGAGAATGCATGATGCGATCTCCACACCGATAATACCGGAATTCTGTTGAAAGAGTACGCATCAGTACAAAACCAAACACGGCTTACTTAGCATGTATAAAACCTTAGTTACCAAATAATCTTTATTTCACAGCATTTATACTAAATAAACAAACTTAAATCTTATCCCTTAAAGCTTATGGAACCTTGTATGTGGATATGTAATGTGTGAGTATGCGGGGTTTGATATAAAGACGCTAGTTAACTTGGAGCAGATGCGTGCGCATAAAGCTAATGAACAGCGTTTTCATATAGGATCTTATGCATTCGCTAATATGCGATTAGTTACCAGCACAATTGTGCGTATTAATGTGTGTATGAGAAATGGTGCACTTAAATCTCACTTAAATTAAGTGAACACCTAGCAGTGTGGAATGCTGAGCCTTATAGTTCCACACGCCCCCCTCTCTCAGCAGCCCCCACCCTTCCCAGGCTCAAAAGTAAAGTCCTTTGTTCTCCCAGGCTCTTGTGTAAATGCAAATTAGCACAGCTACAAGACCCAAAACCGAAGATAACACTCTTGGCTTTGCAGGTATTTTATTGCAGGAAGCCTGTTAATGTAAGGTGTGTATTCGAGCAGGGCCACCTGGAGTGAGAGCAGACGTTATATCCAGAAAGCTTGTCTACACAGGCTAGTTGTCACATGGCCATTTGCTCTGTTTAGCTAATGCAATCCAATTTTGACATACTGTAAAGCCATTTCTGAAATATATCTTTTAGGGGAATTATAATAATATACACTTTATCCAGAGCACCCAAACTACGTAAAGTCATGAAATGGGCATTTGGTGAATCACCGTAACTTATGGCGATGGTCACAGATGCATTCGCATGATGCTAATAGTAATATCACCACATGTACTAAAGTGTGAGTTTATCTAAAATGGCGCTTAGTCGGCCATTTGCAAAATGGCGTCTTGCGATCTCATTTCCAAGATGGCGTCTTGCAGCCAGTCACAAGATGGTGTCGCTGTGATTCAATTTTAAACTGATCTTGTCTCAGCCAATAATCCAGCTTCGACATGTGTCAACAGATGTCCCCTGTATGCTTGTGTAATCCACTACTGCTACTGGGAATGCAGCATCGGATCAACTGCGAGAACATTGGCCAGCTGAGTAACCCTCATGTTACTCAGAATGGCCGTCTCACTGACATATTCAAGGCCAGTAAATCTGCATCAGAAGACGCAAACACTGGCCTGGACACTCCCAGACAACGGGGGCATTGCGTCGGCATTGTCAGGAACCCAGCACCACCCCCTCCCTGCCCCCAAATGGCCGCAGCCTGTCAATCAGCTATGGCTTGGGTGGCACTGCGTGAGATGACCCAGGACCCGTTCTACACATGCGCAGCACCCCTATCGGAGTTGTATGCAAACCATCGAGTTTGTGCACAACTCTAAATCAGGCCCTATACTGGGGCTGGTCAACAATGGTTAGCAGCCATGGTCAATGGTTTTGCCAGTCACAAGATGGTGTCGCTGCAAATCAATTTTAAACTGATCTTGTCTCAGCCAATAATCCAGCTTCGACAGTCCACCCTTTGATAGCGAACAACATGCTATCACAATCTGATTTTAAAATATAATTTAGGCTTATATTTACATATTATTTAGTGTTATTATGGGATGGCACAAGGTGGTTCTTAATCCATCAATAATGTGTCTCTGAGTGGGGACATAAAACTACTATTATACGCACACCGCGGATCTTGAAAGATCATGTGAAAAGTGTGGGGATGCACCAGTCTTATAAAAGCAGTCTTGAAGGGGAATTTAGACTTTACATTATCTGAGGTGTTTTTTTTTTTTTTTAAATATCTTTTTATTGAAGCATGACATATCGCTACAAATATAAAATCATGTACATATCAAAAATTGTACAGAAATACAAAGAATGACAAGATAAAAAAAAATAAAAAAAAAATAATCTGTCCAGTAACCAAAGTGAGAAAAATGTAATACATATGTGAGTGATAGAAAAAAACAAAAACTATAATTTGTTTTACATATGTGTTTCACAATTATCAGACATAGTATTACCTAAAATGCAGTAAAATGCCTATGCCTCAACCACTTTTCTTATTTTCCTAATCCAAATAAACATAACTGTCTCTGGTTGAAGGACCAGAGAGAGTCAGGCACATCTTGAACAAACATTACAAATAAAATACAAAATTAACTGCATCCAACTTAAGTATCTGCTAATGAGATAGAGGGTAAAATAAAACAATTATGGAATCTCAATACGGGGAGAAAAATAAAAATAAATAATAAACTAAACTTAAATATGTATAATGAAAATCTCTCAACATAAAAATTCTGTATTCCAATAGGCCATATAGGGACGATAGGCTATAACTGAAAATAATTAAGGGAAGAAAACAAACAGATGTGTATCAAAGCCAATAATATAATGGTAGTAGTCAATTGCCTTAGTCGTAAATTTAGGTCCAGTATGAAATAGGCAATGTAGCGTATGAAATATCAATCTATTTGTGACAGCACAAAGGGGAAAAGTTAAATGCTGTCCGTGTGTGAGAGAAATCGAACAATATCAAGGTTTTATAAGAGTATACAATGAGGAACTGGTTTCCACGGGGGGCCTCTAAATATCTGCAGTCAGCTAAACTCTCCAAGTAGCACACGATTAGAGGCCTAGATCCGCTGTGATTGCCTAAGCTGTCAAAGCTTAAATGATAAATGCTCTCCATTTGAGGAATATGCAGATCCTTTGCGTAAAGATAGCAGTACCAAAACAAATAAATAATAATAAAAAATAAAAATTGGCGGGTGGTGGAGGGGAAAAGAGCAATTCACATAACAAAATATTAAGCGCCCGACAGGACCATCCTGCTTAAATGACAAATACAAATCGAAATAAGCTATGGAGCACAGAGCAATGTATTAGGATCATAGGATCATTGGAGAAATGGTGCCGAGGTCGTTCACTGGTAGACCGATAAACAATTTGTTTACACAATTATTCATGTCACAAAGCCAACGGTGCTCAGAAACAATAATGAAATATACAGTGGGAGGCTTAGGAAGTCAAAAAGACTGAGCATCAAAACAGTGTGTTCTGCAATAATTAGGTACCATTGTTTGTGCAGAAGTATATTCGCGCTGTTAGCTGGTAATTTCAAGAATTGGGTTTGGACAAGGCCAATACTACCATATGCCCTCACATCCCCATTGAGCAACAAACGGGCTTTGTTCTCCTGCAATGTTTTAGACTCCCAATCAAGTGCTGAGATTTGGGTTAATGCTGAGAAGAGTGGGTTATACAAAATTTGCCCCAGCTCACAAGTGGATGCCTCCACAAGCACTGTAGTAACAAGGTGAGCAGTAAGCGATGACTGTAGATTATTGGGTTCAGTGCCTTTGTCAGTATCTTCATCTGCAAAATTAGCAAATGCCAGTTCTGGGTCATGTTGATGAACAAACAAAATCTTGGAATCATCAACCTCCTGTTCTTGTATATCATAGCAGGTTAGATGGTCAGATGACGGGGTCAGAACCCGGCCAAAAGTGGACGTTAATCGATCAAATCGTTTATCTAGTTCAGGCAGTAATATCTTAAGCAATTCTGTCGCCAGTACCTTAGCCATTAATGTAGTATCAAACAGTGACATATTGGTAAACAACAAATCAAGCTGGGCAGGTAAAGACTTATAAAAAAAACACTATTAGGTGTAATACTTTGATATAGAATTCTCAGAGTAAATGCAAAATCTCCTGAAACAATGAGTAGAGTAAATGTATTCAGAAAAAGTACATATTAGAGCTCCATTACATTCTGTCTATATGCATAAAACAGTACAATGGATGTAATGAAAATAACCTGATAGTAACCCAGTTCCAACAAGAAAAGGCTACTGTATAGCAAGTGTCTGAATAATTGAAATTTCCTTTTTCGCCACTAGATGGCAGCAGAATTACACTCAAAAAAAAAAAAAAAAAAGTCACTACATTACAATTCACGGATAGATTTACTATGTATTACTATGGCCATAGGGGTGCAAATAATAGGTTAAGTGACCACTAAATAGCACACTCTTTTACAGTAATCACACAAATCAGTGGTTATAGTCACATTGAGCAATACAAACAGTGCAGAACTGACAATAGGTTTTCTGAATCGAGGATTAAAGAAAAACTTATTCTGAATAACACCTCAATAAGGGATGATGTGTCAATGGGCAATTAGGAAACTCCAAATATCAGTGAGCAGTCAATTAGAGTCTATGTTCACACCCCAAACATGCTGAATTCCTTTTTCACGGAGATCCAAGGAGGGCTTCCAGAAGAGCAAAAATCAGGTAAGGAGATAGATAAAAGAGAGAGGCTATGACTAGGGACGGGAAGGTGGTCTGGGAGGGTAAAGATAACACATCGGGAAGGAAAGGAGCAGAGTAGAAATGTAAATCACAAAAGAGATTTTAGTAGAAGCAGGGTATGACAAACAAAGTTAATACCGGGGAAGAGATGGTCGGCAACTGCTGTAATGATCCTCGTGGAGTGGATCAATGCTATCAGTCACAACAGGTCAATCAATGTATGCAGGGATCTCAGCGGAGCCGGCTCCCCAGCCACAGCAGCCCCTCAGGGAATGTCAGGTAGACTATATCCAAGGGTCCAGTATTTGTAGCAGGAGGGTTGAATAATCTCCCCAGACGCGATCTTCAGAACAGATAGAGCTCAGGGCCACAGTCAAAGCCAAGGACCGGTGGCAGCCGCTGAGATGGATTGTAGGGAAGAGGATAACCACCAAGCTCCCCTGCTGGATCAAGCTCTGGAAGGTCTGAAGCTGACTGTAGGAGCTATCCACCGGAGACTCCACAAATGTCACAGTAAAGAGAATTGCCGGACACAGACTTGTCACCGACGGGGAACACAACTCAGGATATGACTTCAGGGAGCTTCACAGCCGTCTGACAGCAGACCACAGCTCTGATTGCTGCACACAGGTGATGGTCCCAGCAGGTTTCCTGGGGAACTCCACGAAAGGTAAGTCCTCTCCACAGCCAAGTTAGTGACTCAGATGCAGGCACAGTCCATCACCTCGACTGGTGTAGGGAGGATAGGCGCAGGCACCCACGCCAGTTTTCGCGCCAAAAGTTAGGCGTTCATGTAGGCCACCAAAATTGATGACCGGACTCCGGTGATTAAGTTGATTCACCAATATAAGTAATATATCAAAAGACTCCTCGTCTCCAGAGCTATGCACCAATATGAAAAGTGTGCAGAAAAAAGCGCACTTAAAGAACAATTGGGGATAGATATCGGGAGTCTCTTACAGGAGCTTGTCTAAAATGCGGCCATACTAGATGCCCCGCCCACCGGAAGTCCTATCTGAGGTGTTTTAAAAATAACATTTCAATAATACATTCTATGCATGTCTAAATGTAATACATTAAATGATGGCATTTCCTAGTTCAGGGTTGTAATGCAGTTCTATATTTACCTCGGTATTCATATTGTCATTACTGACCACCATCATAGTTTCGCTCTTGCGTTTTACTCTATTTTTACATTTTCCACACTTCAACACAATAGGAACACACCGGACGCATATGCCAATTATTATGATGACAATTAGTATAAGGATCAAGAATTTGCCTATGCTGGCGATCACTTCCTGGACCCATTCCCCTAGGCCTGAGAACCATTTCACTGGGTTCAGCCATGAAACCCATCCTTCTATCTTCTCCCCTACTTCAGCCACTGAAGCGTTATGGTTCTTACGAAACTCCCATTTTAGCTGCAGAATTTCATCCATCTTTCGGTCTATCACCTCCTTGGGGTCGCTGGTATAATTGGTGACATAGGTGCAACATTTTACTCCAAATTGGGTGGCCAGAGTTAGGCAATACCCTCCAGTAACAGCAGTTAAATAATTTAACACTAGCCTGTGTTGCACCAGTTCTTTCTTGTACGCTTGCAATTCCCTCCCTGTATACCTGAATGTGTCATCGTACATCTCGGTGATATTATCTATCAATTTAGCAAGATCCTGAATATATCTAAAATTTTGTGTTCCCCGAGCGATCCTGGTGGGATTCACTGCTACTAAAACTTGAAAGCCAGTTGTCTCACTAATTAACTGAGTGGCTTTATGCACATCATCAGGTATCAGAATTCTTTTACATCTGTGTTCATATTGCGTGTGAAGATATGGTGATGGTATGTTTTTATGTATACCAAGCATTTCAACATGTGTGAGGGTCATAACTTCTGGGACTACCCTTCCCAGGTAACACAATAACAGTACTAAGATTGGTCAGACACTCCCCTGATTGGCATTGCAGTCCTCCTGACTCCACTCCATCAGCACTGCCATCAGCTCCCATTTCCTCAATTGGTCCTCCATCACAGACACTGAGTATCCCCAAACAGATCATCACGACAAAAACTCTGGAAAAAAAAAGAACTAGGATGACCACAGCAGACCACTCCATTGATGGAAGCACTGATCTACACATTTCTTTAGCTCAGATATCTCACCATCACCTTTTTAATCCTTCTGGCACAAGCTCGCAATCGACAAGTCCACGTTATCGGCCTCGTCTCCGCCTTGTATCTCCACCGGTTGGTTAACCTCCCTATATTGAGTGGAATGGACCCACGTATCTTCCTCGGCCACACTTTGAGGATGTGGTATCGTCAGATACGGACCTTTCCACTGATCAGTCAAACAACCTGAGCTAATAAAATTTGGATCATAACAAATTCTCCAGGTTTGACATCATGACAGTTTGCATTAGACATGTTAGTTAATAACACTTTCAATTTCGGTTATTCTCATTCATCTTCATGAGACCCTACACAGTAACCTCATTCTCATATTTTCACATGAGGCTGCCTGTTTGAACAGTATCTCAAAGGGGGGCAAATAAAGGAAAAGACAGTCTGGGATAATCTTAGTGCTGTTATCCATCACCTTACACATGTTCTTGGAAACGTCACCTGTAAAATAAGTCCCCTATCATTTTTAATAATTCTAGGGATATAGTATCTGCATACAGGTTCCTGCAATTGAATCTTGTTATTAATAGCTACTGCTCTAAATAATGCCTGGGCCACTGGGTTGGATAGTATTCCAAGTATTCGACCTTAGCCTGGCATAGCTGCCATTTATCCTTAGCAACCTTGTGTCCTGTGAGTGGGAGATAAAGCACAACAGTTTAATATCATTTAAACATGACCTAAAATACAACAATAAATCGTCCACATTTTACATTAGAACAGATCCATGGATAGGTTGAAAAGATAGTAAAGTCATATAAGGCCTGGGAGAAGATACTGGGGTTGCCTATGAACCCATGGGAAACTCGTGTTCCTGTGTGGTGTTCTCCACTTTGCAGTACTTATGTGTCCCACTTGGTGACAGTTAAAACATCATTTTGAACGGGGTGGATGAAAGGATTGTTGTGGGAGTTGAGCAAGAGGGAAAGTTGGTGGGTATGGGTAAGGATATGAAGGATAAGGGTATTGTGGGAGGTATGAAATTTGTGGGTAGTATGAGGCCTGTGGTTGTGTATGATATGTGGGATAAGGATGTGTTTGCTGTGGTGTGGGATTGGTGAGGACGTGTAACTGTTCAGGTGCAAGTGTGTGTATAGGTGCAGGTGTGTCTACTGGCTGTGATGTTATCGTCATTCCTTCCAGAGCTTGGATACTGACAGCCATTAGTTTTTCGCTCTGGGTCTCTCTCTTCTTTGAGATGTTTTTATCATTTTCTATGGCAGATTCTATGAGTGTATCTATTGTGACTCCCCTCCAGCCAGGTTGTGAGGTCTGAACCAGAGTCTTTAAGTCGTCTTTCAGACCGTCCATGAGTACCGTGACTATCATTCCCCTGTGATGAGTGCTATCTTTAATATCTTCTATCCCAGTGTACTGGGCGATAGCCTGCAGAGCCCGGTCGCTCTTCTGCAGATTCACTCTCCTTTTGCTTAATGGTGAAAATTTTGTTCAAGTTAACTACTACTGGAAAATATATATACCCAATTGAGTTATGATGCGGGAAATATTATCTTGGTTTACTTGGTCTGTTAAGGGAACGTCACCATCCAATATACAATCCGTGATAAATTTTGTCACGTCAGTATTGCGTGGTAGACAGGCCCTTAACACCACACACCAATCTTTATTAGTTGGCTCATGAGAACTACCCAAATTCCTCAAAAATCTTTGACATTTGGCTAGTTCCTTTTTGGGATCGGGGAAATCATTTATGATGGAATTTAGTTACTTCCCTCGTGGGCACTACACCGTTCGCATCTGCGTTTCCATTCGAAACAGTTATCGTCCGAATGGGATGCAGACCGGTAGCGCTGCTAACTTTGACCTGGTTACCTGGCTGGGGGTTTAATCTGCTGCTGCTACGTATGGTATTAACAACTTCCTCTACAGGTGCAGAGTGTGTTAGCACTTCCCTTGCTGTTACCGATGAAGATGGTGGCACCAGTCGTGATTGTGGTGATGCAGTATCTATCATTTGCACAGCGTGGGAAATGGCAGACATTACAATAGGCTCATCATCCACATCATAAACATTTTCCTTATGGTTGGGTACAAATTGCTTGTTACATTATTATAGGTATTTTTGTTAACTGTACTTGCACCTCCATCCACATAAGGTGGGGGTGGTGAGCGTGAACTGCTGGAAATACTCTCCACAACGCTACCTTGCTGTACATGTGTGCCATTTTGCGGCTCGCCCGTATTGCAATTTAGCGTCGCGGATGTATTCTCTGGCAATGCGCTCGCGACGCTAGTTTGCGTCACTTGCACATTTTTAAGCCACTCATTCCCTTCATGCTGCCACAATTTTAAACATTCATAATATTTTCCCTTTTTCTCTCGGGAGCGCATCAAACTGATGTGATCCCGGACATCATCTAATACATCCTTATCAAAACTACCAATTCTGGGAAAAGGTCTAACACTCTTCATCGTCATTTTAAACCATACATCACAATACCTTATTGCATAAGTACCGTACTTAGTATGCATAATACGACGAGCCGATTCGATCAGCGCCTCCATTAGCAGCACATCATTGTCTAACATCTCTATTGTTTGCGCGGCTCCCATTTTGAGACAAATCCTACGCTTTTCAATAAAGATTTAAACTGGTGAAAGATAATCAAGATACTTTCACTTAGCCTGTGGACGATATTAACAGGATGCGCCCACACACCTGGATAAGATTTGAAAAAGGCAACTTCCACACCCGGATAAGATTTAGAAAGGCAACTTCCACACGTGGATAAGATTTAAATAGGCAACTTCCACACCTGGATAAGATTTAAATAGGCAACTTCCACATCTTCTCTGCAACAAAACAACATGTACACCTGCTACTGTGTATAGAACGGTAAGCTGCTTACCGAGCGACTAGCACTTAGCCCTTAAAGGTCATACGGTACCTCTAACTGTAGGGAACAAGTCACCCCTACCAACAAATACTCACTGTTACACACTTTTTCCTGTGCAGAAAAATACACGTTAACCCAATTATTGGCAACAATTGAAAAGAATGTAAACCTCAATGGCTTTGTTTAAACACGTGGCAGCACAACCGGAAGTACGTATACATTATTGTGCAACCAGTCGCATACACAATAATGCGACTACCACACAACCGTATGACAACTTTTTAGCTGCGGACGCAAAAGTGCGTCTTCACTGTGCGCAAAACTGCGAATCAGCCGCGTGCTCAATACTGCGGCACCCCCTTTAAACGTTAGGTTCTATCAACAAAGGAAAACAAACTTTTTCCTCTCTTGTCCCTGGATTCTAGTCAGCGTCCTTGGCTCACACGAAAACGGGTAGCGATTTCTCAGCACCCTGCATGTTGCCACTCCACCCTTTGCTGGGATATCGATAACCGTACGTGCCGTGTGAGTAGGTAAGTGACTTCACTATGAGCCCCAACTAAGGAATCTATATTTGAACCTCTATATACCCCTACCTATACCTTCTAATATCCTACCTATAAACCTCTAAGGATGACGCTATTTTGCGTATGCAGTCATACAGTAAATAAATACTTCAGACCTAGAATCTATGGTTCCAAAGCACAAAGTATTATTCAAGTAAAAGTACAGCAGTTACACGCTATGATCCTCATATAATCTAAGCGCAAAGAGATTATACAGACCGAAGTACAATTATACATATGCAGCGCTCTCTGGTCCAGATGTTAGGCATCAGCAAGAAACCCCTCGTCAGTCAGCATTCAGAAAGAAGACTAAGGGGGTCATTCAGACCTGGTCATTAGCGCCGATGCGCTCGGACCGGGTCGATGGCCCCCCACAGAGCATGCGCACGACGGCGCCATCGTGCGCATGCGTGAGACCCGCTACGACCGCCAGCGCCGGTCGTAGCAGGTCTCGGTCCAAAGGGGGCGAGCTGTCGATGTTGATTGACAGCTCGCCCCGTTTGGAAGGCGGGCCAGGGGGGTGGCAGCCCAAACGGAGGCATTCCCATGGGAACGCCTACCGTTTGGGGGCGGCCCCACTGACATCACTAGTGATGTCAGTGGAGAGCTTCTGGCTCAGACAGAGCCGAAAGCTCTCCGGGGCTTACGACAAAGGAGACCCTACCCTAGGGTCTCGTCATAAGCCCCATTGGTCGCGATGGTCTTGACCATCGCCTTAGGCGGTCGTAAGGCTGTGGGTGTTAACCCACAGCCTTACCACCGCAAAGGAGGACGTCTTGAAAATTCAAGAGGTCCTCCCCTCATTCAGACCGACCGCACGCTCTGTGCGACTGGCTCTGAATGAGGTCCTAAGACCCAGTGTTGGAGCACACATATTTATACCCCCCAGAAATAGACAACACAATAGAGAAGTTTGTTGCTGATGCCATTGGTCCTCAAGGGGGATGCATCTGTTACAGAGCATTTAACAGGCTGATTCAAATAGACACAACCCAGCCTCCAACAACTGAGGGTCTCTGGTTTCCCGCCCCATGCAACATCCTAACAGTTGTTCATATAATATACATTTTGTTGCTTGAAGTCTCTGTGGTCCATAAGTTGAGAATGCATGATGCGATCTCCACACCGATGATACTGGAATTCTGTTGAAAGAGTACGCATCAGTACAAAACCAAACACGGCTTACTTAGCATGTATAAAACCTTAGTTACCAAATAATCTTTATTTCACAGCATTTATTCTAAATGAACAAACTTAAATCTTATCCCTTAAAGGTTATGGAACTTTGTATGTGGATATGTAATGTGTGAGTATGCGGGGTTTGATATAAAGACGCTAGTTAACTTGGAGCAGATGCGTGCGCATAAAGCTAATGAACAGCGTTTTCATATAGGATCTTATGCATTCGTTAACATGTGATTAGTTACCAGCACAATTGTGCGTATTAATTGGTGTATGAGAAATGGTGCACTTAAATCTCACTTAATGGAATGCTGAGCCTTATAGTTCCACACGCCCCCCTCTCTCAGCAGCCCCCACCCTTCCCAGGCTCAAAAGTAAAGTCCTTTGTTCTCCAAGGCTCTTGTGTAAATGCAAATTAGCACAGCTACAAGACCCAAAACCTAAGATAACACTCTTGGCTTTGAAGGTATTTCATTGCAGGAAGCCTGCTATTGTAAGGTGTGTATTCGAGCAGGGCCAAATGGAGTGAGAGCAGACGTTATATCCAGGAAGCTTGTCTACACAGGCTAGTTGTCACGTGGCCATTTGCTCTGTTTAGCTAATGCAATCCAATTTTGACATACTGTAAAGCTATTTCTGAAATATATCCTTTAGGGGAATTATAATAATATACACTTTATCCAGAGCACCCAAACTACGTAAAGTCATGAAATGGGCATTTGGTGAATCACCGTAAGTTATGGCGATGGTCACAGATGCATTCGCATGATGCTAATAGTAATATCACCACATGTACTAAAGTGTGAGTTTATCTAAAATGGCGCTTAGTCGGCCATTTGCAAAATGGCGTCTTGCGATCTCATTTCCAAGATGGCGTCTTGCGGCCAGTCACAAGATGGTGTCGCTGTGATTCAATTTTAAACTGATCTTGTCTCAGCCAATAATCCAGCTTCGACATGTGTCAACAGATGTCCCCTGTATGCTTGTGTAATCCACTACTGCTACTGGGAATGCAGCATCGGATCAACTGCGAGAACATTGGCCAGCTGAGTAATCCTCATGTTACTCAGAATGGCCGTCTCACTGACATATTCAAGGCCAGTAAATCTGCATCGGAAGACGCAGACACTGGCCTGGACACTCCCAGAAAACGGAGGCATTGCGTCGGCATTGTCAGGAACCCAGCACCACCCCTTCCCTGCCCCCAAATGGCCGCAGCCTGTCAATCAGCTATGGCTTGGGTGGCACTGCATGAGATGACCCAGGACCCGTTCTACACATGCGCAGCACCCTTATCGGAGTTGTATGCAAACCATCGAGTTTGTGCACAACTCTAAATCAGGCCCTATACTGGGGCTGGTCAACAATGGTTAGCAGCCATGGTCAATGGTTTTGCCATTGATAGTGGAGACCTGTTGGTTATCCGCTATAAATGGAATTTAGGGCACTGATGTTTTTATTTTTTCTGGTGGATGGGGGGGAGGGGACGGATCTTAGCTCCGCCACTGACATGGCCCACATAGCTCCACTCCCTTCCCTGATTGGCCCGCCTCCCAGCTGCCGCCTTAACTTTGATGGATAAGTAATCGATGGTGTAAAACAACAATGTCACCATCAGTTGTGACATTGTTGATGGACCCTTCGATGGCCATCCCTAGAATATACATTGAGCAGAGACTGACAATGACTAAATATTTTGGTTAGGCCTAAAGGGAAGTGGTTTACAGGGCCTCCGACGTCACAGCCATGTGACTCACGACAACAGGGGGATGCGCAAGCTTGAGAACATGGAGGCAAAAGTGTCCCCTCACGGGCTCGCTACGCTTCGGGCACAGCGGCTAAAGGTTTTTTATATTCCCCATCTATGGTCATGTGTATAGTACCATTGGTAGAGGACGGTTGTGACATCAGTGGTCCTTTCTCCATCTTGGAACTAGCGTAGGCTTACCATACTGTCCCTTTAAACCGGGACACTCATGAATTACACAGGTTCTGTGGCTGGCTGACTTCAAGCCTGGATTTCACCTGGTTTTAACCAGTCACAGAACCTGTGTAATTCATGAGTGTCCTGGTTTAAAGGGATAGTATGGTAAGCCTAATCTAGCGGTAACAGCTAGATCCCCTTCCGTAGATGTACCCTGGCGTTATCAGTTACTGTCCAACGTCATTCCCTACCATCCAGGTGGGAATAGAGGGGGAAAATAATTTGGAGGCGAGCTAAGCGAGCCACCAAGCCAGATGCATGACGAACCCAGCGAGCCCGCGAGGGGACAACTTTCTTTTTTAGGTGGTCTTAATTTGCATTAAAGTGCACGTCCGCCATCCCTCACGTCACTTCTACGTACAAAATCTGAAGGGAAAGGTATCTGTACCTGGAAGTGACATGACTGAGGGCGGAAGTGCAGTTTCCTGCCCACACAGTCCACCAAAAAAAGAAAATTGACCCCTCGCTTCGCTCGCCACGCTTCGGGCTCGGTGGCTCGCTGCACTCGCCACATGATTATATTCCCCCTCTATGCCCACTTGGATGTTAGGGAATGATGTTGGACACTGGCTGACGTCCCGGTCAATCTATGGAAGGGGATCTAGCTGTTCCCGAATCTGAAGGGGAAATACACCTTACCCTAATCTAGCAACAACCTAAATTGTATGTAAAGCGCTGGAGAAACATGTGTACACTATATAAATAACTATTAATAAAGAAATAAAATGCTTCAGAGCTTCATAGTTCACCTGCATGTAAAATACTTCAAAACGGTAACCCTAATTATAATATGCCTATTGTATTATAAGGGTGTACTGCCAGGACTAAAGATGGCGAAATAAATGTGTGACATGTTTATTACGCGACGTACTTGTCTACTCCTTCCTTCTGCTCTATGGTGCTAACGGCCAGGTTACAAGAGGAGGGAAATGAAATGACCCAGAACTCCGCGCGGCTACACGCTAGAGTTGATGATGGGGGGTGTGGCGTGACAGTTAGCCCAGAGCTTTGGGGGCGTGTCTTTACGTTCCCGCTGAGAGTCCCGGCGGCGGCTTCATCCACACAGGTGTACAGGGCAGGGGGCGTGGCTAGCTGAGCCCCGCCTCCAGACCAGGCAGAAGCAATGAGAGAGGCCGACCCACAGACACACCCACCACAGGCAGTGAGAGACTGACAGACACACCCACAACTGGAGCACACACACACACACTGGTTTTCAGTTACACTAACAGGACAGAAAGCTGCTACAGCAGTTACACTATAGAATACCCAGCACAACTGCACACAGACACATAGCTGCATAATTTACACTTTACAGCACACAGATACTACACACACCCACTGTGTAATGCCATCAGCAAGTACTGTACTGCTCACCACTGAGCTGCAGACACAATGACATGACTCATACATAGCTATACACAATTGACTGATTCATTTCTTCATTTGCACTGGACTTGCTATTATTGTGCACAGTGGAACAATTGCCATCCTGGCTGTAAACACTTAATGCACTGTTGTATCTGAACTTTAACTAAGAACCTGCACCTACAAGTTGGCATCATGCAAACCCTGGACTTGGGCAGCAAAGAGACTGGCAAGATCTGGCACAGGAAGCCCGCACCGGCCACCAGTGATGGGTAAACTGACTGATATTGTACAATAATCTATGTGCTGTTCACAAATGGGGAAATAGAATTAGGTATAAATAGCATTTCTGGAGCAATAACCAGCAGCCTTGATATAATAAATATATATACCTGTCTGAAAAGCCCTTGTTGCATACATAGTAATTGTTTGTTTTTAGAATTTACGGGGTAAGGATTTAAAATCAGATATTTAGGTGGGCAGATCTGTGCTTTCATTAAGATGCACCTTCAGGGTATCGTAAGCCAGGTACACATTAAACGACCTGTGTACCCAGCCGATGGCAGATATGATGAACGACATACGGTGCGGTCCGTACACACCACACGATATGTCGTTGCCCAGATCTGCGGATGCGATGGAGGACGCAGCGGAAGCGCATATAGTGCGTACACACTGGACAGTTAGAACGATTTGTCGTTCCAATCTGTCGGCAAACGACAAATCATTTAAAGAATCATCTAATTTGTACCCAGGTTTAGAGCAGCGATCTTATGGCGCCACATGTACTATTGTGTGTTATTTATCTGTTATTCTGTTTGTGCTATACTAATCCTTCTATGTATATTACATTTGCAACTTTCTTATGCTTAAATCAAACTCATTTCCACATCTACATTTCACTCCTAACAAGGGACTCACAGCGATAACCTGTAGAAAAGTTTATAAATAAATCCCTATCACTTGTGTTTAGAATTGTATGTAACTCCCCTTATAGGATATTGTAGAAGTCCCCTAATCTGTACATACGTTGTGTATTCTTGTTTCTGTGCAGGATTATAGTAAATTTAGTGCACGGAGCTGTTGGTTCCCACGCCAGGACCATGCGCTTTTTACAGGTAGTGTTTGATGGTGCAGGAGATCGCTTCCTCGCTGGAGATCACTTGGGCAACGTTTATCTGTTCAACCTGAACAGAAACAGGTGAGATGTGTGTGGGGGGGGCTTTCAGGACACTGTAACGTTATCTAACATTCTGCCTTTTGTGGGCGACTGATTAAGGAACCATTAATTGTAATGCAAGATGCTGTAGAATATCAAATGTATGTGTGTATTATTCTTAATTTATACAGTGCCGCAACGGGTCTGTAGCTACATACAAAGTACATAAACAGAACCAGTATGATGAAAACAAGTAAAATAGTGACGTACATTGCAGGACATGGTTTATAAACTTTGCTGTATCAGCAGTCATAGTGCCCAAATAGGCAGCGGGGCGGCTGATCCCAAGGCTTGGTGCTGTCGTTGGCAGTGGGGAAGAGGGTCCTGCTCGTGAGAACTTACAATCTATATAGGATTCAAGTCAGGATGTCCACATGTTCAAAATGTCGACACTTTTTACATGCCGACACCAGAATGGTAACGGTATATTTTTGTGTTATTATTAGGGTTAAGCTAAAATCGTTTTTTTAAAAACTTATGTTGAAATGATAAATGTCAACACTATGAATATGTCGTCGTTTTGCCATGCCAGGTCTTGTGAATGCCAGCTTCTCATATTACACCCATATATGCCTGGGCTCCATGGGATGTTGATTGGGCAAGGTGTGAAATTTCATTGGCTTATAGTCCCGTGCACAGTGTCATCTGC
Organism: Taudactylus pleione; assembly: GCA_031769625.1. Taxonomy (NCBI): domain Eukaryota; kingdom Metazoa; phylum Chordata; class Amphibia; order Anura; family Myobatrachidae; genus Taudactylus; species Taudactylus pleione. Next base: position 8,089,459 of record JAUIMM010000570.1, on the reverse strand, counting down.
CAATCAGAAACCATGAGATCTTTTATGGTCTGAACCACCAAAAAATTAGATATTACAAGGGCTTCCATGTTTTTTCTACATATGTAGAAGCTTTAATTAAGAAGAGTGTGTGCCTTAGTCGCAATGTGGGAAGTGAGTCAATCCCTGGAGCCAGACCACGCTCTGTATCTCAAATCAGCCTCTTCAGTTCACCGGTCAATGAGGCTCATCCTGACCCTTGCAGTAGCGTTATAGGAAATGCTTTTTACTACTCTGTTGAATAGAACGGGAGGGGTTACGTTCTCCCATCGGTGCTCTGTAACAGTGGCCTGCGGGCAAACCGCACACGCAAATACTTTTTTTTTTTTTCCTTTCTTGATAAATGGACACAGTATAACGTTAATTCTTTGTGTTAATTCTTCCTGCTAGGTTCGATCTGGTTCAGAGAACGATGCAAGCCTGCACGGCACTGGCCTTTAGCCTTCATAGGCAGTCTGAATTCCTCGTGGCACTGGCTGATTATTCCGTAAAGTGTTTTGATACAGGTAGTACCCGTGTTCCACGTTTTCCGATTCTCGGGGGCATTTACGAACATACAAATGCCTATTTTATTTTAATTTTATTTATGCCCCAAGCATGGTTTTGCATTTTATTTATTAAAGACCAATGGATTTACGGGAGAAAATGGCAGTGTTTGCAGGAAAACTTGGTTCATTATAGTATATGGGAAAGATTTCTGGACTGCACAACCTGACTATATATATGATAGGGATGTGCAGGCTCGGATAGGTTCGAGTTTGCACGTGGAGTTCGGATTTTTCCCTCCAAAAAAACGGAACTCAGAACGAGGCAAAACGTCATCTTACATGGACGAACATCATCATTCCTGGACAAAAGACCAGGAATGATGATGTTCGTCCATGTAAGATGACGTTTTGCCTCGTTCTGAGTTCCGTTTTTTTGGAGGGAAAAATCCGAACTCCACGTGCAAACTCGAACCTATCCGAGCCTGCACATCCCTAATATATGATGGGAGGTGCTACCTGATGAGACTAATGGCAGGCACAGAAACAGACAAATCTTAGGTGCACAACTCCAAATTATTAGATAATAAAATTTTGCAATCAATAGAGGTTTTTAGCATAATCATGGCCAAGCTTATGGGCCCACCCACCATATCCAGGTAACCTCTTTCGGGTAGGTCCCTAACATACTAGGGTTCAAATCCAGAGCGCAGGACCCCCCAAAACTGGCCCAGCCAAGCTGCCCCAGGGCACCACCATAGTAAGAAAAGTGCAGTGTAAAGAGATAGTTAGGAGCAGCTGCATATGAAGAATGAAAATAAAAAAGTGAAGTACATATATATTAAACACACAGTGAAGGGTTAAAATGTGTTATAATGGAAAATGTGTTATAATGCGGTGCCCTGAGACAGATCAACCAACGCAATCCAGGGGGACCCACGCCCCAAAAATTAACCAAAATTGCACTACAGTATATAACTTGTAGGACTTACCTAGAATCGTGCCTAATACAGTGTGCATATACATTACCATACTCCATGCTTTTAAACCAATAAGGAAGGGTGCCAGTCCAGAATGAGGGCGTCTCCTTTCCCTCAGATGTGCAACAAAGCACATTAAATGGAGCATATGGGAAAGATTTCTGGACTGCACAACCTGACTATATAATATATATGATGGGAGGTGCTACCTGAGATTTGTCTGTTTCTGTGCCTGTTCTTTATAGTATGTAAGATTGCGAGCAGGGCCCTTTGCCAGTTATTACCCAGCATCATTTTATTACTGTGTTCTCAATTGTAAAGTGCAGTAACATATGCTAGCGCTATATAAATAAGTCCTCTGACGAAAGCGGCTGAGTTGATCAGTGTTGTAGTCTATTGGCCGTATTCAATTTGAGGTGAAATGTCGGAATCGACGATAATTTTTCGCCTATGACGACATTTTCGCCTATTTCCAATATCCCCGTATTCAATTACATTGAGTTTTCGCCGGTGCGAAAAGTCAATGTTAAAAAAAACGGGGATAAGTTTTCACCAGCCATTTGCTGGTGGCAAAAAAAAGTGCAGAATTGGGGTTTAGGGTGCAGGCTCAAAAAAATTAGCCTGCACCCCTGGGAATGTCCCCTTTAAAATGATCTGTGTCAAAAAAAAGTTAAAAAAAAAAAAAAATAGGGACACCTCTAAAAACTTAGTTCAATTTTGGGGTAAAAAAAAAATAGGGAACACACTTCTAAATTAGCGGAATGGAGTCCAGAGGGGTTCCCTTATATGCGGCAGGTGCATTTTTGCTAAATTTTTAAAAATAATTTAAGGGACTTCAAAATATGCTTGCACCCATTTTCATGTACCCCAAATTTGATGGGCATAGTTTTTTCCCCAAAACAAACTTCTAAACGCTCTTCTGCATCACCTTCTTCCAAGCCGCATTTATGCATCTGCCGCGGCTATTTAAAAACCAGACTTTCTTCTGCAGGCAAAAATGGGGGTACCCATAGTGATCCCTCATGTCTGGACATCTTCAGGGGGGTACTAAGATTATTTCCCGAAAATTCCTGTTTTATTTCGCAGATCCAAGTTTCGCCGGTTCCCGATTTTGCCTACTTTGAAATTGAATACGGGGAATAGCTGGCACACGCGTGATACTTTTCCACCTGGAAAACAGACGAAGGAGGCAAAAAGTCCAGCAGGCGAAAAGGCTGGACTTTTCGCTTCAATTTGCATACGGGCCTATGTGGCTACGTGTACATGACTGCACCTAGTCATATAACATGCAGGGATATTTCCTGCTTTGCGTACATACAAAGCATTTTCCTGCTCATTAAGATCTGAATGTTATGGGTACATAGGAGGTATCTGTGATCGGCCATGAATATGAAAGCTACAATACATTGAGTCCCTAGTTCAGATACGTACAACTTTGTGTCCGTATAGCTCTTTACCCTGTTGTTTGGACGCCTCGTAATCTGTCTTTTAGACAACCAGGAGCTGGTCAGCTGGATGCGCGGACACGAGTCCGCAGTCACCTCGATCTCTGTACACGGTTCTGGCAGATACGCAGTTACCACTTCCAGTGACACCGCTCAGCTCTGGGACCTGGACACCTTCCAGAGAAAACGGAAGCTGAACGTTCGGCAGTCTGTAGGAATACAAAAGGTAAGGAACAGACCATAAACCCACCTTTATATTTGTGTAATAATTGGGAGACTTTGTTTTCCCAAGCTGGGTTCCGTGGGGTACCTGCAGGGTTTCCATATTATTTATGGTATATGTGATCAGCAAAACCAGTGCTGGTGGCTGACAATTAAAAAAATATGTGGACAAACTGTTGCACAACCCTGTCCACCACCACATAACTGACCCATAAATGACCGATGAGCACAATTTACTGTAATGTTTGCTGTATTGCTCAATAAGAAACTTTTGGGCTACGGTTGTCGTGAAAAAGATGCTGATACTCTAGGGCGCCGTGATCCATGAAAGTCTGGGAACCACTGTCCCAGCCTATTATACTGTTGTTTACTTTAGGACACTGGCAGTCCCTCGTCTACTGCATAGTTTGCTTGTAATCTCCAGTGGTATTAATTGTTATAACACATAAGGAAAAAGTAGGTGCGCCCAAGATGTCAATAAGCAGCTCGGGAAACTAAACTGGTGACCGAGCGTACTAAACTGGGCACCAGATTAGATAGCCTCGTCACTGGTTCAGGGAGGTGCGTGTTATATGCATTCAGCTTTCTCATTAGGGTTTATAAAGCCCGCAGTCTTCAAGCGTTGAATATTGGTGTCCTGCGGGTTTACTTTCCAGACTTCACAAGGGCGTGAACCAGTGGCAAGTAAAAGATAGAGATGGGATCTTTCCCAGAATAACCCATTCCAAATTACTGCATTCATAACTACACTACAAGTAAAGTGCGTATCAGACAAACCGCATAACAGTGAGCATGGAGACATAGAGAAAATCTATTCTACGCGCTGTACTGGCTCATCCCGCTCACAAACTGGTTGACTTAGTCGTGGATACGCCAGCAACGGCACATAAATTCGCTCCGCTCTCACAGATTTTTGTACGCAGCCCTATAGGACTGCGAACTAAGGGCCTGATTCAGAGCCGCTCGTAAGCGGCCGCTCGTTCGTTCCGAGCGATGTTTGCACAACTGCGCATGCGTACGGATCGTAATACGCATGCGCGAACCAGTCAGTGTGGCCGAAAATCGTTTGTTCGCTAAATAGCGAATGCCTGCTATTTTGAGTGACATAAGGATGCGTATGTGGGTGGTAACAGGGGAAGGTGCTTGAAAACGGGGAGCGGAGAGCCGAAAGCAGGCGTGCTTAAAGGTCAAAATGGGCGTTTTATGGGGTGTGCATAATTAATACAGCAGCGTCATTGACCACGTCACTGGGTTATTTTATAGTCGGAACTGCTCGCAAGATTGCGGTAGGAAAAAACAACCACAAGAATAGCGAGCAGTTCATACGCTGGTCGATGTACTCGATTAATCTAATAAATAGCGGACATGACGTAGGATGCGAGCGGCCAGGGGGCGTAGTTTCCCAAAAAACGACCGCAAGTTTTGTTCGGTCGTTCAGACATAGAGGCGTGAACAGACCGCAAAGAGCGAACGGTTCATTTGAATAGCCACCCCTTTTTTCTGAACGAGTGAGCGCAAATAGCGTCCGGCTCTGAATCAGGCCCTAAGTTCTGCAGGTTCAGGGCTACCGAAAGTGCAGCATTAGCGCGCGATTACTCGCTGGGCGAGCCGGCTCTCGTCCCAGTAGAGTGGTGTCATTGCTCCATTTGTTTTTAACATTTGACACCTTTAATTCTTTATTTTTTTTTACTATGCTATTTATTGTGTCACATTTTATTTAAATTTGGATAAAAAATAATATACATCACTGCTAGAATCACGTCCCAGAATGCCGTGCGAACGGCACTCTGGGCGGCATGCGCCTAGAATTAAAGTCCGGGGAGGGGAATATGGTTCTCTGAGCACCGGTAAGCTGATCTCATGTGCAGAGATCAGCTCCAGAAAGGGGGACTGATGATCAGTCCCCTCTGCACCACGCTCCGCTGTGCTCTGCATCAAGGGGGTGAGGGGGCGTGGCTAGACATGGGGGAGGGGGGAGAACGGGGGGGCATCTATTGGCTCTAGGGGGGAGGGGGGTTATGATTAATGTATTTTTTTTTCTGGGGTGGGATATAAACATATATAAAATTTTAACCACATATAGTGATACATGGGGAGGTGGGGTGGGCTAAACTGGGGACCCATTGTCCCTGGGGGTAAGGTTTGGGGGTCTTTGACAGTGGACTTACCACTAGGGGGGGGTGGGGGTTTATATTTGTTGTGATTTTTTTTTTTTTTACACTGACGGGGACTATTTTGCATGGTGGGTGGGAAGTCAAATTTAAATGTAAGAGGACACGGGGGTTTGGGGTGGGGTGCAAAACACTCCTTTAGGTATATATTTTTTTAAATAATATTTACTAATATTTTTTTAAATATTTTTTAAACTTAAATTGTTTTTTTTTTTTTTTTTTTTTTTTTTTATTTGGTTTTGACAAGAAAAAAAAAATTGTGAAAATTGTCAGTTAAGTGGTTCAAAATATTATCTTCTTTAAAATGTCACATATTTTTATAGTTGTTAAACTTGCTTCTATGTCTGTATGCATCTTCTCATTTCTTTTGTGTAGGTATTCTTCCTGCCATTAAGTAATACAATCCTGAGCTGCTTTAAAGACAATAGTATCTTTGCTTGGGAGAGCGATACCCTCACTTGCAAGTACCAGCTGCCAGCTTCAGAGGATGGATCTGTGTTCCAGTATAAAGCTTTTTCCATCACAAGGTAAAGTCTGGGGAATCTGCCTAACAATCTGTAACCTGCACCCCCCTAGTGACTCCAGTGGGCACCAGAACTGGTTTTCCTATCACATTGACGTTAAATCATTCGGTACGGTCCTGGACCACCGATCCTGCAAGTGCCCTGTTTGGAAACCACTGCTGTAAGGAGTAACTAACATTTGGTGGATGACTCACATATGAAAGCTGCGAGCGGTTACATTGGAAACCTAACTGTTGGCCTGCAGTGTACCGTCTATCACTTGGGAAACCCTTGTCATTGTACTACAACTCCCAGCATGCTTTGACATCTAGAAGTATTTAGAGGGCAAACCTCTGGATTAATTGCAGCCGTGTTTGTTTGTTTTTTTTGTTTTTTTTAATTTCCACAAAAAAAAAAAAAGTTTCAGAATAGGACGCAATTGCTTATTGTAAAATTGTGATTGGAGTGCTCAGAATAACTTGCAACAATATAACACAGCACTTTGGCAGAGCTGTAGCCAGCTTGGGAGCGTTTGTATCAGCCCCCTAAGCGGGTGGACGGCAGAGCTGGGAGCAAAGTAAAAAAAACAGGTAACTTTGCACCTGTGTAAAATCGTGCCGCACTGCAGGTGGGGCAGATGTAAGATGCGCAGAGAGACTGTCGTGTCCAAACTCAAATCTAAAATGCAGTGTAAAATATAAAGCTGTCCAGTACTTGTGGGCTACAGGCAATAGCAGCCAGTATTTACCCTGCATGCAAAATAATACATTTATTTTCACTCCTTGTATTGCAGCATGGTTGTCCAGGTGCAAAGTTACTTTATTTTTTTTTATTTTTTTGCTCTGTTCCCTATGGGGGTCATGTAATAGATTCTGAGATGAAGCAACTGGCGGGACAGTGCTTCTTTTAAAGAGGCAATCCGTTATAAGGATGGTTTTGCATTATAACTGTCGCTTTAAGTTCACTCCGGTTCGTTCATCTTGGAACCTATTGCATAACCCCCCCCCCCCCACCTCCCAGTGTCTTAGTTTTACTCATGAGCTAGCCGCATACACTAGCGTCCATACAGCTGAGGATCATCCATTAAGCCTATAAGCCTACTCTGATTAATTTGGGAACTAACACAGACACTTGTATGTGTTTCTGTTGCAGGGATGGGAGGATTTTGGCAGCTGGAGGGAAATCAAACAACCTGCATCTGTGGTGCCTTGGCTCCAAGCAGCTGTTCCGAATTATCCAGATGCCCGCAGTGGTGCGCAGCGTACGCCAGCTGGAGTTTCTCCCCGACAACTTTGACGGCGGTTCCAGCCAGGTCGGTGCACGGCTGCCTCTTATGTGAAAGATGATGCTGTGTTTTTAAATACATTTGGTCTCAAGCTCAGCAGAAGCCAAGAAGATACTTTCATAGCCTATAATGAGTATTCCATTGGCTGGTACAATGGGACACTTACAGAGCTTACACCAAATGCATTACGGGTGAGGGTCTGTTAATGAAAAGGTGTTTCAATTTTTACAGCGACCTTTGTATCTGTTTAAACAAGATAATTCATCATTTCTGTTTTGCCCATCAGGTCCTTTCTGCAGAAGTCCCCTGTGTGCTGTGTGCTGTCTGGGCAAACAATAGTTTTCTTTGTCCGTAGTCTGGCAGAGATATGATGGTTCTACGTGCATTCATATAAGTCATAAGTGACATCTTAGCTAATCATTATCACGATATTATCTATTATTATCTCTAATAACCAACCTGCATATAACTTCCTATGTATCTTGCCACATGTTCTCCGTGTCTGGGCCCAATGTGTTTTTTTTTCTATTGTCGCAGCTCTGGGCGCGCCCCAATGGTTCGCAATAGGTCTTCTGCTTGAAGTCTCTACCCAGACATGCGCTGCCATAATGGCAGAAATACTGGGTTATTGGACCATAAACTACAGCTTGGTTGGCCTAAAATGATCCCAGCACCAGAAAATTGTCCTTTTTAAAATCAATAGGATCACTGCTATCGCCGTGTTCATTTTCACTCTCGCTAACAAGTCTCAGGGATTCCAAAAGTAATGTTCCAGAATGCCTCCCATGTGCCTTCCTCTGACACCAATGTTGCCTTTTAAGCCTTTCTCTCTGACCGCACCTCACTCCTGGAACTTCCTACCTCTGAAAGTGCTTTAGAAATGTCTTAAAGGGGTCTGTCTTTGACCACTGTAGAGTCTTCTTCCCTGAGACCCAACTGTTGCCGGGTCCCCGGTCTCGATGCCGGCATCCCCCCCCACCACAAGTGGTTAATGGCGGATGCAACACCCCCGTGCTGCAGCCTGGACCATGTCTAGAGGCTGCGGCTGTGCAGTAAGGGATAAAGATCCAGCCCCTTTATCTTAACATGAGGTGTTTAAAATGGACTTGCTTTGTTCCCTGGATGTCCAGGGGGATCTGGAGTCTTCAGTGGGCTGCTGGGTCCCCCAGCCTCTCTCCTAGGGGAATTAAGTGCCTTCCTCTGCAGCCTCCTGCCTGAAAGTTTCATGAAAACGTAGAGGGAAGGTTGCATAAAATAGCCAGTTAAGTGGTTTGAGGGAGCTCTAAAGAGCTTCTCCTCTGTGGCCAGGAAACCCTGCCTGGACACCTTGGTTACCCATCTCTGGAGCTCGGATTCAGGCTATAGGTGGCAGCCTTGGTCCCTTAGCAGATTCCTGGAAGTATGTTTTAGAGGGAAGATTTTTCTCCTTCCAGACGTGCCGGCACCTGGGCGGTGACTATCACTGCGGGTGGGCTCAAGCACAGAATGGTTTCTTCATCCAGAAGTGTTTCAGCAGATTGTGGCGATAAGGGATCAGCCAGATGTTGACACTATGGCCTCTTGGTTGAACCACAAGCTGGATCTATTCTGCTAAGGATATAGTATCCGGAGGCGATTTCTAGTAGCTACTATGTCGGTCCCATGACATTTTCTTCTGATTGCGCTGGGACCTCCGGTAGCAAAGCTCCTATTTATGAAGAAGGTGAAAAGAGAAAAGGGTTCAGATGGTACTCGTGGCTCTGACAGGCCAAGAAGGTCCCGTGGTGATGTCTCTCTCTAAGAACAAGGCCTGTTAACATCAGTGAGCCTGATCATCATGAAATGTAGTGTGTTTGGCTTTAACTCCTGTGGAGTTGGGGATAATGATTCTTAAAGGCAAAGAGCTTCTCATAAGGTGGTAGGGCTCATACTCAAGACTAGAAAGCCAGTTTTGGCCAAGATTTATCCTAGGGTGTGGAAGATGTATATTTCCTGGTGGTGACAGTGGTTAGAGACTTAGATTGTTTAAGGTTCAAATCTATTGATCTTGTTTCAAAAGATTGTGGCACAGATGTTTTTACAGGGGGATGTTGCAACCTCAATACAGTCCTCCAATCGCCCTTAGATTTAATGACTTTACAGCATCCTTATTTCGAATCCTTGGATTCTGTGTAGTTGAGTCTTCTTACATGGAAGACCGCCTTTCTTTTGGCTATCTCCAGGGCCGGTGCAAGGTTCCCTGGCACCCTAGGCAGAACTTCAGCCTACCCCCCCCCCTTCCTCCCCCAATACACACTTTCCAGCCACTCAGTGCTGTCACACTCACCTGAGTATGCTGCTCAGGGGCTCGATGCTGTTCGCGGGTCTCCTGCTGGCGCTACCTGAAGAGCTGCTGGCACGGAGGAGCCCGGTCACTGCCTTGGAGTACAGCATAAAGCTGTATTCATCTGCGCGGTCACCTTAATGTGCAGGGGGTCCCGGTGGAAACATTTCTCCCTGGAGCAGGAGTGGAGCAGCCCCAGGTACCGGGGGAGAGCGGCAAGTCAGTGTGGCCTGGAGCAAATGGGGGGGGCCTGACCTACGCACCTTCCCTCAGATGTCCCCTCTGGCCAATTGGAAGAGAGAGGGGTGGGCGGTAGTTAATGGGGAAACAAGCCAGCCTCAGTGGTCCATCGCCAGCGCTCCCGGCCTCTGACACCACCGTGACAACAAAGCAGGCAGCGGCAGCCTGCCCTGAACCTGCCAGACACTGCGGGGGCCGTGGTGTGAGGAGACTGTGTGTAGCACTGATCTCACTGTCTCAGTCTCTGACATAGCGGTGGCCGCAGCTGCCGCTTGGACATTACATTACACTGGGGCGGCCGGGCCATTACACTGCCTGGTCATTGCAGTGGCCGCGGCTGTCTATACAAGTGCTGCGGACGCCGCTCGGGATTTACACAGGGGCCTTTATAGCTGGTACACATGTCATTAACACAACAAGGCAGCAAGCGGCGCCCTCCAGTGGCCGAGACCCCTAAGCAGCTGCCTAGTGGTGGTGCCGGCCCTGGCTATCTCTCTGGTGAAGAAAGTGATATTCTGGTACCACTTAATTCAGGATTTTGTGAGCCCCCAACGTTAGGCCTTGGTCAGTCTTTGCAGATGTGGGATCCCTGCACTGGATGTTGTCAGGGCTCTGAAGACCTGCAGCATATTAATAGGACTCTTCAGTTTATCAATGGTGATGATATTTTGGTCCACTGAGTGGTTATCAAGTGTGTAAACAGACTATTTGAAGATGGAACACTTCAGTAGTTTAACTGGTTTACATTGGAGCAGGGAAACCTGTTCCTGAAGAAGCGAGGGAGCATTTTACCAGATTTGGTGACCACCTCCTGGGTGGAGCAGCGTGAGTCCGCACTGTGCACTGTATCAGGTAGCCAACTCTTCCTCGGTCCCTACGTTCAATCGGTTTTACAAATTCAATGTTTCTGGACGGAAGGTGTTGCAGACCGCAGCTTCTAAGGATACTCGCACGTAGGGGCAGCAATGAGAAAATTACCCAAACTTTGTGTCCCTCAAGAGAATTTTTATACTTTTGTTAAAACCCTTTATCTCAAGCAATTGGGGGACACTGGGTCCCCACTCTTCATGCTCTGGTTTTCCAATTTTTTTTCTTTTAAGTAACAATCGCCATGGACATTGTCTTTCTTCTCTCCTGCCTTGTCGGGCTCAGAAGAATAACTGACGTCACAGCAGATCCGGGGATATAGAGGAGAGAAGTTTCAGACTTTGTGTAGATATTTTTAATAGTGTCCAAACATCTAGCTTCAGCCTGTATACTACAGGGTTCCAGTGTCCCCCAATGTATTCAGAGGAAAAAGGATTTAATATCAGTATAATAAATTGTTATTTTTTATTTTTTTCTCTTCTCTTCTCTGTCTGTCATTCATTATGCAATGAGAATATAGGATGGAATGTTACGTAATAAACTCTTCCTGGTGTGTGTGCTGTTCCTTTAGGTTCTTGGGGTGCTCAGCCAAGATGGGATAATGAGGTTTATCAATATCCAAACGTGCAAACTTGTGTTTGACATTGGAAGCCATGATGACGGCATAGTGACATCATCTGTAAGCCCAAATGGCCGCTACATTGCCAGCGTATTGGAGAATGGCAGTGTTAATTTGTACAGTGTCCAGGCATTGACCAAAGAAATCAATAAGGTGAGTTGTCTCTATCTTATGTGTTCCTGGGTCTGCTGGTCTCTTCCTACAGCTCTCACTATTGGCTCCTGGGCCTACTGGTCTCTTCCTACAACTCTTGCTATTTACTACATGCCACACAGTAGTGCCCCCACTGTTCACGTTATGCCACACAGTAGTGCCCCCACTGTTCACGTTATGCCACACAGTAGTGCCCCCACTGTTCACGTTATGCCACACAGTAGTGCCCCCACTATTCACATGCCACACAGTAGTGCCCCCACTATTCACGTTATTCTACACAGTAGTGCCCCCACTATTCACGTTATGCCGCAAAGTAGTGCATAATTTGCCATTTAAAATGGTCTAAATTCTCACATTTTGAGAAGTTCTATTTAACCACAACTGAACTTTCTTCCTTTATTTGAAGGGTGTTTGTCATATTTAGTTATGTCATCGAATTAAGACTTGGGTAAATGCACTAACTTACTATGTGCAGCTAATTTGCTGTCTCCCTCCCTCCTTGAGCAATGGCTGGTTCCTCTCTCAACTGCATTCCCTGTGGGCAGCAGAGGCTGTAAGCTTGTGTGGCTCCCGGGCGACTTGTGAGGGGTTACGGTGATGGGCCAATGGCAAAATTATGTTGTGCGGGAGGCCCGGAGTCCTTCCTCCTGTACTGTGTATTATTGTGCGCCTCCTAGGGGCTAAGCCTATGGTCAGGTGCCCGGCCCTTTGCTCCTCCCATCTCCTGATCTCTGTGGTTGCAGGGCGCACGTTAGCAGTCACAATCTGGCCAGGACACATCTCTGCAGTTAGAAACGGGCACTGTGTGACGGCCTAGCGTGAGCGCTTTTAATTGCTGATCCGTGTTGCTTTCTATTTTGCAGCCCCCTCCACCACTTGTAAAAGTGGTTGATTTAACCAAAGACAAGGACTCTACAGCTAACAAGTCTGGAGCAAGTAGTGAAAGGGTTAAAGTTGCAGCGGGCCGGTCATGTCGGCCTTGGAAATCAAAGGAAGAGATCATTAAGACTAGGATTCTGCGACCAGACGGGAGTAGCGCATCGGATAATAAAGAGGTACCTTCTGCTGTACAGTCTCTGCTTATCTATATAGTAAAGTACAGTGTAACATTGTTTCTCTTTCCTTCAGTAAATGCCAAGAGCGGGCACTCGATTGAAGGATTAAGACCCCTGCAACCACTCCTGCCTGCCTATCATTAGTGAGGAGGTTATGGCCACAGGCAGGTTGTGTGTCCCTATACTTTTTGACTTTCTTTTTACATGTCCTAATTTGTCTGTGGTGTGTTATGGTGCATACACACGGTGACACTTTCTGTCAGATCTGAACGATAACGATTTTAAAAATCGTTCAATAGTTCATATCTGATAGAAAATTTGACATGTGAGCCTGCAACGATGAACGATGCGCGTTCCTGATGTGTTTGCAGTCAGATTTGGACGATTTCATTCATTTTAATACTGTCTGAAATCGTTCATATCGTTGGTAAAAATCGTTCATCGTTCCTCTGACAGATCTGACTGTGTGTATGCACCATTAGTATATTTTTTTTTACAGAGCAGGGGGTTAGGGGGTGGAGCTTCATATGTAGGATTTTTACAATGTAAATATCATGTGGAGTCTTGCAACCAATAGCAAACTTCCTCTTTCCTCTAGTGACCGTTCCTGATGTCATGCAGTCTGGCTCCTCCTCCTATTCATCTGTCCTTTACCATTGGTCACTTGTTTCCTACCGTGCCTCCTCACTGGCTGAACCACTCCCCGGTATTACATTTAGACCCACCGTCCGTCTCCCTTTTCCAATTTGTACAAGTGTGTACTAGGCAGAGCGATGGCACTCCTAGTGAAGAATGGCACATGAACAAATTAAACCAAACAAATGGAGAGGGTACAGGGAAAGTTCCTTGTCCAGCCATTTCCACCCCGCACCTCCTGCATCACAAATTGGAACCACTTCCAGTTTGGCTACTGCCATTGTGCCTCCAGTCTATTGCTAGGGTGTCTACCAGTGATGGCAAGGGATTACCGTCCCTTCCCCTAGATGATTTTGTGTTCAAGGCTCCCTGTCTGGAATCTGCATTCTGAAACCACATTTCTAGAACTCCGATGACACTGATAGTTAGTAAAGTTCATCCCTGACTCCAACCGTGACCATGAGCTTGATGTGGATCCTGTTTGACATCTTTTCACTGGTTTCTTATCTCCCAGGAAAAGATACTGGCACTTAAGGCCGAGGCCACATCCAATCTGAAGGCTTGAGGTGTCGTTTATCACTTCTGTGCGTATAGAAAGATGCATCTTGCATGTAGCTTTAAGCTGCCCATCCACTAGGCGATTATACCTAGCGATGGAGCGATAACGAAGGTCGTTATCGCTCCATCGCTTGGTAATCGCCTGCAATTCGGGCAGTAAAAGGTTAAAAACGACCAGCGATGCGTGCGCCCGCTGGTCGTTTTTAACATCAATCATCGGCCGAGTATGACGGTCAACCTGACAACCGCCGCTAGGTTGCCATGTTTGGGGATGGTTGATCTGCATACACTGAACGTCTGAACGTTCAGTATGGATACCAAGAGGTAATACTACCAACAGAAGACACGAGCGAAACTTAATGAGCGCAATGAGTATTAGCGTAAAATTATTGCGCACATCGGTACAAATAGCAGATAATAAGAACACCGAAAAGTAAAGAGTGATACATTATTATAACTCAGAAATCCGCATGTAAATAACAATGCATATAAAACCATAGGAACGCCATGAATACAGCAAAGTCTTTGACACACGGAACAAAATAGCGAAGAGACTGGCGAGGGCACCCAGCAGGTGAGACACTAAGAAAAACCACAATAAAGAGGGTAGGGCTAATTGGAATTAGGAGGCTCTATAGCATTTCTGGATGCTAGCAAAGGGCCCAAACTCTGTGATACTTAAGAGGACATTTCTTCTAATGGTACATGAAGCGTTCATGAGAAATAGTGACATTAACCAAGTCTATCCATGCGGAAAAACAAGGGGGATTGGGGGCCATCCATGTTCTGATACATACACGGGCTAAAACTAGAAGATTGTTAACCTACAGTGGCCAAGAAGAGCTCAAGGAATCCGCCAGGTCAAGCTCAAAAAGACAAATACGAGGAGTAAATAGAGGCATACGTATTCTGGTCTCCTGAGTACACCCCACAAATCTTATCCAGAAAGAGGCGACCCGACGACAAGACCAAAGCAAATGCCAAAAGCTAGCAGGTGACAGTGCACACTTAGGCCAACCATCCAAAACTATGAAGGCGGACAGGCGTCCAATAAACTCTATGCAGAATGTAAAGTTGTATTTGTTGATATCTGGCATACGCCGTATGTGTTGATATTTTTATGCTGTACTATACCCATTTGACGTTTTCACACTATGAATTTATCTCATTATTTTTTGGCAAGTTATTAATAGTCTTATGTTTGTGCTTGATGCAGAATGAGTTACCAGGTGGGCTGAACAAGGAACGTCTTCAAGCTTTACTGAAAGGGTTTGGAGAGTATCCGGCAAAATACAGGTAAAGAAACGCGTTGAGGTTCTTCTTTAAGGTGCATTAGTGCAGGGTCTGAGAACATTTTTCGGTTACATTTTCTTTGCCTGTCCATCCCTCATGTCCCTATGAAGCAGTTATATAGCGGAAGGAGCCTGGTTTCCCAACTGTATTGATGTGGGAAGGTTGTGGTGTCAGAGTCTCTCTGTTTCTAATGAAGGTCCTACATCTAGCATGTTCATTGTGTTCGATTGATTAGGGCTTTTATAATGGATGTAGAGTTAAACAAATCATTAATTCCTCTTGTATTGGCTTAGATAACGCTAGAGATAAGAGTTTGGTCTTTAACTGTGAAAAATAAAGAAATTTCTTGAGATGTCATCAGCAATCCATTTTATAATATCTGATGTTCTTACAAGGGTCAGGAAGGTCCACTTATGTCGGTAAATGACCCTGATTCCAGATAGAAAGTTACCTGTGAATTTTTTTTTTTACAATATTTTTTTTTTTTTTTTATCTTTTGGCTTTTATTGTTTATGCAGAATGTTTATATGGCGTACCTTGCTCCAGCTGCCGGAGAACCATGCGGCCTTCAGCAGCCTCACGGACAAGGGCACACATGCCCAGTACCTCCTGCTTCACCAGGAATACCCCATCAAAAGCAGGAAGCTCTTGAGGGTTCTCCAGAGGTAACCATGTGCTTTCTTAACTCCTCAATATAGCAATTTGCAGCATTTTCTTGAAATTCCTGCTCAGCTAATCTGACCCGACGCATTTCACCCCTTGGTATCAGCTGATTTACTCATGGCTCTACAAGACTTCTCGGTAATGGAAATGCTCTGTATAGATCCAGTCACGTAACCATGATGAGTTTGCAGAGCAAGTTTTAGCTTTGTATATCATCTCCCCATCCTTTTGCGTGTATGTTCCTACTTTAACAGAATTTAATTGAGAAGTCTGGGTAAGACTGCCACATTGCTCAGTGTGTACGGCCAATATGTGCTCTCCCAACATCGTCCAGTCGGCTGTGGTGCACGTCCCACCGACCGTATTGTAAGCGGCCCTGTTGCAGGTAATGATGGATAGAACGAGGTATCGTTCCGTCGTTCATTACTTCGTTCCGATGTGTACCCAAGATCAGACATGTTGGCCCGACATATCAGCTGGGTACACATCGCTTCGCTTTACAGTGAGGAACTCGAACTGGATTCTGTGGCGAAAGTGGAGCCAGTGACGAAGTTGAAGGAGAGGTTAATTTGGAGTAACGGGATAGGAGGATACGATGAGCTACAGCGCTGAGGAAGGCGTGAGAGGGGAGAGGAAGGCTGGAGAGTAGCTGGTTACAACAGTTCGGGGTTGCAATAAGCTCAGCCTCAGACATGTTGAGTTTAAAAAAGATCTCGGACATCCAGGAGGAGATCTGAGAGAGACGGATGGAAATGCGAGAGAGGGTGGGAGGGGGATAGTATCATCTACGTATAGTTGGTATTGTAGAATGAATGAGCTGATTAGGTCACCCAGGGAGGAGGTGTGGAGAGAGAAGGGGACCAAGGACTGAGCCTTAGGGAGCAGGAGGTGGGAGAGAGTTGGAGATAGAGACAGAGCAGGAACGGTTAGATAGGAGGGCAGGTAAGAGAGGGGCAGGGTCACTCAGATTAAACCCTGTAATTAGAAAACTTTTATATTATTGTTTTTAGGTTTAGTTGTACCTTACATTTAATTCTGTAGCATGAAATGTGTGCCGTATTGGTTTTAGTGCTGGTCGCCTTCATCCCAGCATTGCTGTTTCTGATCACCAGGACGCTGTCCGCATTGGCCCACTGGTCTGCAATATTTGGAGAAACAAAGTACCTACCTCTGTTGGCTTTTCCATTCGTCAAACTTTTTCAGAACAACCAACTCATCTGCTTTGAAGTTGTGGCTACAGTGATAAGTACGTCCTTTAGTTCTTGTGCTCTCTATTATTTTCCTTGTGTTTGTTTTACCCTCTAAAAGTCGGAGCTTTTAAAGTACAGATCCATGCGTGATTGGTTTGTAGTCATTTATATGAACCGGTCGCGTCATGAATACTAACGTCTAGAACATGAATGGTATTTGGGCATTTCTAGTAAGAGATACCAAGCTGGTAGCCCTGCATGACTTCTGATAATCGGCCATAATTATAATAAAAATGTTTTATTATAGTTAGAGCAGCTGCTGTAAGATTTCTTATGACCACATCATCATACAATTTGTCACCTCTCTGTAGCCAACTGGTGTCAGCATTGGTTCGAATATTTTCCGAATCCTCCAATCAACATTCTAAGCATGGTAGAGAACGTTTTGGCTCATCACGATAAAGAACTTCTCCAGCATTTCGTGAGCTATGACGTCACATCCCAGGTAACCAGCGCACCCTCTGGCGTGCTCGATCGTCCATGGGATTTAGCTTACAAAGTATAACACAAGTCTCCCAGGTCAGCATTTATTTATATAACATCGGGAAAGTTCTGGCTCTTAAGAAGTCTTAAACGCTAAAGTCACTAAGGGGCTGATTCTGGGTTGAAAGCAAGACAAAAAAAAAAGTGCCAGTGACTTTGCACCTTGGTATAAACCATTCAGCACTGCAGATGGGGGGATATAACACGTGCAGAGAGATTTAGATTTGGGAGCAGGCGTATGTAAATGACAGTGTACAAATAAAGCTGTCCAGCGTTTCTGGGCTACATGCAAAAGCAGCTAGTATTTACCCTGAATAGAAAATATTATATTATTATTGTCCTTTATTTATATAGCACCACAGGTGTTCTGCAGCGCCCAACATAGTACATAAATAAGTGAACAAGAAACCAGACTTACAGTTCAATACAATGCAGGACAAGGACATGGTTTATACACATTGCTACCCAATAGCGATCATAACACTCATAAACAACAGGGTGTAAGCAACCAGGTGTTAGGTGCCCTAGGGGGGAGTGAGGAGTAGATGAAAGTATAAGTAAGGAGGAGCACAAGAGGGTAGAGGATCTTGCTCGTGAGAGCTAACATTTTAATGGGGAGGGGCAGACAAACAGGCATGACATAGATGGGGTAGACAGGGAGGAAGGAGCATGTAGCAGTGGGTTAGGATGAGAGCTGGAAGGCTTTGATGAGGTATTGGGTCTTGATAGTCCGTTTGAAGATTTGTAGGGAGGTGGAGAGTCTGATAGGAAGAGCGTTCCAGACGTAGGGAGCAGAGCGGGCAAAATCTTGGTGGCGGGAGTGGGTGGAAGTAATCAGTTGGCAGGAGAGCCTGCATGCATTTGTTGAGCAAAGAGGGCGGACGGGACTGTGAAGGGAGATGAGGTCAGAGATGTAAATGGGAGAGGAATGGATGAGGGCTTTGTAAGTGAGTGTAAGAACCTTGAATTGGGTTCTGAAGAGGAAGGGGAGTCAGTGGAGGGCTTGTAGGAGAGGGGAGGCAGATGTAGAATGTTTGGAGAGGAAGATGAGCCGAGCAGCAGTATTGAGAACAGATTGGAGTGGTGAGATGTGGGAGTCAGGGAGGCCAGATAGGAGGAGGTCACAGTAGTCCAGTCTGAAGAGGACTTGTGAGTGGATGAGGGTTTTAGTAGCATCCTGGGTGAAATAGGGTTGGAAATATTTTTTAGATGGAAACAGGACTGTGAGAGGTGCTGAATGTGTGGTTTGAAGGAGAGGTAAGGAGTACATGATAACTCCAAGACAGAGGTTATTCGGGAGGGTGGGAAGATGATCAGCTCAGTCTTAGACATGTTAAGTTTAAGAAAGCGCTGGGACATCCAGGAAGAGATAGCAGAGAGACAGTTGGAGGTATGAGTTAGGAGAGAGGGTGAGAAGTCAGGGGAGGAAAGGTAGATCTAAGTATCATCAGCATAGAAATGATATTGGAGGTCAAAAGAGTTGATGAGTTCACCTAGAGAGGACATATAGAGGGAGAATAGGAGAGGTCCAAGAACAGAATCTTGGGAAACACCTACTGTAAGAGGATGTAGGGGGTGAGGGGTGTCATGAGAGGAGACAGAGAAGGATAGGTCGGAGAGGTAGGAAGAGAGGCCTGTGTCACATAGACCAAGGGAGTGAAGGATTTGCAGGAGGAGAGGGGGGTCCACAGTGTCAAAAGCAGCAGAGAGGTCAAGGAGAATGACCAGAGAGTAGTGGCCTTTGGATTTGACAGCAAGGAGGTCATTGCTAACTTTCGTGAGGGCAGTTTCAGTGGAGTGGAGAGAACGGAAGCCAGATTGAAATGGGTATGGGAGGAAATAAAGGCAGTTGAAATCAATATGCTCAAGGAGTTTGGAGAGAAAAGGGAGGAGAGATATGGGTCGGTAGTTAGAGTGTTAGGTTTTTTAAGAATGGGGGAGACAAGGGCATGTTTGAATGCACAAGGGACAGTACCTGATGAGAGGGAGAGATTGAGGAGGTGGTAAAGATGGAAACAGACAGACAGAAGGATAGAGGAGAAGGTAAGTATTAGGGTGGAGGGGGGGGCCGGGTGAGGGCCATGACTTCCTTTCCAGATACAGGAGAGAGTGATGTCAGAGTTGGTAAGTTGGATGGGGAGGGGTGGTCAGGGTAAGGAGGGGGCGTAGTGCTGAGGGTCTGGTGGGATATGATGTCCTGGCGTATGTAATCCGTTTTAGATGTAAAGTAGGTGGCAAAGTCAAGGGCAAAGAGCGAGGAGGGGAGACGAGAAGGGGGTGGGCAGAGGAGGGAGTTGAAGGTGGCAGATGCCGGGAGGACCGGGAGATTCTTGATATATGATTGTTTAGAGAGGGAAAGGGCAGCACTGTTGGATGAGAGCATAAATTTGAAATGGAGGAGGTCTGCCTTAGAGTGTGATTTTTCTCTCCACTGTCACTCGGCAGTTTGTGAACACTTTTGCAGGTATTTGCTGCATTTGGAATGCCAGGGTTGAGGGGTGGATCTGTGAGGGTGAGTAGTGATTGCTGGAGCAACAGAATCAAGAGCAGCAGTAAGGGAGGCATTGTATAGGGAGGTGACTTGTTCAGAGAGAGTTAGTGGAGAGAAGTGAGTCAAGCATTGAGGAAAAAGAAACTGTATCAATTGCCTCAATGTTACGCTTAGTGATGGTAGCTTTAGGAGATAGAGAGAGGGATAAGTTAAAAGAGTGAAGGTGATGGTCAGGGAGGGGGAATGGGGAATTGGAGTAATCAGAAATATCACAATGCTGAGTGAAGACCAGATTAAGCGAGTGCCTATTCACACGTGAGGGTAAGGAGTTTAGAAGCAGAGGATTCTGTGGGGATATCAATTGGAATATTGAAGTCACCTAGGATAAATGGAGGGAAAGTCTGAGGAGAGCAAGTGCGGGAGCCAGGAAGCAAACTTGTCAAGGAATTTGGAGGGAGGGCCAGGGGGATGATAAATGACAGCTACTCTCAGGTGTACTGGTTGGAAGAGGCGTATAGCATGAACCTTAAATGTAGAGAATGGATGGTTTTGAGGGTATGAGTTGGTAGGAGAACCGGGGGATAGAAGGACCCCAACACCACCACGACCACTGGACCAGGGGGTGAGAGAGAAGGTGAGGCCCCCAGAGGAGAGAGCTGCAGGAAAAGTGGCGTCAGAGGGTGAAATCCAGGTTTCGGTAACTTAGGAGATGCAGGGAGTTGGAGATGAAAAGGTCATGGGCGGAGACTATCTTATTACCGAATGATCTGGCATTCCAGAGGGCAATGGATAGAGGGACAGTGTTTGTGGGGGAGATATGAATGAGATTATCAGGGTTGCTGTAGCAAGAAGGTGAGATTAATTTGGGGGACCGAGATGAATAGAGTGTAGCAATAGTGCAGGCTCCAGTGCTCGGAGGAGAACCTGTAGGAAGTGGGCAGGGAGGGGATTTGGATGGAGGTGGGGTGAAGTGACAAGGAGAGAAGGGTGGGAGGAGTGGTTAGCGGTGGGGTAGTAGGACCATGGGGGGTTAAAAGAGAATGAAAGTGGAGTAATGGGGGAGGAAGGCAGAGAGAGGAGATAATGGGAGCAGGAGGAGACAAGGATGGAAGGATAACGGTGGAGGCAGAGGGCAGAAAAGAGGATCAGATAGAGATTGAGTGAAGGCGGCAGTTGAAGAAACCATGGTCATGGTGTGGGGGAGGAAGCCTGAAAGTAGGGAAGAAATATGAATGTGAGAGAGAGTGCAGGAGATTTGCAGTGTTGGAAAAGGTGAATGCACAATAACAAAAGTGTATTATTACGTGGAATAAAAGTGGAAATATAATTAATGCAGAAATGTAATATTAAAGTAGACTGTGTTAGTTGATAGGTGATGTGAGGCTAGGCAAAAGAGCTAAGGTAAAAAGATAGTGTAAATAGGTAAGCTGACATTGGCACATATACAGTATGCATTGAGAAGTTTGTGAAAACCAGAGAGCCAGCACAAGTTATAGCAAGTAAAGTGCTAAGCTCTTGCAGTGACCAAACAGGGAGCCCAGTGATGACTGTCCTGGATATGCAGACAGCAGGTGCTTGTGAAGAGATTTCGAATCCCAATTCTTGGTCCAGATATTGTTTGAAGTTAGAATGTTTTCGTTCTGTTTCGCTTCGGTTGAACACCGGTATAATGTAAAAATTAGGTTTAAAATGTAAATTGCACTTTTAAATTATGCACTTATAAATGTTATGCCCCAGCAGCCATGGCCCGCAGTCTAACAATGACCTTTTAAGTATGTATTTCGCTCTGTGCCTGTTGCTCACACAGGGTCTGCAACTTTTGAACTGAAGTGTGGGGCAATGGCGGTGGGATATGCACCCGGCCGCACTAGTGTATATGTGTGTGTGTCCATCTGCTGGGGAAATTGTATGGAGATGTATCAAGCAGTGAAAAGAGAGGATCAGTTGAGAAGTTGCTCATAGCAACCAATCAGCTTTGAGGTAGCATATATCAAGTACATTCTATAAAATGATAGGTAGAAACTAATTGCTTGTGATGGACAACTTCTCCACTGACACACCTCTCCACCCTTCTCACTGCTTCATACATCTCCCTTATAGACTGTAAGCACCACTGGGGCAGGGACTGATGAGAATGACTAAACATTCGTTGTAAAGGGTTGCGGAATATGTGTGCGCTATACACATAAATGTTAATACATTTTTTTATATATATTTCTTTGCAATATATATGAATTGGTTTCCAAAGTAACAGCACAGACAGATGGAAAAAAAAATAAAATAAAAAAAAACCAACAGTTGGTGTAACAGTACTGAGCAAATGAAAGCATCCACTGGAGTAGACATGTACAAACATGTATAGCAATCAGAATACGAAGCGATACTCAGTCAGATAAAAAAATAACCCAAAATCAAGTACCACAGCACATAAAACAAACAAACATAAAGACAACAAATAAAAAAGACAAGACCAGGGGAAAACTTAAGAAGCATAGGGGGAGAAGGGAGGGTGTCACCTAGAGCACCAGTTATTTAAATTGGAGCATCGGCATAGTCAGTGGAAGATTTAAACTCAAGCCAAGGGAGCCAGGTATCCCTAAATTCACGCTGTTTCTCAACTCCCTATCGTCCATGTAAAGATCCACGCGAGCAAACCCATTCCTTTAGTGAAGGAGGGGCCACAGATTTTCAGTGAATAGGATTTACTGCTTTCGACACACGGTTAAGAAATTTGACGAGGGATTTCTTGTATAGCTTAAGCAATCCAGGGTACAAATTTAGAAGCCGAAAGGAGGGGTCTGAGGGGACTGCATATCCTAAAACTGGTGCAGAAAGAGAAATAACTTTCTCTCAAAAAGGACGTAGCTCTCGACAATCCCACCAAATATGTAGGGGCGAGCCTTCTGCAGAATTACAGTGCCAGCAGCACAATTTTAGCTAGTATTTGTGGACACCTGTACCAGCATGTGATTACTTTATAGTGGGTCTCGATCACTGAATAACTAATGGAGCTAGCAAAAGAGTTATCAAAAGTCCATCCTGAGGGGTGAACGAAACCCCCAAATCACATTCCCAGTCATTTAAAAACTTGGGGGCTACAGGGTAAGCGTTTGCTATCAGCAATTTATAACGCAAACATAGAGAATGGGACGGATGAGCAGCCGCCAGGTACATATCTTCAAAGGAGGTTAATGGTCTACTGCAGGCCAATCGAACTTCTCCACTATGAACAAAATGCTTAAGCTGAAGGTATCTCCAAATCTCAGCCGCTGGCAGGGACCACCTCATCTGAAGGGAGCTAAAGGGCATGACCTTACCAGAGTCCACCAGCTGACCAACTCTGGAGACACCCTGCACTTTCCATTTATCAAACATATGTCCAGAAGTACTTGGAGGGAAGTCTGGATTATTAAATATTGGGGTCAAAGGTTTAAAGAGAAGAGATCCATGGATATGTTCTCAATTTATTCCATCTATCTAAAGTGGGACCTATTGTAGGGTGGGGCAGGCTACAATGTCCATGGATAGGTAGATAGAGCTGTAGAAGCGATTTTCTAACTGGACCCATTGTCTGGCATCTCCGACCCTCGTCCAGTCCATTATGCGACCAAGCATAATTGCATCATAGTAAGTTGGAAAATGCGGGAGTTGGAGTCCCCCCCCCATTGTCTTACATCTGAATAATATAGCATGCTTAAAACGAGGTTTGCGGACACCCCAAACAAAGTCTCTCACTATGTTATGTGGCTCACGAAACCACAGCTGAGGGACCCTAATGGGCAAAGACTGTAGTATATATAAGACCCAGGGCAGATCATTCATTTTAACCACACTGACCCACCCCAACCAAGAAGAAGTCTTATTTGTCCAAGTCTTTAGTTCCAATCGCAAGGTCTGTAGTAGAGGCTTAAAGTTATGTTCAAACAACCTGGAGAGATCTTTATCAAGAATGACTCCAAGGTATTTGAGACTAGAGGCGTGCCAAGTGAATGCGAAAGCATGTTTCAGCGCGTCAATAGAGAGGGAACGAGCTGTTAAATTCACTGCTACCGATTTTGAATAATTGACCTTGAAATTAGATAACGCGCCAAATCTACTGAATTCTGCCACTAGGTTAGGGACCGAGGTGATCGAACTGGAAAGTATTGCTAATAGGTCATCAGCAAATAAAGCTAATTTATAGTCGACCCCTCTGAACACACAAACCCGTCACATTGGGATTGGCCCTAATAGCTCGTGCCAGTGCCTCCATGCAAAGAACGAAAATTAGAGTGGATAGAGGGCAGCCCTGTCTAGTGCCATTTCTAATCCCCACCAGTTCAGATAAAACTCCATTAACCCTATTCCTAGCTGAAGGGAGATGATATAGCGACATTATACGATGTAGACATTCAGGTCCCCCAGACCCATATGTAGGAGGACCCCCTGCATAAACAGCCACTCAGACCTATCGAACGCATTTTCGGGATGAGTGGAGGACAATCTGGACAGAACTACCAGCAGCCAAGTGTATCAAATCAATAACTTTGGTAGTGTTGTCCCGAGCCTTCCTCCCTGGAACAAGTCCCACTTGGTCTGAATGTATTAGATTGGGGAGTAAAAGCTTAAACCGATTGGCGAGGAGCTTAGCAAATAGTTTAATGTCTACATTGAGCAATGATATAGGGTGATAACTGGAACATTGGGCCAGTATAACGGTGATATACGCCTCAAGGGTTTGGGGTGAGAAAAAGTAACCACCTGTAATTGAATTAAAGGCCGGGAGCATTTTAGGGAGCAATAGTTCCCGGAATGACTTGTAATAAGCAACAGCGAAACCATCCGGGCCCGGGCTTTTCCCAGATGGAGTCTACTTAAGAGCTACCTCTAACTCAGACAGGGAGAAGGGGGAATCTATCCAGGCCCTGTCTTCATCTGTAACAATGAATGTCATGAAGATATTGGGCTACCAGCCCCCGGAAGGTGTTAATCTCTTCTGGGGATTTAGGATCACGCACATTGTACAATTTAGTGTAATAAGAATGGAAAGCTGCTGTGATATCCCGAGTGAGCGTACGATTCCCACTCGAGGGCTCATGGATAGATTGAATGAAGAGGGAAGCCCTTTGACCTCTGAGAGCCCTGGCTAAGTACTTCCCCGTCTTGTTACCCCACTGGAAAAAGCGGCTCCTGCATAAGCAAAAGTCTCGTCTAACTGAGTCAAAGAGGAGTCTACGCAGGGCTACTCTAGTAGCAGACAAATCGGAAAGAAGCTGGGAAGAGGGGTGTCTCTTATGAGATGTCTGTAGGGATTTAAGCTTCTGTAAAAGGGCTACTTTTTCTAATTTTTCCTTCTTCAGCATTGATGCCAACTGGATCAATTTGCCCCAGAGGACACATTTGTGGGCCTCTCAAACTGTGACACTGGAGACCTCCGGAGTTTAGTTAGCAGAAAAATATTCATGTAATGCCAACTCCAACTGAGTCCTGCAATGAGGATCAGCTAGAATCTGCTCATTTAAGCGCCAAAGGCACTGCTTAACAGAGGGGTGAGAGGTCAGCAGTGTCATGGAGATAGGGGAGTGATCCGACCACGTGGTGAGCCCAATGTCAGAATGCTTAAGAAGCTGTAGTAACCTGCGAGGTAAAAATAGGTAATCAATTCTTGAATAGACGTTAAGTGGCCGCGAATAAAAAGTGTAGTTCCTATCGCCCGGATGCTGGAGCCTCCAGGAGTCCATAAGCTGGTGGTCAAGCAAGATACGTCTTACCTGTCTGTGTCGCTTTTGTGGAGGGACCAGAGATGTCAAGTTCAGGTTGAATAGACCAATTCAAATCCCCACCAACGATCGGGATTCAAGTCCCCGCCAACGATCGGGATACCAGACAGCAAAGCTTCCATCTGGTCGAGGATCTTGGCAAAGAACGCCGGCTGGTTTCTGGTTGGGAGCATAAACATTAATGAGAGTACGATTGGCCATACAATGAGCATCTCCCCATAAGCACTCTACTCTCCATCAACACAGAATGTGATAAACCTTGAAAAGGGAGCATTTTGGAGAACAATATAGCTACTCCCAGAGATTTACAACTGCTATTGTTACTTAAAAAGACAGTGGGGTAGTTACGATCTGAAAATCTCGGGGCTGCTCCTAATTTAAAGTGTGTTTCCTGAACAAACACCACTCCTGCTTTAGCTGCATAAAAGTCTCGGAGCTCCCTAGCACGCTTCTCTGGGATATTGAGTCCCTTGACATTGAGAGAGACTATTTTAATAGTCTGCACTAGCGTGCATTAACCGCCATCATAAAAAACAAAAGACAGTAGATGAGCTAGGTGGGGGAAAAACACAGAAGGGAACATAGACAACGGACAATATACACAGCATATGTAAACAGACAGTTATGCAGTAAAATAAGCTAAGATCATAATGAATAAAAGTCACTTTCAGAGAACCCGGGGAGCACAGCAAAAAAAAAAAAAAAAAAAAATCAAACCGGTAAAGAAACAAGTAGTATATACCGCCACTTGGGAGCTCAGGCGTGAGAAGCACGACCGAGACTAAGGTGAAATAGGCGATGAGGGGGTCACTAGGGGTCAGTGACCCCAGCATCCATGGATATTAAGATAGAAAGATTAAACAAAAAAATAGCGAATACACTCTAAACACACAACTTAATAACATGTAGAATAGTTTAACTGGAGTCGCCTAGGAAATAGACGTTAAATGAAATAGGCAAATAACATTACAAAATCGAGGCATCAGTGAGACAGTATATCATCTCGCCATCAGCATCTTCTATAGCCCGATAATGAGATGCAGCAACAGATTATCATCCCCAAAACCAAAATACAGTGTTCAAGATACTCTAGTCAGAGGAGAGACTTGTAAGCTTGCCTGTTGGAGATCTATCATGTCTGAGCAGGAGACCCAAGTGACCATGGAGCCCTGGGGAGGCTTCGGAGAGCGTTGCACGATCTGCCAATCATTATTGGGATGAGAAAGTTCCTGCGTTATGGAACGCAGCAGTGGCTTTTGCCAGTCCGGCAGGGAGATCAGCGGTAGACCACGTTGTGAACAAAAAGAAGCAAGATCAGCCGAGTCTTTTAAAGGTGTGGGCTTTGCCGTTGTGTAAGACTTGGAGGCTAAAGGGAAAGCCCCAACTGTACTTCATCCCCAACTTGCGAAGTTCCGAAGTTAAAGGCTGTAGAGCGCTACGCTTCTGCAGGGTCGGTTAATATATAAAAAAATATATACAGGGGGCGCACAAAACTTAGATGCTTCCAACTCTAGTGATCTCTGTCCAGCTAAGGTGTGTTTGTGTCTGAGATGACGACGTTGCATTACATTGACACCTGCCATTGATGTTTGCAGACTGCGCTGTAGGATATACTATTAGCCTCTGTCAGTGTGAGTGTGACATTCTCCTGAATAATCTGTTGTGTAGATTTATGCATGGCCGCTGCTGGAAACCCTTTTTTCTGAGGTCTTAACAAGGGAAGAATGGCTGAAGCTGTTTGATAATGTGTTTTCCAATCACCCGTCCTTCCTGCTGATGGCGGTGACGGCGTATATCCTGTGCTCGCGCTCTCCGTTACTGCACTGCAGCCAAAAGGAAGACTTTGAGGTAAATAAATTATTCCTTTGTATTTATCTTATTCTTTATTAAGTAGGGAAACAACAGAAATAAATCACCATCCATCATCACTCTGACAGCCTGCATGTGTAATGTATAATGACACCAAGGTGACTGCCACTTTCAAGAGCACATAGACAAACACAGGAAAGGGGGGGTTCCCTGTGCCTGCCAGTGGATCAAATCATGACCACAATGCTATGAGCAGTAGTATATAATATGATTGTCCTAGAGCTGCGACCACAGCATGCACTTTAAGGGTTGGAAAGGAGCTGGTGTGCAGTGTCTAGTGGCGGCAGCTTCTCCTGCCAAGTCGTGCGTGTGTCTGAGTCCTAAATCAGCGCACTGGACCAGAGAGCAGCTGCCAGTAAGAAGAGACAGGTGTCTTACCATGAGGTGGGAGAATGTATACTCACAAAGCACAGTTCTGTGTAATATATATATATATATATATATATATATGTGTGTGTGTGTGTGTGTGTATATATATATATACACACACACGCTCAACCACAATAGTTATATTCAAAGTAAGTCTCAGCAATGTTCTAGATACACCATAATTCCAAAATCCCACTGATTCACACACCTCTCACGGAGCTCAGCTTCCGGGGAGTGCCAGAACACACGTCACATCCGGTGACTAAAAATTGCTGGAACGCAATGCCTAGCAACTCAATGCTAGCTTGCGTTCCACAGCCACATAATAAGAAAACAAGATTTCACACAGAGATCATATAGCGATCTAAACACAAAATCCATTAACTTATAGAGCGGTCAGCTGTCTAAAAAGGGTCTCAAATACATAGCAATACATCAACACCATAAAATTTAAAATATAACATATACATAGCATAAACAATTACATTTATAAATTCTTAATTCCATTAGCCTGATGACCAATTCCTAGAAAAACTCCCATAAAGGACAATGTTAGCAAAATAGCACAGTTATGTATATATGTGTGTGTGTATGTATGTATGTATATATATATATATATATATATATATATATATAAATTCTATATGTGCCTCCCACTTTTTAAGGGGCCAAAAGTAATGGGACAAACTAAACAATCCTAAATCTAACTTTCACTTTTTAATACTTTGTTGCAAATCCTTTGCAGGCAATTACAGCCTGAAGTCTGGAACGCATAGACATCACCAGACGCTGGGTTTCATCCCTGGTGATGCTCTGCCAGGCCTCTACTGCAAATGTCTTCAGTTCCTGCTTGTTCTTGGGGCATTTTCCCTTCAGTTTTGTCTTCATCAAGTGAAATGCATGCTCAATCGGATTCAGGTCAGGGGATTGACTTGGCCATTGCAAAACATTCCACTTTTTAGCCTTAAAAAACTCTTTGGTTGCTTTTGCAGTATGCTTCGGGTCATTGTCCATCTGCACTGTGAAGCGCCATCCAATGAGTTCTGAAGCATTTGACTGAATATGAGCATATCATATTGCCCGAAACACTTCAGAATTCATTCTGCTGCTTTTGTCAGCAGTCACATCATCAATAAATACAAGGGAACCAGTTCCATTGGCAGCCATACATGCCCACGCCATGACACTACCACCACCATGCTTCACTGATGAGGTGGTATGTTTTGGATCATGAGCAGTTCCTTTCCTTCTCTTCTGTTCCCATCACTCTGGTACAAGTTGATCTTTGTCTCATCTGTCCATAGGATGTTGTTCCAGAACTGTAATGGCTTTTTTAGATGTTGTTTGGCAAACTCTAATCTGGTCTTCCTGTTTTTGAGGCTCACCAATGGTTTGCATCTTGTGGTGAACCCTCTATATTCACTCTTGTGAAGTCTTCTCTTGATTGTTGACTTTGACACATATACATCTACCTCCTGGAGAGTGTTCTTGATTTGGCCAACTGTTGTGAAGGGATTTTTCTTCACCAGGGAAATAATTATTTTGTCATCCACCACAGTTGTTTTCCGTGGTCTTCCGGGGAGCTGAGCTCTCCGGTGCGTTCTTTCTTTTTAAGAATGTTATAAACAGTTGATTTGGCCACACCTAATGTTTTTGCTATCTCTCTGATGGGTTTGTTTTGATTTTTCAGCCTAATGATGGCTTGCTTCACTGATAGTGACAGCTCTTTGGATCTCATATTGAGAGTTGACAGCAACTGATTCCAAATGCAAATGTCACACCTAGAATCAACTCCAGACCTTTTACCTGCTTAATTGATAATGAAATAATGAGGGAATATCCCACACCTGTCCATGAAATAGCTTTTGAGTTGATAGTCCCATTACTTTTGGCCCCTTAAAAACTGGGAGGCACATATTGAAACTGTTGTAATTCCTACACCGTTCACCCGATTTGGATGTAATTACCCTCAAATTAAATCTGAAAGTCTGCAATTAAAGCACATCTTGTTTGTTCATTTCAAAACCACTGTGGTGGTGAATAGAGGCCAAAATCTGAAAATTCTGTCAATGTCCCAATATTTATGGTCCTGACTGTATGTGTGATGTATTACATACATTGCACTTTGAATGAGGAAGACTGTAGCTTGCTTAGCGCTAATTAAACACTCTCTTCATGTGCTGCTCACATTTGCTCTAAAATCATACATTTGGAAACCCCCCTCTAAAAATCCTGCTTTTCCCCCGGAAGCCGTACATACACATTATCATAACGCCAAATTCTATGATATAGACTTAACAGCCGCCAAGCCCTGACCTGCACACACAGCAGCTCGGTTAGCCTGAGAGCTGTAGTACTGTACGGCATACCCCATACTGTCCAGACTGACTTTGTTTTAGTTAAATAAGGAAGTGGATTAATTCTGCCATGTTGTCAGAAAGATAAAGGGATGTTACTTATTATTCTAATAAAAAAAATCTGATTGCATTTATAAATTTCATTACATTGTTAAGGGCACAACGGTGATATAATTAAAGCTGTGTTACTAGGATTACTGTTAGTTGCCAAATTATGAATTTTCATCATCAGAGAGTATTAAGGACTTGACCCTAGCTAGTAATGAAACCGAATCCCACCTAAGCATTGGCCACTGTAGGCTTGCCATATAACTTGATTTCCCCAGTAGTATATTTCCTTGAAGAAGAGGTGCTTATTTATTTGAATTTTATTTAAAGGGTTTTATGGAGCTGATACATATGCATTGTTTTGCCCCGTTCTGCCAGGATCAGGGAATCCGAGAAATCCAACATATTGGAAATCCACGATTCACCGATTTCAACCAAAACTAGATTGGGATCGGCGAGTCTGGGATTTTTAACATGCTGTTTTTCCCGATCCGCTGACGAATAGCCAATCATCAGTCGCTAAAAAAGAGGGTAAGAAAATATATACATGCGCTTCTAGAGTCTCTGCAGGCCTATCGTGGTATAGGGGTACCCCTAGGTTGACCCCAGAATAAATGCTTAAAGAAAGAGGGTATACATAGTCTGTGGCGCTGACTCTGCTATACCAACATTAGATACAGTGCATCCGGAAAGTATTCACAACGTTTCACTTTTTCCACATTTTGTGATGTTACAGTCTTATTCCAAAATGGAATAAATTCATTTTTGTCCTCAAAATTCTACACACAATACCCCATGATGACAACTTGTAAAAAGTTTATTTTTTTCGATTTTTGCTAATTTAATTTAAAAAAAAAAATCAATAAAAAAAAAAAATCACATGTACATAAGTATTCACGTCATTGTTCCCATATACACTACTAGAGGCTTTGTTTTTTCTTTTACTCTGTTTATTTATTTTTATCTCTTAGTACTTTTTCCATCACCGGAATAATCTGGATATCAATACGATGATTAAAGAAGCGTACCATCTCATGGACTCTACCCCAGCCAATATCCACCCCGAGCGCCTTCTCAGCGAATTTGCGCCTCTTACAAAAGAACAGTATCCCATATTCAACAAGTACCCCAAGTTCATTGTGGATTATCAGAGCCAGGAGAGGGGGAGAATCCGGCAAGAGGAACTGGAGTACTTACGGGAGAGGTAGGCGAGTGAGCTTTATATTGTCTCTGCTGCTGATTGTCACCGGTGCCTTATATTACAATTGACCCATTTCCTGTAAACGTTGGAGGCAGCCATTTTCTGGGATGACTCAAAAAGTTGATGGTAAATTCTTTTACCCCGTCTCCTGATAGCCTTGACGCCTACTCTCTCTTTGTTACCTGCAGACAAATAACCCACGAAATGGAAGCTGAGGCTTTAAAGCGCAGGGCAGAAGATGACGTCTGGTACCAGCAGCAGGAACTTCTCCAAGTGGCAGAACAGCAGAGACGACAGCTTCTAGTAGAGGAGGAACAGAAGCTGCTGCAGCAGAGGACGAGGTGATTTGCATTATCTGCAGACAGATAGGGGTCTAGTTACTAAGCAGTGCTAGGAGACAGAGTGAAAAGTGATAAGGGGCCAGCCAATCAGCTCCCAACTGCCATCTCACAGGCTGTGTTTGAAAAATGACAGGAGCTGATTGGCTGGTACCTTATCACTTTTCACTCTGTCTCCTAACACTGCTGAGTAACTAGACCCCATAATGTGATGAAGGTCACCACTGATATTGTAGACCTGAAACTCTGATCTGCTCTGCAGAAATATGCATGTCGGGGCAGTGGTAAGCCATAAAGGTAGGTTCCTCGTATTGTGGGACAGTCACCACCTTCACACCGTGGGCCCGAGTCGCACACAAAGCGGCCGCAACTGTGATTTTTGCGCAGTACGCGCGCGTCCCAGGCGAATGTGCGCATCTCGTCAGATCTTCAGGGCTGCTCGGAGTAGCATAGAATTTAGCCGGATCTCTGCCTATGGCTGAGTCGGTGTGACTGGGTAGCACCGGCACATTGGCACGTAGCATAAGTATTCCGTAAGCTTGTAGACAGAATTACGACCTTTCCAGAAGTCGGCATATGAAAAGATCCGGTTATTTCAGATGTATCTCTTGCACCGGTGGAGATGCACGCTGATAGTGATAGCGGCTGTTCTCACAAGCGGGGTGTGTAGGAGCGGTGCAGCCTCAAAGGTGCGGCCGACTCAGAATACAGGCGGAAATCCGCAGCTATTTTAAAGCGCACAATCTGCAGCCGCTTTGCTGAATCTGCCCCATTTGGACAGACAATGTGCGCGCTGAATAAGTTCGGTTTTTTTATTTTAAATTGAGTCATTTGTATTGGAATTTACATAATACCAACACCCAATAAAAAAGCATTACCATTAGCATAATACAATGCAGAAAAATCGCCATGACATATAAATAGACACCTATAATGTGGTACACGTTTAAACATTGCATATATATCCCTATGTTAACATTATACTAATGAGTAACGTCCCAACTATATAGAGATACTCCACATAATATAAAGCATAACTTATCAGGTATATCTCAGTCCTATGCACAGAAATATACTAACAATATATCTCAATTAGGACATCTTATTTATTTATTTTTACCAGTTATTTATATAGCGCACACATATTCCGCAGCGCTTTACAGAGAATATTCGGCCATTCACATCAGTCCCTGCCCCAGTAGAGCTTACACTCTATGTTCCCTATCACATGCTCACACACATACGCACTAGGGTTAATTTGTGTTGGGAGCCAATTAACCTACCAGTATATTTTTGGAGTGTGGGAGGAAACCGGAGCACCCGGAGAAAACCCATGCAAGCACAGAGAGAATATACAAACTCCACACAGGTAGGGCCATGGTGGGAATCAAACCCATGACCTCAGTGCTGTGAGGCAGTAATGCTAACCATTACACCATCTGTGCTGCCCACATCTATTCCACAATAATACTAAACATACCACACGGTGAACAAATCCACCTTATGTTATTAAGTAACAATGCGATATAGGTAATAAAAGAAGAAAAAGAAAGAAAAAATGAAAGAGAGAAGAGAAGCTTCTCTCACGCCTACACCTATACCATACAGCAGTAAACCACAGTTTACTCATTACCCATCAGGGAGAGCATAACTGGACCTACTCCAAATGCTGTCAAATTTGAACTCTGCCTTTGGAGTTAAATAAAGGTATTTCTCTTGCCGAACAGTGGTACGGACCAAACCAAGCCATGCACAGAAGTCCGAACCCTGAGAGGCCAAGAATAAGTTCGGTTTTACTAGAAACTGAGGCCCTGATTCAGAGCCAGACGCTCTGACAGAGCGCTCGCTCTGAATCAGGGCCGTCCTTCTTGATTTTTAGAGTGGCCTCCTGGCCGCTCGTATAGCTGTGGGTGACCACCCACAGCTATAGCGAGCGGCCAGGAAGATGGTCGCGATGGTCAAGACCATTGCGACCATCGGGCTTGCGATGAGACCCTTCTGGTAGGGTCTCGTTGCCGCAAGTCCTAGAGTGCATTCGGCTCAAACCGAGCCAAAAGCGCTCCCACTGACATCACTAGTGATGTCAGTGGGGCCGGCCCCAGATGGTAGGCGTTCCCATGGGAACGCCTCCGTCTGGGCAGCCACGCCCACCAAAGGGGCCGTGCTGTCACTCAACAACGACAGCACGCCCCCTTTGGTACGAGACCTGGAGCGACGGTTTGCCTATCACTATCCAGGTCTCGCGCATGACGGAGCCGTCTCTGTTGTGCGCATGCGCACTGGGCCGCTCAACGCTGAATCAGGCCCTGAGAATTGATTGTTTTGTGCCTTATGTCTTGGTGATGGTTGTCGATCCTACTAATTTCCTAGGCTGCAGTGAATCTTGATTGAGCCAAAAAAAACGGCTGCGTCCAGGCGTTGGGTGAAATTTAATGGTATTGTGTGTAGTATTGTATGTAGTGTTGTGTAAGTAACTTTTTATCATTCAAGTTCCCGGCAGGTAATTCCTATCTCTAATATATATATATATATAAGTCCCCGGTTTACGGGTCATTCTGTTTGTTCGGGCTAATCTCTCGAACCACTGGACGGAGTTGGTTGGTGTTTTCACTATTCTAAATGGAGCCGAGCAGTCACAATTTTAGTGACTCAAGTCAAGCCAAGCTGCTGTATTGGGGCTGATCATGGTGCTGAAACAGCAAGAGAGTGTATGAAACTGAGCCAGTCGGATATTGCAGTCAGAGATGAAGATGCCCTGATGCAGACATAGGAGCCAGGGGAGACATAGCTATCAGAAATTCAATAAAAACACACAACCATCAGAACACTATCGAATGATTTACATTCGATGGCCACAAACATCGGACCACTACCATCAGAACAAAAACATTGATGGTTATCCGATTTTGTTGTCCATCTCTACGCTGAACCTGCAGATGGTCTCTGGCCATGACTACTCCACCATGAAGTGCTCCCTCTCTAGCGGAATATTCCCACTCAGCCTCACGCCCTCGGTGAACAGGAGGCACCTCCCAAGTCGGCGCTGTTCTCGGACAGGGGCGCCACTGCGAGAAAGCTCAACAGGAAGCCCAGGAAATACAGGGTACACTGCAAAGAGGACAATGCTCAACTCCATGTTTGGCAGATGGGGAGGAATGCGCATGGAGGCTGCAGAAATATGCACAGGTGCCCCAGGGACTTGCTGCTGATAATGCTTACGGTAGCTGCAATACAAATCTCTCATCAATGATCCTCCTGCCCTTCCCAGCACATCCCAGTTGCCGTGCCCCAGCCAGCTGCTGGGTAGCAACAGTGGGGACTGTGGTGACACTGATGAGATGCAGGGGGCAGGAGTGAGAAGCAGGGGCCTGTGGTAAGAAGTAGGAGGGAGATGCAGGGGCCTGTGGTAAGAAGCAGGAGCGAGAAGCAGGGGCCTGTGGTAAGAAGCAGGAGCGAGATGCAGGGGCCTGTGGTAAGAAGCAGGAATGAGAAGCAGGGGCTTGTGGTAAGAAGTAGGAGCGAGAAGCAGGGGCCTGTGGTAAGATGTAGGAGCGAGAAGCAGGGGCCTGTGGTAAGAAGTAGGAGCGAGATGCAGGGGCCTGTGGTAAGAAGTAGGAGCGAGAAGCAGGGGCCTGTGGTAAGAAGCAGGAGCGAGATGCAGGGGCTTGTGGTAAGAAGTAGGAGCGAGATGCAGGGGCCTGTGGTAAGAAGTAGGAGCGAGAAGCAGGGGCCTGTGGTAAGAAGCAGGAGCGAGATGCAGGGGCTTGTGGTAAGAAGCAGGAGCGAGATGCAGGGGCCTGTGGTAAGAAGCAGGAGCGAGATGCAGGGGCCTGTGGTAAGAAGCAGGAGTGAGATGCAGGGGCCTGTGGTAAGAAGCAGGAGCGAGATGCAGGGGCTTGTGGTAAGAAGTAGGAGCGAGAAGCAGGGGCCTGTGGTAAGAAGCAGGAGCGAGAAGCAGGGGCCTGTGGTAAGAAGCAGGAGCGAGATGCAGGGGCCTGTGGTGAGAAGCAGGAGCGAGATGCAGGGGCCTGTGGTGAGAAGCAGGAGCGAGAAGCAGGGGCCTGTGGTAAGAAGCAGGAGCGAGAAGCAGGGGCCTGTGGTAAGAAGCAGGGGCATGTGGTAAGAAGCAGGAGCGAGAAGCAGTGGCCTGTGGTAAGAAGCAGGAGCGAGAAGCAGGGGCCTGTGGTAAGAAGCAGGAGCGAGATGCAGGGGCCTGTGGTAAGAAGCAGGAGCGAGAAGCAGGGGCTTGTGGTAAGAAGCAGGAGCGAGATGCAGGGGCTTGTGGTAAGAAGCAGGAGCGAGATGCAGGGGCCTGTGGTGAGAAGCAGGAGCGAGAAGCAGGGGCCTGTGGTAAGAAGCAGGGGCCTGTGGTAAGAAGCAGGAGCGAGAAGCAGGGGCCTGTGGTAAGAAGCAGGAGCGAGAAGCAGGGGCCTGTGGTAAGAAGCAGGGGCTTGTGGTAAGAAGCAGGAGCGAGATGCAGGGGCCTGTGGTAAGAAGCAGGAGCGAGATGCAGGGGCCTGTGGTGAGAAGCAGGAGCGAGAAGCAGGGGCCTGTGGTAAGAAGCAGGAGTGAGATGCAAGGGACTGTGGTGATATGAAATTGCTCCTGTGTAAAGCCGGAACAGGTCGCTAGTTCACAATATTTGTAGAGATGTGCGTGCCCGCATTAGATCGAATTTTCCAGCCAAAAAATGGGTCTCTGAAAGAGGCATAATGTCATCTTTCATGGACAAACATCATCATTCCTGGTAAGCCGGCAGAGCGAGTGCTATGCTCTGGGCAATGTTCTGCTGGGAAACCTTGGGTCCTAGAACTCTTGTCGATGTTACTTTGACACGTAGCACCTACCTAAACATTGTTGCAGACCAAGTACACCCCTTCATCGTGCAATGGTATTCCCTGATGGCAGTGGCCTCTTTCAACAGAATAATGCGCCTTGCCACACTGCCATGTTACTGTAACCATTCCTGAACATTTTTTTGCAAAGACGTCAAAGCGTAGACTTGGCCTCCAAATTCACCAGATCTCAATCTGATTGAGCATCTGTGGGATGTGCTGGAAAAACAAGTCCGAGCCATGTAGGCCCCACCTCGTAACTTACAGGACTAAAGGATCTGCTGCTAACATCTCGGTGCCAGATACCACAGGACACCTTCAGAGCTCTTGTTAACTTAATGCTTCGACTGTTCAAAGCTGTTTTGGCTGCACGAGGGGGGACCTACACAATATTAGGCAGGTGGTTTAATGGTATGGCTGATGGTTGTATATAAACATATGGTTTAGATAGAGGAGTTTGCACATGTTTTTTTATATTGTGAATGTAAAGGTGTGTACACCCTTGCCGATATTTTGGACGACTGAACGACAATGATATCGTTCAGTCGTTCACTATATCTGCCAGTTTCTACGCAAAAATGATGCACAATAACACGTCGCACGTCGTTGGTCTTTGTCGTTCATTATGAGGGAGGGTGCCTGGCGCTGAATATCGTGAATGATATTGTTCAGTCTGTGTGCTCATTGCCGTTAACGATATTGAGCACACCCCTGCCGGGGACACACTAAACGTCGCTCATGAAGCAAATGTGCATGCCCCTTAAGAGAGACTGATAAATAATGTCACATGACTAGTGTAGCATGTCACATGACTAGTGTAGCATGTCACATGACTAGTGTAGCATGTCACATGACTAGTGTAGCATGTCACATGACTAGTGTAGCATGTCACATGACTAGTGTAGCATGTCACATGACTAGTGTAGCATGTCACATGACTAGTGTAGCATGTCACATGACTAGTGTAGCATGTCACATGACTAGAGTAGTACGCCACATGACTAGTGTAGCATGTCACATGACTAGTGTAGCATGTCACATGACTAGTGTAGCATGTCACATGACTAGTGTAGCATGTCACATGACTAGAGTAGTATGCCACATGACTAATATATAGTCCCGTTCCTAGGCTGACAAGTGTAAAACGAGAGCTGAAAATAAAAGGACTTCAGCTCCTAGATGCTGCAAGACGACGCTTCATGAAATATCAGCAGGACCAGCGCAAGATGGAGCTCCGACGTCTGGATGACGCCATTGAAAGGAAGACGTGCATGCGAGAGAGGGAGACGGCGGCTGTAGTGCAAGACGTGGAAATCCGCCAGATGGAGCTGGAAGCCCAGAGACGGTTCTTTGAACAGGTAGAACTGTCTCATTATTCTCTCTGCTACTTCAACTACAGTGTTTCGTACTTCGTGATGCAATTATGAACGTCACCTGTTTTTAGTAACTCGTTTCGGCCACCTGTTGTCTTTGAATGAACCATTTAGCGCTGCTAGTTTATTATGTGCTTTTGTGTCACAGCAATTGGCTAAAGAGCAGGAAGCGGAGACACAGGAAGTAAAAGGAGACATAGACGCCCACCGGAGGAAGGCCGACCTGGAAGATCAAATGTTTTGGAAACTAATGGAATCAGAAGCCGATCTCAAAGACCAGAAGGTTGGGGTTGTGATCTTGGGTTTGATTCAAAAGCTGAGACCCTTTTAAAGTAGTGCAACAAAAATTAGTAAAATTGTAAAAAAAAAAATGATGTGGATGTTAAATGCACTGTCCAGTGTTACTCTGGCGTTATATGGTTGTGGGTGTCCCGTCCACGCCCACAGCTATAAATACACAGCCCTAATGGGGATGTAGTTTATAGACTGGCGCACTAAATGCCACCGGTCTATGGGCCTGATTCAGAGCCGCTCGTTAGCGGCCGCTCGTTCGCTCAGCGATGTTTGCCCAACTGCGCATGCGTACGGATCGTTATACGCATGCGCGAACCAGTCAGTGCGGTCGAAATTCATGTGCTCGCAAAATAGCGAATGCCTGATAATTTGAGTGACAGGAGTTGGCGTATGTGGGTGGTAACTGGGGAAGGTGCTCGAAAACGGAGAGTGGAGATCCGAACGCAGGCGTGCTTAAAGGTCAAAACGGGTGTTTTATGGGTGTGCATAATTAATACAGCAGCGTCACTGACCACGTCACTGGGTTATTTTATAGTCAGAACTGCTCGCAAAATTGTGGTAGCAAAAACCAACCCCAAGAATAGCGAGCAGTTCATACGCTGGTCGATGTACTCGATTAATCTAATAAATAGCGGACATGACGTAGGATGCGAACGGCCAAGGGGCGTATTTTTTAAAAAAACGACCGCAAGTTTTGTTCGCTCGTTCAGACCTAGAGGCGTGAACAGACCGCAAAGAGCAAACGGTTGATTTGAATAGCCACCCCTATTTTCTGGACGAGCGAGCGCTAATTGCGTCCGGCTCTGAATCAGGCCCTATATCCCGACAGCAGAAGCCCGACAAGGGACTCCAGATAGGCGTCAAAATCCTCCCCGGGAAGGGTTAGACCAGGGGTGGCCAACCAGTCGGAGGCAAAGAGCCAAAAAATATGTAGTCAATCGAAAGAGCCGAAGGCATGCACGCGCGCAAAAAAATGGGCGTGGCCTATCTGTCACAAGGCCACGCCCCATTTTTGTGCGCACGCCTTTGGTATGACATTTGCAGGAGCATGACCGTGTGTCACACCCCCGTTTTTAGTCACGCTGGGGGCGAGCCCGTGACATTAAAAATAAACATTTTACATAATCTTCCCGATATACATTTTTCACTGTTGAAGTGAAAGAAAAAGTCAGAGTAACATGGAAAACATTGAAATAGCCACATTCACATAACATACATACTGAAATCCAGAAATACATAAAATACATTGGGAATACCAGTGCCCATTATGCTGTGCCTTCTGTAGTTGTGCCCCATATGCAATGCCCCCAGTAGTTGTGGCGCTTATGCAAAGACCCCTGTAGCTGTGTCCCTTCTGCAATGCCCCCTGTAGTTGTGCCCATTATGCAATGCCTCCCAGTAGTTGTGCCCCTTCTGCAATGCCCCCTGGAGCTTTGCCCATTAAGCAATGCCCCCAGTAGTTGTGGCCCTTATGCAATGCCCCTGTAGCTGTGTCAGTTATGCAATGCCCTCTGCAATCCCCCTTGTAGCTGTGCCCATTAAGCAGTGCCCCATTAGTTGTGGCCCTTATGCAATGCCCCCTGTACTGTGTCCATTATGCAATGCCCCCCAGTAGTTACCCCTTCTGCAATGCCCCCTGTAGCTGTGCCCATTAAGCAATGCTCCCTGTAGTCGTGCCCCCAGCACTAGCTCATACCCCCCCCCCCCCCTCCCATGCAGAAACTTACGTTTTGTGCTGGCACCGCTCCACGACGTCAGGGCTCCCGAGTCCCGCCGCGCCGTCCCTGCTTCTTCTGCCGCCTGCTGGATCTAACTGGGTCCAGCAGACGCACTGGCTCCTCACATCGCGGGTCACCCGCACACTGCATTACTGGGAACGCTGGCCTCTGGCTTTAGAGACCAGCGTTCCCAGTAACAATGGGGGTCGGCCAAGCCCAGGGATGGTTAGGTTTAGGGTGCGGGGGGGGGGGGGGGGGGAGTGTTAGGTTTAGCACCCCAGGGGGGGGGGACATAGGGTTAGGCACCACCCCGGCAGTTTTGGGGTTAGGCAAAGGGAAGGGGAGGGTTGGGGCGGAGAAGGGGAGGGTTTAGGGTACTTACATGCTCCGTCGAGATTCCCCTCTGTCGGGCTTCCAGCGTCGGCATTTATACCCAAACCCCCTAAAGGGATATTATAAGTGGAAAAACACTTAAAATGCACAGTGCAGAGGGTGTCGCTTAGTTGCTGTGACACCACTGGGCACTGCCTCGTGTAGGAATACATCTGTACAGAGCACGTGTTACCATTGGAGATGCCCTGTAAGCTCTGACTTTACACTTCTGTAGGATAGAGAAGCACCACCCTCCCAATAACTGCCTATGTAATCATGCAGGACAGAGTCTAAGTATGAACATATCCGTTATTTCAGGAATATAATTCAGCTCACAAATACACAGGTCATGTAATAGAACATTTCTTTACCATTAGCACATTTATCCAGAGTACCTATAGCCATGTACTATGTGTATTTCTCTGTCACCATCCTGCCGGACACTGGAACCCTGGTGTATAGAGCCTCAGCATGGAGAGTGGGCACCTTACTCACAGCATGTGAGGCAGATGACCAGTGGCCATGTTGACGCCCCAGGACCAGGGCGAATTGGTCATGCCGAGCGTCTTTCTCGCTCTAAATGTGCGTTTTATTTGCGTAAATGAAACTGGGAGCGATCAAACCACATTGCTAGATAACATTAGTGATCAGCATTTGTTTATCTGTGTGCGAATGAGCTGGAATCTGAGGGCCTTATTCAGAGACTGTCGGTAATGCAGTCGCAGCCGCTGTCACAATAACAGTTGCGGGAATATGCAGATGCTTCCCTTTGTGTGGGGCGGTGCGATAGGGTGTAGGAGCGGTGAGATTCCCACTTTCAGGCTGTGTGGCCTGTGCATTAGCGATGGAGATTTAAAACACTCCAACAGCGGTCACACCATCGACCTTTGTGGTAGCCTAAGGTCCAGTCTAGCTGCTCTCCTCAAATCCAACTAAAAGTTGCCTCTGAGGCGCTGGATTTGTGATTGGGAACTCAGCGGCGTTCCCAGACACGCCAGTGACACCCCCATAACACGCCCATGGAACGGACCCTTTTTGCAGGCACTTTAGGTCACCTCCCAGTCTCCACCCTGAAACACCCAGGGATTGCAAACCCCTTCTCAAATGTTAGCGAGTCGGTACGTAATTGCGACCGGCATCGCACGGTTCCATGTGTGCAATAAGGGTTTTCTAGACCTTTTTCCTGCATGTGCAGTAGCAAAACGTCGCTGAACTGCGTAAATATCGGCCCTACGTCCATCCCTGAGTCGGGCCCCGTGGGCAAAGCGTTACGATGCAGCGGCCGCAGCTCTTTCTCACGCCAAGTTCCGTTGTGCTTTATTTGCGACTTTGTACTTTGTTTAAAACTAATTCCTGTGCGGTTAAAAATCGCAGCCCAGCGTCTCTAGTACACTTTGAGTGGCGTCTCGCTGCGTCTGCGATGCGAATAAGAAGCAAAATTTGGTACGTTTCATCTTTCGGAGAATCTCTGTCAAGCTCCCACATGTGTCGCGCAATGATGGACGCGACGGTGCGCGATGGCAGGTTTTCGGAACCACCGGCGGAGTTGCTGCGTCATGTATTAAAAGTGGGCGTCACAGGGCTTGCCCATTCCGGTGCACACTAATACACAAGGGGAAGGCTGAAGCTAGCATTAAAATATGGCCGCTGCAGCTCCTGAAAAAAGCCGCACCTGCGGTAGCGTGCACCGTTGCTTCAGGCCGAGGTCTAAAGGGAACAGGCTCCAGCTGAGCCTCTACACCCCAAGGTTCCAGTGGCCCCTATCCCCCTATGGATTTAGAGAAAAAGGATTAACCGATGTATAACAATGCAGGTTTATTGCTAATGTCTCAGGTGGGCAATAAGCAGCCCTCCAGCTGCTGTCGCACTACATATCCCAGCATGTCCTGCCAAAGTTTTAGCATGCCCTGATGGGCAAACTGACAGGGCATGCTGGGATGTGTAGTCCCACAGCAGATGGACGGCCGCTTATTGCCCAAACCTCCTTTAGGGAGTGTGCAAATCATTTGGGATTACTATTTTTACATCTCAGTGATGTGTTCTGTCCTCCTCAGTGCAATGTCCTAGGATGGTATGCTGTTACCTTGTCACAAGACCTCTGCATTTCCCGCCTTTTCCGTAGTTGCTTGAGGAGAGTTTGGCTAAAGCTGACCGTTTATGCTCGGAAACTGAGTGGAAGCTCCAGACGCTGCACAAAGAGACACAGGATGACTCGCAGCGCGGGAAATGTTACCAAGAAATGGTGAAGTTAACGGCGGGTATTAAAGAGCAGGAGAAGCAGCTGTGCGATGT
Source organism: Taudactylus pleione (assembly GCA_031769625.1). NCBI lineage: Eukaryota > Metazoa > Chordata > Amphibia > Anura > Myobatrachidae > Taudactylus > Taudactylus pleione. The sequence goes on along the minus strand of JAUIMM010000570.1, from coordinate 8,046,912 downwards.
CATTAAAGAGCTGGAAACCAGAAAGGCAAGAAACCGCTTACAAAGTTCAGGGTCTGATCCTGAGTCGGGCCATTCTCTGCAGCCTGGCTACTTACCTTATCCTTATGGCAGCGTCCGTCTGTCTGTGCCGAGCGTCCATCTGTCTGCATGAGAAAGGCCGGTCCAACCCAGTAGCTGCAGCTGCCATTGTTAGTATAACACCCACTACCTGCAAGTCCACCCCTGGGGGTATGCGCGGCCTGTAACATGCGCACTCTGCGAACACTTTCTGTGGTGCATGCTCAGTTAGCAGATATCCGCAGGGTCCGTCCGCATTTCCACTCGGCTGTACTCACTGTTACATGCATACTGGTGATGGAGCGGAGCGGGGTTCTATACGTCTCGCCAGCCGATTAATGTTTGCTGCAAATGGGCAGCGATGCAGGGATGCTGTAACAGCTTTATGCAGGTATACGCTGGGGTCTCTCACATGGAGCTAAGCAGGAGACTACTGTCTCCCACCCTGTCATCCTACATGCAGTACTAAAATGGCTGCAGTCACTTGTTCAGTAGCTCATCAGGCTGGAGGACCGACCTCCCTGCAGACTCTTGGTCCTAGTGCTCAGCATGTATGCATGTGTGAGGAGAATGCGGGAGCGCTCTGCTTTCTAACAACATGTTGCCATATACTTTTCTGTCCCATTTGTGATTTTGTCTTCCATCAGTTTCTATATGGTCACCCTACTGGGGCAATGTGCCCGCGTACAGCGTGGCTCACTAATCCTTTCCATATTGTGCTCTTTAGTGGGCGGAGGTTTCAAACAGACGATCCCAGCTGGAAACGGAACAACTGGCGCAGTCTTCCTTAGATGCGGAGAGGAGAAAGCGGTTAGGTGCCCCGATGGTCCAGGAGGTGCAGCCGGAGGATGTCCTGCAGGAGTCTGAAAATGAATATTTTGGTTTGTACTTCGCAAAGTAAATGTTTCTTTTACATAGAAATGGAAACTTTGTATAGCTGGTGTTTTTTTTTGTTTTAGAGGTTCTGCAAATCTAACGTTATTTCTCTTAACTACATTTTTTTTTTTTTTTTAAGTGTAACATGCCCCTACAGCTAAGCTAGTCCCGAACATTAGTGTGCTGACTACTTTGTATTTTGATAAAACTATTGGAGATGAAGAATACGTTGCGCCCAGTCATTTACCGCCCAGCCCCTCAATAATACATGGGGGAGAACTGGTATCAGCGCACATAATGTGTTCTAATACCACTCCTCCCCCATATTGCCTGTTAATACATCTCCCCCCCATGTTAACAAACAGCGGGGTCCTTTTCAGGACCAATGGAATGGGGTTATAGGCGAGGACAATGTAAAAAGTAAAGGCTGCAGATGTACTTCAAGGTCCATTCTTCGGCCCGGGGCAACGCCGGGTATCCCAGCTAGTTCTCTATAAAACGCTGCGTAATATGGAAGCGTCACATAAATAGCTGATAATAAATCTCCAGACCTGGCACAAGGTTACCAGACCTAGGGGGTATATTTACTAAAGCGATTAGTTTTTGAGAAATGGAGATGTTGCCCATAGCAACCAATCAGATTCTACTTAACATTTAACTAGCACCTTCTAGACGATAATAGCTACAATCTGATTGGTTGCTATGGGCAAAAACTCTCACCTTAGTAAATTTAGCCCCTAGTGGAGTGATATACCCAAATAAACTTCAGCTACTGAGTAATAAAGGTTGATACTGACCCCTGGATCAGCCTTTAACATAGGGGTGGGCAATAAGATGCTCTCCCAGCTGTTGTAGAACTACACATCCCAGCATGCCCTGCCACAGTTTTGCTATTTGGCCATGCTAAAACTGCTGCAAGGCATGCTGGGATGTGTAGTTCAACAACAGCTGGAGGCCGCTTAGTTCGCCTCCTCTGCTTTAACAATTACAATTCCTTCTCGGGGGGGCTACCGGACTTCTTTTCTAGCCACTTTCTCATTATAATGCACCCTGTGAAAAAGTAACAAACTTCAAATGTCCTCTTATTTTATTCACATGTCATTTAACTCTCCTAGTAGCCTTTACCATAATGAAGACGCTGAAAGCAAAACCCCACCCGGGAGTCAGGACTGCTCCATGCAAATGACTATATGTATTTGTGTTATACAGAACGGCTTCGTGACTTGAACCTCGGTTCTCAGGAGAGAAATCCTGCACAGAATGAACGAGCCGGTCAGGACAAGCCGCAAAACGTTTGTTTAAATGACGTTTCTTCATCGAGTTCTTCTGCTCACTGTAAGTGGCAGTCTGACGTCTGGATGTATTTATTCTGAATAGCAACTGGAGGCTGCCATAGATTACTCAGTTATCTGCTCACCAGTGCCATATATTTGGGAATGTATAGCGCTCGGATAACCTATGCACAATATACAATGTACATAAAAGGAAGTTTGACATGAAAAAAACAGAGCATTATGTCCTGTCAGCTGCCATATAATAATATGGTTGATTTTGCCTTTTAAATGACTCTACTTTAACTTCAGGCATTCTCGTACGGGACTCGCCGGTGCCTGCAGTCCGCAGGCTATTACATATACCCCAAGGTGCCTGCAGTATGTAGGGGTGCTGGCGAGGGCTTTGCAGGCCACATCTGCGTCCACCACTGAATCAGGCCCAGTATATTCAGCGCTGTTTGTCTAACCCTTGTCTTTTAGCCGCCTCCATTTAGCCAGTTCCGATGGCGCTCGCGTGCAAATTCCATGTAGCGGTTTGTTTCTCTTTGTAGAATTTTGTCTCCGTCTTATTATTTTTGCTACAGATCGCCAAATTCCAGCCACTGCGCTGTTTCTTTGCTGATATTGGGCCTTTCAGAGCTGGACGCTAAAGCTGCCGCAGCTGTGGATATGCGAGAATATGCTAATGCGCCAGCAGCCGGGACTTGTACTGAGACGCCCATCTGAGCCATTGCAGCTGTCTGCAACTGCGTACACATGCGATACGCAGCATCGGGCTCAGATCAGGCAAACATCGACTGCATGAGTGTCTGGTCATTCAGAACGGCCGCCATAACAGACGCCGGAGCCAGATTTCCTGTGTGCGGAATCGCAGTCGACGGCTGATAAACAACCCTGACACGGGTGCAGCTCGCACCCGGTTTTTCACCCCACTCCCTGTTACCTCCCACAAAACGGCCCCTGCCTGCCAATCACTTGCTAATAAATCCTCTGGGCCAGCGTATTTGCAATTCAATTGCCGCATATGCGCATTGCGGCTGTGACGCACAGTCGGACAATTATGGCTGTACTGCGTGGACTTCGGTATAGCGTACAAGTCTCTATCAGGCCCATTATGAGCTGCTATAGTTCGGATACGAGGGGAATAATAGCCATACTCCTTACATGGATGTTACAAGTGCTAATCGGTTACACTATGAAACGTCTTTATGATTTATTGCATTTTCCATGGTGATAAATGCTGCATATGTTTACTGTATACTGTTTTATGTCTGTGTCTGTTTCCATAGTTTCTCTAGATCGAGGAAGAGGGGATTTGGAACGCAAAGAGCGCACGCTCATGACGGAAGTACAGGAGCTCAGACAGAGGCTTGCGTCACAGGCTCGGGAAAAACAACAAACGTCACGTTTTCCGGACACACAATGGACCTAATGGCTGTCGCATTACAGGGGATATCTGACATATGGGGCTAAATGTAATAACCTGCCAGCCAGTGCCGCTGCCGGAACACTTGCGAGTATGCCCGTATTTTTAAAGCAGCAAGCATGTTAAAGGCTAAACCAAGCTGGTTAACATGCTTGTTGCTTTAAAAATACGGGCATACTCGCAAGTGTTCCCGCAGGGCACCGGCTCGCAGGCTATTACAGTTAGCCCATAGTTGCGTCATTACTCTTTGCTAGTGTTTATACAGCAGGTTATATCATGTATAAATGTACATAGTATCAATAAAACGTTTTATCACAAGAGAGTTTGTCCATTTAATTATTCTAATAAATAAATAAAAAATATATATATATAAAAATAAAATATGGATGGTTCAATAAATAAGGTAACTACCTCCCATTGTGTCCATTTATTCAACTCCTACATATAAGTATAATGAATAGTACAGCCTTGGTACAGGTTATTTTTCATCATGGTCCCCATAATTCTATAAGCATTTGTTCCAACGGCACACCAAGGCATCTATTCGGCATAGAAGAAATCGGTGTCAAGCGCCTGAGGCCAGGACATGACGGCTTGCTGAACTTCACAGTCAGTTGCAAATCATCTACACCCAGGTGCTTCTTCAATGGGCCAAAGAGAAGGAAATAACTCGGTGCCAGGTCAGGGCTGTAAGGAGGATGGTCCAGTACCTCCCAATGGTAGCGCTGTAACAACTTACACATGCGTTTGGCTGATTGTGGCCTGGCGTTATCGTGCAGCAAGACGACACCTGTTTGTCGAAAACGACCAGGGTTGCTGCAAATTGTCACAATAGCAGACATCATTCACAGTATCTCCTTTGGTGAGGAAATCCACAAGAAGCACGCCATTGTGGTAACAACAAACGGTCGGCATGGCCTTCTTTGCTGATGCCGTTGTCATGGATTCTTGCTTCGTCTCCAGTGTCGCATGATGCACCCATGTTTCATCGCCTGTAACAATGTGCTGCAGGAAGTGCACTCCCTCATGGTACCTCATCAAGTGCACTAGAGAGAATCCCATCCCAATGGTTTTGTGAGTTGCTTGATTAAGGATGTTGTGCACGGTACCCACTGAGATGTTTAGTGTGTCAGCAATATCACTAACTCTAATGCATCTGTCCTACTGCATCAGACCTTCAATGCCGCACAAATTGTCTTCTGTGGTGGACCTGATTGGCCGGGTGGATTGCCGTTCATCTTGAACATCTGTCCTGCCGTATTCAAAGGCCGCGCACCAAACCTAAACCGGTTTCTGTGACATGACATTATCACCATACACCTGGACAAGTGGGCGATGAATTTCAGCTGCTGATGAAATTAGAGGCATGAAATCTGATCACACTACATATATCAATATTTTGACCATGTATCCGCCATCCTACAACTGATGTTGAGACAGTATGAGGTGTAGTCTAAAAGCTGTCAGGGGAAGGAGTGCTCTACCTGCTCTGGCCTGGTGCGAGATTAGAATGAAATAGGGAACATTACACAAGTGAGAGGTCATGTTACCTTATTCAACCACCCTCACATATACAGCGGGTAAAATAAGTACTGAACACATCAACATTTTTCTCCAGTAAATATATGTGTAATGGGTCTATTGTAATGACATTTTCACCAGATGTCAGCAACAACCCATGCAATCCACACATGCAAATACATCAAACCATAGATGTCTATAAATTAAGTTACATGTAATAACGTGAAATGACACAGGGAAAAAGTATTGAACACACTTACTGAAATGTATTTAATACTTTGTACAAAAGCCTTTGTTGGTAATGATGGCTTCAAGACGCCTCCTGTATGGAGAAACTAGTCGCATGCATAGCTCAGGTGTGATTTTGGCCCATTCTTCCACACAAACAGTCTTCATATCTTGAAGGTTCCGTGGGCCTCTTCTAAGATCTCTGATCTTTAGTTCTTCCCATAGATTTTCAATTGGATTCAAGTCAGGTGATTGACTGGGCCATTCTAGCAGCTTTGTTTTCTTTCTCTGAAACCAAATGAGAGTGTCCTTGGCTGTGTGTTTGGGATCTTTGTCTTGCTGAAATGTCCACCCTCGTTTCATCTTCAGTATCCTGGTAGATGGCAGCAGATTTTTATCAAGAATGTCTCTGTCCATTTTTCCATTCATCCCAATTATATGAAGTATGCTGAAAAACAGTCCCACACCATGATGTTTTTGGGGTGATGTGCAGTGCAATTTCTTCTTCCTCCACTAGGGGGCACAGGGATCACTCTGGGTATAGCCTGGAGAGGGAGAATCTGGGCAACATGGTGTGTATTCTGGCATCCAAAGAGTTACATTTTTGTCTCATCTGAGCAGATGATATTCTCCCAGTATTTCACAGGCTTGTCCAAATGTTGTGCAGCAAACTTTAAATGAGCTTCAACATGCTTTTTCTTCAGCAATGGAGTCTTGCGTGGTGAGCGTGCATACAGGCCATGGCGGTTGAGTGCATTATTTATTGTTTTCTTTGAAACAATTGTACCTGCTAATTCCAGGTCTTTCCGAAGCTCTTCACAAGTGGTCCTTGACTCTTGACAACTCTTCTGATAATTCTTTTCACTCCTCTGTCAGAAATCTTGCAAGGAGCACCTGGTTGTGGCTGGTTTATGGTGAAATTATGTTCTTTCCACTTCCGGATTATGGCCCCAACAGTGGAACTGGAACATTCAGAAGTTTAGAAATCCATCTGTAAACAATGCCTTCAGTATGTTTTGCAACAATAAGGTTGCGAAGGTCTTGAGAGAGCTCTTTGCTTTTACCCATCATGAGATGTTTCTTGTGTGACACCTTGGTAATGAGACACCTTTTTGTAGGCCATCAGTTAGCACTGAACCAGCTTATATTAATTTGCACTGACAAGGGGCAGGATTGCTTTCAAATTACTGATAGATTTCAGCTGCTGTTTGGCTTTCCATGCCTTTTTGCACCTCTCTTTCTTCATGTGTTCAATACTTTTTCCCTGTGCCATTTCACGTTATTACACATAACTTAATTTATGGACATCTATGGTTTGATTTCTTTGGATTGCATGGGTTGTTGCTGACATTTGGTGAAATTTCATTACAGTAGCCCCATTACAAATATATTTACTTAGAAATATGTTGATGTGTTCAATACTTATTTTACCCGCTGTATATTATTTTGGCTTTTTTATACAATCAAGTGTTTTGGTTTTTTTTGTATAGAAGTTCTTAATATTTTTTTATATAACGTCTGATGTCGATTACAGATATTTTAACTACAAAAACAATAAAACCTAATTTCATATAGATTACATTGGGATTCCTCTGTTGGTACCTAGAGCAGGGCCAGGGTTCTGCCAAGTAGACAGGCCTTCTGCTCCGCACCTTCAGTAATAATCTGACTTCTCCTGAGCAGAAAATGCCCAATGCAGCTGTTGCGTATTAGAACAAATTATACGGTAGAAAAAAGAGAGAGAGAGCGCTGAAATCAGCAATTAGTACTTATTAACCATTTTTTTTAAACCATCTAATTGAAATTATTACATTCACATATGGTAGTTGCCGGCCAGCAATATTACAATACAATTATTAGTTGGTAATCTCCATCAAAAATGTATACCACACACACAAATTTTTTTTAAAAAACTCATAATCAGCAGTAAAAGAACCCCCTTCTAAATATGAGGAATAATTAAACTAAAACAGATAATTGCTGTAAAAAAATAAATGTCTCTTGTTCCCAAAGAGAGTAGTGTCTATTCAAGATTAGCCACAATAAAATTGCAACAAGTGTGCAGACAGCAGTTACTAGCAGTAGAGATTCCTTTTTATTCTAAGAAGTTGATACACAGTATTTGGCTCCTGCTGTTTGATCTAGTGCAGAGCTTTCTGACAACACTCGTTCTCCGTTTGAGATAATTGGACTGCTTCACCTGTAAATCAGCTTGATGCGGCTTGTTGATTTTTATGTTGTTTGCAATATTACTCACATTTTGTGGTTCAAATAAGCACAATGTTCAATGTAAAGAGACAATCAACAGTCCTGTGATTTATATATGGATAACTGTTTAGGTTATAGATTTGCCAAAAACAGTATCTTTCAAAGCTCCTGCAATATGCAGTTTTTAGCAAATGTCCCTCATGGCCATGTGGTAAGAAGAAAAAAAATATAATGTTCTTTTACCGGGATGTTGAACCCGCAGATTCTAAAGATCCACCAGACGGTAAGCCCGCTGCCAGAGTCTGACTAGGTCGCTCGACTCCAGGGGTTTTGTTTCATCAGTTCCCTCTGAGCGTATATTCAACAGATAACAAAAATTATAAAAAAAAAAAAGATAAATTATACGGTAACTTGTGATAATCCACTAGGTGGCAGCGATGTCCTGTCTGTGAAAGGAAGTGTTTCGTTGTAGAGCTTGCAGGGAAGAGATCTGTAGGATACAGGTGATACCAAAATTGGGATACCCACCAAGTATATCCTGCAATCATTGTAAAAGGTGACATGTCTGAGACTGATACCGTCCACGTATGTTCTCATAGTGATATCAATTAGGGAGACTCATCCTTGTTGCCTGTTCATGTGTATGGGGTCAATCATATTAGGTGCGAATTGCGAGGTGCAAGTTGCTATTTTCACCTCGAATTCGCACAGCGAATTCATTTTGCAATCCAATTAGCATCTCGCACTGAATCAGTCAGACTGAATTTGCAACTTTCCACTTGCACCTCCCTGAGGGTGAGAGATGGAAAAGAAAATCTTTATTTTAAGGTTAAAATGCGGGGACATTGTGCTGAACCCCTTGGAGCCCCCCTCCCCCACCCCATGTCTAATTAGGCATTTGAAAGTTTCCAGTTAGCTTAATTAGTCCAATAATTACATGTAATTTTTTGGGGGGTAAAAAAAAAAGTCCTCAAATTAACTTTTTTTGTTAGTTTAGACACCCCACATGTAACTACAATAATTTTTAAGTTAAAATGATTAAAACAATTATTTTTCTTCTTTTTTAAATATTTCAATGTGCCCTCAAAATACCCCAAAATCACCCTTTTTCCTATTTTTTTTTTTTTGCATTTATTTGTTTAATTCGTTTGAGATTAAACAAGAAAAGTTTTTTTTTTTTAATCATTTTTTGCATTTAAAAAAAAAACAAAAAACATCAGCCATTTGACACCATTTAAAAACCTACAGTACCTACCTAATGCCCACAAACAGCATTCTATATGGTCCTGCTAATGAAATTATCCATTTCTCTCAAATCTCATTTGGCAGTCAATTTCGCACCCCTCCGATGCGAGTAGTGCGAATAGCCATTTTTTATTGGATTGGAGAATTCTCGGGAGCGTGCTTTGCTGCGAAGTGTGTGAGTTTCAAGAAACAAACTCGCTGCTCACTATTCGCACCTAATTGGATTGAGCCCATAGTCACTGGAGACATTGTTTTTCAAATGCAATCAAGGGAGGGTGATTAGCATGTGTTTTAGTGTTGCCCTTTTTGGGTGTTCAAGATAACATGCCAGATTGGATGAAATTATAGATTGTTTGTTTATTATTAAGGGTAACACCAGACAAGGCTCCAGATTTGGATGAAATATGCAAGTGGAACTAGTATAGTAAAGTGAGACTAAAGAACATACATAGTCTGTTTACCTAACCAATTGCAGGAAAATATCTGGAAGGTGTTTAAGCATACAGATTGGTTCTTTTACGGAAGCAAATTGTTTGATTAATTTTCCCTTTGGTACTTGTGTACTTTACGGACTCATTGCAGAGAGAATCCAAGTGTCCTACACTCATTATTATTATTATCAATCATGGTAATGTCTAAATCCCCTTCACGGAGAGGACCCTGACGTCATCAGCCAGTGTCCAGCATCGGGCATAGAGGAGGAATAATAACCTTGTAGCGAGCCACCAAGCCCGCGAGGGAACAACTTTCTTCTTTAGGTGGGGACAACTTTCTGTACTTGTTTACGTAAAGTACACAAGTACCATTTAAAACATTCATTGTGTTCTCTCTGCAATGAGTCCGTAAAGTACACAAGTACCTTCCCTTTAAATGATTCCTATTGGAACCTCTTTGGTCTGTGCGGATATGCAATACATTCTGCTTATTCTTATGCTACTCGTCCCCCCACTTCCAATCATTTTATATATAGTTTCGGAATTTTGAATGCCATTATGTGGTGTGTAAATAGTTTCTTCCTTTTATTTCTTGGATTTGTTTATTTTTCTATGTTCGTATTGTTTTTTATCTTTTTTTAGTTAGAAAAAATTGTAAAGAACAGACAGCAATTACTGTTTTTGGCTATAGGCAGATATTGTCTTTGTATAATCTCGAGACTTTGTGAAATGTTGTTTTTTCTGCTTTATACATTTTGTAATCTTTTTCTTGCTGTTCAATAAACCGTTTATTGAGACTAATACCTCTTTTCCACCAAAAATCCGGGTCCGACTGGGTTTTCAGACATGGTTCCAATCCAGGTCAGACACCATTTACACATCACCATCGATCTGAGTTATTCTCAGGTCAGCCCCATTCACACTGAACCTGCGTCTGCCCTGCTAAACTTATGAGGCCATAAAAAGTGGGAGGTTCCACAACCACCAATTAGCTCATTTTAGGCATGACACAGGTCCGATAACCCGGGTTGCACTGTTTACACTGCACCATTACCCGGGTCCATTCTGGGTCAGACCCTGGTAGCTATCTGGGTTGGATTGCCAGGTCACTTGACCCGGGTTATTTTTCAGGGACCCTTTTACACTGAGCTGCGACCCTGGTAGACCCAGCAAAAACCCAGGTTTTTACTTTGGTGTAATAGGGGTATTAGAGACTAAGATTTTCTATTTATGGATCGTTTTGGTTGTTATGTTTATTTGTGTTTTGTTCTGTCAAACGAATAAAAATTACTCAATTAGGAAGAACAATACTAGATTTTATGTCCACGATTTTGGCCAACCCTACTTGAGATGGAGAAACTGATCATCGCACATTATCTAAAGAATTCTTGGGGGTAAATCTAATTAGGTGCAATTTGACTACTGAATTCGCATTTTCCCATTTGCACCTCCCTGAGGGTGAAAGATGGAATGGAAAATCATTACTTTAAGGATAAAATGTCGGGACACTGTGCTGAACCCCTTGACACCCCCCCTCCCCTACCCTAATGACTAATTAGGTATTTGGAGGTTTCCAAGTAGCTTAATTAGTCCAATAATTACATGTGATTTTTTTGGGGGGGGGGGGGGGGTAAAAAAAAAGTCCTCAAATTACCCCAAAATCAACTTTTTTGTTAGTTTAGGCACCCCGCATTTAATAACCAAGGGTTCCAGTGCTGCTTTTTTGGGTTTATGACTGCATATGCAGCAATGGTTATATAGCGTTTATGTTCTGCAATGGCTTATACGGTACGTGTGGCATTTATTTTGATTTGTTTGTTGTGCACGGACCCTTTGTGGTGCGATAAAAATAAAGGATGGTAATAATAATAACTAATTTGGTACCGGTGGATGTGGGGCCATTAGGCTCTTTGCAGCACTTAAGGTTTCCTGGTTACCAGAGATCGGCTATATTGTGCCTGCCAGGTTCTGTTGCATTAAATAAGGAAGGGAGGTTTATTTAAGAGCCCTGACTATACTGTCTTTTTTTAATAGCTTACAAGTAGATAGGTTAGACCTATATTTAATATAGCCATTTACACTAGAAAGCACAAAAATGTTTATAGTAATAATGTGCACATTATTATATTATCAATATAGTAACGCTCTCAATTAAAAGAAATGGCAAGCTAATCAAAATCCACTTATTTTAAAGTGCATCTGAATATATTTGTTCCTCCGAGATTACCTCCAAGGATCACTGTATCGTGTTAGGGATCAAATTGAGAAATATAGTTGATATGAAGTCCAATCCCACATGTTTATGTAACTGGGACCCAGTAATTGTAATGGTAAGTCTTAATGCGGATGGATCTTGCGGATATCTGCAAGTTGCGCATGTCCTGTAGAAAGGGATCGCAAACTACGCATGAGCTACACACAGGCGCCGATTCAAAGTGCGGGACCCACTGATCTATACGTTGCTGGATCTCTGTGTGAAATGAGTAATTCTAGGTGGCACGTGGGCGGTTACCAGCAGAAGCGCTGAACAGATCTGTGTCATGGGCATGTAGGACGACTTCTGCGCTTGCATGGAGCGTGTGGACGGCGATGAGTCGCCTGTTACTGACGGATCTTAAGTAACCAGCATGGGGGTGGGTGTAAGTCCTGATGCTAATGATGACGGCTGGAAAAACAACAGGCGGCGCTGCCTTCTGCGTGGATGGACGGACAGTCACAGGGACGGGCAAATGCTCCCATGGACGGACGGATTCTCACATGGATGGATGGATACTCCCATAGGTGGACGGATAATCACATAGAGGGGCAGATACTCACTTTAGCATATGGCAGTGGTTCACAAACTTTTTGGAATCACAGCACCCTAGAGTATCAGCATTTTTTCCATGGCACCGCTGGGCCAATAGTTTCTTATTGAGAAATTCAGCAAAAGTAAAATGAAGTAAATTGTTCTTGTATGTCACTCTTATCGGGAATCCTCCCATCACAACGGTGAGAGAGGGAGGGGGTTTGTATTGGAATATTACCTTGAATTGCAAAGATGCCCCATCAGATGTGACCGTATCCGTGTGGCAAACACTCAGTTACCAGCGTGGAATTATAAGGTACAATCTCACTGCATATAAAATACCATAAAAATGTTAAGGAGTTGTTGTTGTTTTTTTCCTTTTTCGTGTATTGGTAAACTTTATTCTTTATTTTTTATTGTATTTTATGTTTTTTTTTGTGTGTATTCTCAATAATACCAATTGACTGTGATGATTGGTTACTTGGTCAGTGTATATTTTCCCTGTATTTGCTGAACTGATACACTGTACTGACTGTATATTGTTGTTATTTTCAATAAAAAATAATTTGCACAAAAAAAAAATGTTAAGGAGTGAAGACAATGCAAACACAATGTATAGCTTCTCCTAAGAGATATGATTAAAAAAAATAACGTGGTTTACACACAATGAGCAAATGAACAATAAACATTGTCTAACCGATGTACAGACATAACCATTCAAAGCCAGCAGCCTGGACTTAAATATTACAAAGCATTAACCCTGCCCATACACTTACCTGTCACATTTCCCAAATACAGATCACTAGTGAGCTATGTGTGACTGACACTCGACCCTACCGGTCTATTCTGTATTTATTTCAATGTTTCTTTCCAGCACCTGCTGTATTCTGTAAACAGTAAAAGTTGCAATTACTGCACTAACAAGGTACATATAGGATAATATTTAGGTCACAATTGTAGTATTGTATGGCAAAGATCCGAAGCAGCAGAATGATTAGGCCAGTGGTTCCCAAACTTTTTTGAATCACGGCACCCTAGTGTATCAGCATTGTTTTCATGGCACCCCTAAGCCAAAAGTTTGTTATTGAGAAATTCAGAAAAAAATGTAGTGAAGTAGTAAAGTGAAGTGTATTGTGCTGACCTGTCATCCTTAGGGTCAGTTATGTGGTGGGGGACAGGTTTGTGCTTCTGTTTGTCCACATATTTACATTACATTGACCATAAATAATTTAATTTGGTGCTGGACCACCAACCTCAGGCACCCCTGCAAGTGTCCCGAGGCACCCCAGGATGCCACAGCGCACAGTTTGGGAACCACTAGATTAGGCTTTCCTAGCTCTGAGTAAGGAACCAGCTGACTATGAATAAATGATGGAGTTAATGTTATAATAACAGACAGGATCCTTGTTCCAAACTGACCTGATTTTATTTCGCTCTATAGATTGTTTCATAAGTATGTGTCCAAAGTGTATTTTGTTATACACCGCTATAAATATCACAAAACCGTATAACCTGCTGTCACCGTACAGAGTATAATATACGCAGAGGATGCGATCATACATGAAGAACAGAACAGGACACATTGGAATACAATAAAGAACTTTATTTATACAGAATGTTGGACTTTAGGGTGGACAGTTGGGGGGGTTACGCTCAATATCCAAATGTAAAGTGTCTATAAAGTTTGTATTCTACTATAATACATTTATAAAGTGTGTGTGCGCTACATACAGTAGTTATATATTACAGGGGTCTCTTAATGGGATGTAGTGGGCATCCAGGAGCACACAATGCCGGCGGTCACAATCCCGGTGCTGAAATCCCGACAGCAGTTAGAATCCAGACGGCTGCGTTCCCAACAGTGAGCATTAGGTTTAGGGTTAGGCTGCAGGAAAGCTGGGTTAAGGTGCCCATCCACTAGCAGACATGAAAACGACATTGTAATCGTGCAGTCGTTTGTCAGTCTGTGATGAGCCTGCACTGAACGACCAGTCGTTCAGTGCAGGCTCATCAATCATCTGCAAACATGCTCAACCTGACGTTATCGCCAGGTTGTCCAGCATGTTTGCACGATGATAGATGTCTAAACGACCAGCGGGCACGGGCATTGCTGGTCGTTTTAGACATTTTTGCAAACTACTTATGAACGATTGAACGATCGTTATCATTCACTCACTCAACTTAATTGTCTAGTGGATGGGCACCTTTAGAGGCGGGGTAAGAATACTTACCTGCATGCATTAGCATTTCCACCGTCGGGATTCCGCTGCTGGGATTCTGCCTGCCGGCATTATCGGCGCCGAGATCGTGTACCTAGGCCCTCTTAATAACCACAAGAGTGTTTGTGCTTATACTCTGCGTTGCATTTAATATTATTTAATATACTTTTCTTGTAATTGTTTATTATTGTCCTATGAGCTCTGAGAAATGAGGCAACAAAAACATGAACCTGGCTGAATCCCAGACTCTAAATACCTCCATAAACATTTATTTACAGTTGAATAGATCAAAGCACCAAAACAACTGGAATGGTTTCATTACTCTATGTATATAATACATCAAATAAACTGGATTATGGGAAGAAAGCCAGTCATTTAAAAAGGTAAGAACAGCTTGTCCCTGTGATGGCTATAATGAGATTCTTACTGGGAATTTCAAGGACAAGGAGTGAGGAACAAGTTACATTTCTTAAAAAAAAAAAAACGTTAAGCCCCTGTGTGCTGATCTGCATTACATGTACCAGACCCTGCGGCGATTTGCTGCTGAGTAACATTCTAATACCATGAAGCATGAAAAAACACGGAAAGATGTGTATGTAGCTACTAAGCAAAACTGGTTTATCGTCTTTTACAGATAGAAATATTAAACAATGCATAATATTCTCACATGCCATAAGAGAATAAAATATATATTTTGTACTATGCATGTTTCATTATTATTATTATTATCATTCAGGTTTTTTTTTAGTTCCTGCATACTTGACAGCAGTTTACAATTGGGAACAGACCAGGAACATTTAAAGCCATGAATAGCCATGTGTATAAGTCTTTTGCTTGGGCCCTCTCACTCCTGAAATATGGGGCTGGTGGCTGCTTAGGAGAAGATAGCAGCACGGATGGCGTAGTGGTTAGCATTATTTGACTCAAAGCACTCAGGTCTTGGGTTTGATTTTGACCAAGGCCCTATCTGTGTGAAGTTTGTATGTTCCCGTTGTGTTTGGGTGGGTTTCCACAGGGTGCTCTGGTTTCCTCCTACACTCCCAAAACATATGGGAAGATGAATTGCTTCCCAAGAAATGAACCCTAGTGTGTTTGTGCGTATGTGTGAATATACATTATTAGCTCTACTGGTGCAGGGGCTGATGTCAACGACTGAATATTCTCTGTAAAGCACTGTGTAACGGGTTGGGTACGGGATGCCAGCGGTCAAAATCCTGGCACCGGCATATCGACAGGGTTAGGATACTGGCACCTGTTGGTAGGTATCCTAACCTTCTCTTAACCCTCCCTCCCCGCACCCTGAACCTAACCATCCTCACCTAGGGCCCAATTCAGACCCGGACGCAACGTGGCGTTCGCTCATAGAAGGCCGATTTTCACATTCTGCGCATGCATATAAGCCACAGTGCGTGTGCGCAAGCCAGTCTTAGCGATCGGGAATCGGGCGCTCGAAGTACACAGACTGAGCGCTAATTTGAGTGACAGATTGTGCCGTTTGTGGGTGGTGTCAGGGGATGGTCTATGAAAACGGGGGTGTGGATGTGCGAACGCAGGCGTGCCAGTGTGTTCTAACGGCGTTTCATGGGCATGCATAATTAGCATGGAGGCGTCATTGTACACGTCACCTGGTTGTATTTCAGCCTGCAGTGATCGCAGTGCTTGCGGCAGGGTGGGGTTTACCTCAAGGGCTATGAGCAGCTCCGATGGCTCTCGATGTTACTGATATTACATACGCTTCCTGGAGATGACGTGTGCTAAGAAAGAAAAGTGGGCGTCATTATACCGGCGTGCGCTCACTCTGTCGTCTCTCTCTAAGACATAGAGGGCGTCCTTAAGTCTGGCCGTGCGATGGCGGAAGTTGCATACCCGGCCCCTGACGGCTGCGAAAGTGCGCTGCACTGCATCCGGGTCTGTATTAGCTCCCTAGTGTCTAACCCTTATCTTCCCCCTAACCCCGCCCCTTACCTTTGAGATACCGGCGCCGGGATTCCGACAGAATCCCATGTGCTGGGATATTGACCAAATCCCCTGCGGAATCTGTATGCGCTATATAAATAACTGATAATCTTGTACGGTGCCAACGCAAACCACTGAAACACTGAGGTCCGTGACGGAGCTTCCTCCCAAAAGCAGCTCGCGGTCTGATAAAACTGTTCATCTGTCGCAGACCACTCTTGCAGTTGTAGAAGATCAAGGTTCTCCAGTTCAGCTCCATAACGAGTTTCTGGAAGGAGGTGAACAAGATGACTGCGCGCAGCGCTGCTTATATACAGTTCTGTGCCTGGAAATCAGAGAAATAGAAATAGTCAGAGATTACAACCAGACAGTCATATTGTGTCTACTCTACCTATACACTCAGTGACGTAACTTCATCCCAGGTGCCCGGAGGCAAGATAAATGTTGGTGCCCCCCCCCAAATGAAAATGTACCACCCCCCCAGCACCACCTATGCCAGCCCCTATGTACCACCTATGCCAGCCCCGGCTGCTGCCCCGCTATGCAGTTCCCCCTGTGCAGTGCCATCTGTAGAGGTCCCCCTATGCAGTGCCGTCTATGTAATGCCCCTGCAGTAAGCCCCCTGTAGAAAGCCCCCAGTAATGCCCCCTGTAGTAAGCCCCCGTAATGCCCCCTGTAGTAAGCCCCCGTAATGCCCCCTGTAGTGCTCCCAGTAATGCCCCCTGTACTATGCCTCCTGTAGTAAGCCACCGTAATGCCCCCTGTAGTGCTCCCAGTAATGCCCCCTGTAGTGAGCCCCCAGTAATGCCCCCTGTAGTGAGCCCCCAGTAATGCCCCCTGTAGTGAGCCCCTCCCCGCGAGCGCACATACATACAAAAAAAAATAATACTTACCTGAAACCCCGCTCCAATGCTGCTGCCTTCCGTCCCCGGCGCCCGCTCCTCGGAACTATGCGAGTGACGTCATGACGTCACTCCCATAGTGCATTGCGGGACCCGGAAGCGGAGCTCAGGAGTGAGCTCCATTCTTCCGGCTGCCGCCGGGGGGAAAGAAGAAGCCGGGCGCCCGCTTGTAACACACTCAGCGGGTGCCCGGCAAATAGGGGGTGCGACAGCACCCCCTGTATTGACGCTGCTGGGGGTGGAGCGCCTTTCAGCGGCGCTCCATCTCCATAGCAGTGCCCGGAACGGCCCGGGGGAAAATGGAGCCAGGTGCTCCCTTAAGGTCTGGAGCCCGGCGGCAAATGACTCCATTGTCTCCGGGAGTTCCGCCACTGTATACACTGCACATCCAGAAACTTATTGCACACCCCTCATACATTCCCTTGTGCCAAATACAGGTAATACCATATACATTCCCCTGTGAAAATATACAGGTAATACCATATACATTCTCTTGTCCCAAATACAGGTAATACCATATACATTCCCCAGTGAAAATATACAGGTAATACCATATACATTCCCCTGTGCCAAATACAGGTAATACCATATACATTCCCCTGTGAAAATATACAGGTGATACCATATACATTCCCCTGTGCCAAATACAGGTAATACCATATACATTCCCCTGTGCCAAATACAGGTAATACCATATACATTCCCCTGTGCCAAATACCAGTAATACCATATACATTCCCATGTGTCAAATACAAGTAATACCATATACATTCCCCTGTGCCAAATACCAGTAATACCATATACATTCCCCTGTGCCAAATACATGTAAAACCATATACACTACATCTGCCTGTGCTAGGTACAGGTAATAGCATAAACATCCCCCTGTGCCAGGTACAGATAATACCGTATACATCCCCTGTGTCAGGTACAGGTAATACCATATACATCCCCCTGGGTCATGTACAGGTAATAGCATATACATCTCCCTGTGTCAATTACAGGTAATAGCATATACATTCCCCTGTGTCATGTACAGGTAATACCATATACAGTACATCCTCCTGTGTCCCGTACAGGTAATAGCATAAACATCCCCCTGTGCCAGGTACAGATAATACCGTATACATCCCCTGTGTCAGGTACAGGTAATACCATATACATCCCCCTGGGTCATGTACAGGTAATAGCATATGCATCTCCCTGTGTCAATTACAGGTAATAGCATATACATTCCCCTGTGTCATGTACAGGTAATACCATATACAGTACATCCTCCTGTGTCCCGTACAGGTAATAGCATAAATATCCCCCTGTGCCAGGTACAGATAATACCGTATACATCCCGCTGTATCTTTTAAAATGTCAGGTACAGGTAATACCATATACATCCCCTGTGCTAGGTACAGGTAATACCATATAAATCCCCCTGTGCCAGGTGCGGGTAATACCATATACATCCCCTGTGGGAAGCAATGAAAAGCTGTAAAGATGAAGTGAAGTGAATACAGATTGGGTTGATGTTAGAACATGTCCTAGGATGATACGGCCAAGGTCAAATAGTTCTCATGAAAAAAAAGCCTCCTGTGAAAATCCACATTATGGGGCATATTTATCACAATCCACATTTTTAATGCAGATGGGATAAATATTTTTTGCCTAAATTCACAATGTGAAAAGTTTTATTTCACAAAAACTTACAAAAAACTCCTTACCGGGAGATGGGCTCTAATAAATTCCGATCCCAAGTGCGGTGCCAACGCCTTTGCTGTTTTACTCTCCGTATAAGTCCTACTACCGGAGATCTCTTCAGAAATATACGCCATATTTCCAGTGATTTCTTTGGAACGTATGTTGCTGGTAGACACCAAGTCAAACCTTTTCTAGGTGGTCGTTGTCATTCCCCCAAAATTTAGGAGCTTGTGAGCATTGCACACTTTGCACCCATTAGAGATCCGCCAGTCAGAAGCAGATATGTCTTCTACATGCTGGATGAAGGTCTCCACTGCAGCTTCTGGTGACTCAAAACGAATCCCACACATCTTGCTCCTGATTTGTGGGAACACAAAGAAGCCTCAGGATCTCAGGTCTGGACTGTAACATGGATGACTAAGCTCCTGGATGCGTTCATGGGCCAGAAAATCCACCATTTTCCTAGACTTGTGGGCAGGTGCATTGTTGTGATGGAGAACGGCACCACGGCGCGTAAGTTCATGTACGGTATCTGGAAATAGCTTCCAGCACTTGTGGCAGGCATTGGTTGGCCTACCAGTGCCCAGTGATGGTGCGCTGCTGCACGAGTGGTACGGTAGCTACATGACCAGTCTTGGCCACAATTACAGCCACAAACTGCTTGGCCACGTTGCGCACACATCGGAACTTCTGTAGTGGCACACCTCCAACTCGGGTTCACTGGACCAACTGTTGTTTGGTCTCAGTGGTTAAACTGTAGATCCAGGATTCATCGCTACTGATTACCTCCCAGACAGAGTTTGAGCAGCTGCTTTGAAACCTGGCCAGCATGTTGTGGCTCAAAGTCACCCGAGTCACATGGCAGCAACGTTGTCCTCGGTGATGGCGGACACAGGTCGGCTGCAGCCAGGGCTGCCATCAGAAATTCTGAGGCCCAGTACTAACAAAATAGGCAGCCCCCCCTAGGTATAGGGCAGAGTTGGTCGGAGTTGTGGATAATGTAGGTGGAGCTATATCAGGAGTGTTGCCTAAATTGGTGCGTAATCCAGGGATGGCTAGGCATGGGAGTGGGGGGTGGCACAGGGCAGGGAAGACTGGACTGGGGTGGCAAAGGGCAGGGAAGGTTGGTTGGACTACGGGGGGGCATAAGGCAGTAGGGGAGGGGCAGAGAAGACAGGCAGGCTGGCTGGACTATGAGGGGGGCGCAGGGAAGGCTGGCTGGACTGAATACATTCCCCTGTGCTAGGTACAGGTAATACCGTATACATCCCCCTGTGCTAGGTACAGGTAATACCATATACATCCCCTGTGCTAGGTACAGGTAATACCGTATACATCCCCCTGTGCTAGGTACAGATAATACCATATACATCCCCCTGTGCTAGGTACAGGTAATACCATATACATCCCCCTGTGCTAGGTACAGGTAATACCGTATACATCCCCCTGTGCTAGGTACAGGTAATACCGTATACATCCCCCTGTGCTAGGTACAGATAATACCATATACATTCCCCTTTGCCGGGTACAGGTAATACCATATACATCTCCTGTGCTAGGTACAGATAATACCATATACATTCCCCTTTGCCGGGTACAGGTAATACCATATACATCCCCCAGTATCTTTTAAAATGTCATACAGGTAATACCATATACATCCCCTGTGCCAGGTACGGGTAAAACCGTATACATCCTCCTGTGCCAGGTAATGGCAATACCATATGCATCCCCCTGTGCCAGGTATGGGCAATACTGTATGCACCCCCCTGTGCCAAGTACGGGCAATACTGTATGCACCCCCCTGTGCCAGGTATGGGCAATACTGTATGCACCCCCCTGTGCCAAGTACGGGCAATACTGTATGCACCCCCCTGTGCCAGGTATGGGCAATACTGTATGCACCCCCCTGTGCCAGGTATGGGCAATACTGTATGCACCCCCCTGTGCCAGGTATGGGCAATACTGTATGCACCCCCCTGTGCCAAGTACAGGTAATACCGTATACATTCTCCTGTGGGACGCAATGAAAAGCTGTAAAGATAAAGTGAAGTGAATACAGATTGGGTTGATGTTAGAACATGTCCCAGGATGATTCTTATGAAATCTGTAGGCTAAGGGCAAATACTTCTCAAGAATAAAAGCATCCTATGAAAATCCACATTATGGGGCATATTTATCACAATCCACATTTTTAATGCAGATGTGATAAATATTTTTTGCCTAAATTCACAATGTGAAAAGTTTTTATTTTCACTAAAATGTACTAAAAACTCCTTACCGGGAGATGGGCTCTAATAAAGCCGATCCCAGCAAAGAGCTAGAAGCAGAGTGACAGCTCACGTTATCACTCAGCTTCCCGGTTCGAATGAAGAGCACGTACTGCGCATGCACGGCCGGCGGCCTTTGCATGCATCAGTGGGGGGGGGGGTGACTCTATCTGTAGATGACGTTAGCGGTGCCAAGCTCTGAGCCAGGTGTGGTACCTACAGATCGTTCGTGTGCGCCTGAGGTGTGCTCATGCAAAAGAGGCTGTAGCCTTCTGCCCACAAGTTTATGTCCCCTGCTTTGTCCTGATTTGGGGCCGTGACCGCATCTCAGGCCCCCGTTGTCATCACGCTGGGAGATTTATTAAAAATCCCTTGCAGGGACAGAGCTTGCGATAAAGCTCTGTCCCTGCGAATCCCCTCCGCAGCCTTATCACTGTATTTTTTGCAAAAAATACAGTGACGAAGTCCCGCGCATGTGCCGACCAACCGATGCTACCCCCCGTGATCGTGACTCCCATGATCGCAACCCCCCACGACCCCCCCTTCCGTCATTTGACTTACCTCTGGTGATCGGGGCTCCGGTGATGTCCTCCGTGGCTCCAGTCAGCTGGTCTCCCATCCTGCACTGTGACCCGGTCAGCTGATGACCGGGTCACAGTGCAGGATTGGAGACCAGCTGACCGGAGGGAGGACATCACCAGAGCCCCGAGCTCTGGTCCCTGGACTCTGGTAAGTTTTTAGGGTTTTTTACTATTTTTATTTATTTTTTGTTAGCAGTGATCAGCATGTGGTCTGTTTAGACCACACAGCTGATCACTGGGGCCGGATCCAGGCTCTGCTCTGTCCGTTAGAGCGGAGCAGGAGTCTGGTAATCGGGGGAGACCCTCTAGGACTTCCCCCGGTATTTTTTCACAATGTATTTTTAGTTACTAGCAGGCAGATCGCATTTCCCATTACAATCATGGGAAATGCGATCTGATTACTAAAAATAAATGATAATTAGGGGTTGGAGTAGAATTTTACGAATTCTACTCCAATTGCCCTTTAGTAAATTTAGGTGATACTTTATTTTAGTAAAAGTAATGTTAATAAATAGAGCCCTATGTGTGGTACAAACCAAACATTGGGGGTGATTGAAGGTCCCACACTATTGCTAACGCAGCTATTACCATGTTAGCAACTGCAATAGTACTATTATGTTAATGAATCACGCCTCCTGCGTGCATTAATGTTCTGTGCTGCGTCCATGGACGAAGCATCGGAACTTCTGTGCGATCTTCTGCCAGCTGAGTCACTCAAGCCGGCGAATGCAGTTGCGCAAAAGAGGCCAGGAAATCTCTGTTAGCTGACGGAGATCCTGGCCTCCTCCCTCCCCCCAGCGGCGGTGGCACACCTCCGCTTGGGAAAACAGAGGCCATCACCGCCACCGCCACCTCCCCAACCAGAAACGGCAGCAGACTGTCAATCACTGACAATCTGTTGCCTCTCTACGCGTGACTACACATTACCTGTACTGCACATGAGCAGAACGGGTCTTGCACTGACGCAGAACGACATAATCGGAGATGTGCGCTGACCATCGGGTTAGTGCACATCTCTGAATTAGCCCCATTGTCTATTCCTCAGCAAACACTGAGCCTGATTCAGAGCCGGACGCTCTGGCAGAGGGTTTTTTAGAGCGGCCTCCTGGCCGCTCGCATAGCTGTGGGTGACCACCCACAGCTATAGCGAGCGGCCAGGATGATGGACGCGATGGTCAGGGTCTCGTTGCCGCAAGCCCCAGAGTGCTTTTGGCTCTAACAGAGCCGAAAGCACTCCCACTGACATCACTTGTGATGTCAGTGGGGCCGGCCCCAGACGGTAAGCGTCCCCATGGGAACGCCTCCGTCTGGGCAGCCACGCCCCCGGCCCGCCAACCAAAGGGGGCGTGCTGTCACTCAACATCGACAGCACGCCCCCTTTGGTACGAGACCCGGAGCAACGCATAGCGCTCGCGAGCGGGTCTGAATCAGGCCCACTGTCCCAACAGTGAAGTATAGAGATGGCAGCATCATGTTGTGGGGATGCTTTTCCTCAGCGGGGACTGGGCATCGTGTTAATATTGTAGGACTGATAATGGTGCAAAATACAGAGAGATACTGGAAGGCAGCCTACTCCAGTCTGCAACAAAAGTAGGATGGAGTGCATTTCATATGCAAGGAGGTGATTAAACACCCGAGCCTGTGGGTGTCAGCCTCTGGACAAGAAGGAGCTAGTTGTTTAGTGAGGTAGTGTTGTTGGTGGGGTTAGGTTTGGTTAGCCAATAGGATTGGCAAGGGGTGGGTCAGTGCTGTATCAGAGTTGCTGCTTGGCAGCCATTTCATAGAAATTTCTCTGGTTGGCTGTGTGAGCAAGTGCTGTACTAGTACTAGGCATACTTGCCTACCCTCCCGATTTGGTCGGGAGCCTCCCGAAAATCGGGTGCCGCTCCCAACCTCCCGGGAAGGCAGGCAATCCTCCCGGCTGCTGCCCACCCCTCCTATCCCCCCCGCAATTACCTTTGAAACCCCCGCAGCGGGTGGGCCGGTGACGCGATTCACGCTGAATCGCGTCATTTTGGCCCCGCCTCCTGCTTCACAATGCCTGTAATATCGGCATTGCGTAGCGGGGGCGTGCCCAAATTGACGCAATCGCATGGCCACGCCCCCCGCCCGCAAATACTCATAGTCTGGCCAGCCCAGCCCCCTTGGGATGGCCACACCCCCTGTCATGCCGATCTCTCTGCTCCCTCCAGGAAGGGGAAGCCAGAAAGTCGGCAAGCCTGGTACTAGTGCTGTATTAGGTGCTGATTCTACCCTACTGGGGTCAGCGGCAACCACCTAACCAGGTGGGCCTCACGTCGTGTCATTGGGGTGGGAGGTGGATACATTGGGCGTGGTAATGGGCTGGCTGCTCACCTCCCATATAGGAAGATCGCTGTGAGTATGCAGTTGGTAATCTTGCATTGTGGGGCCGTTCTTTCTGCGCCACCATACTTTGTCTGTCTTTCTTTCTTCTACTATTAGTTAGTACAGTTATACATTAAATAGTTTAATTAGTTTAAAAATAAATAAAGCTGACCTTCCTTATACAAGTCTCTGGGGTCTATTTACTTAGCATTGGAGAGAGATAAAGTGAACAGAGATAAAGTCCCAACCAATCAGCTCCTAACTGTCAGTTTTCAAATACAGCCTGTGACATGGCAGTTAGGAGCTGATTGGTTGCTTTGCGTTCACTTTATCTCCATCCAAGGCTTAGTAAATAGACCTCTGTGTGTCGTTATTTCACTATGATTATGGTCGATGGTTTACCCTGCACTGTTAGGAGGGAGCACTCATCAGGCGATGGGGAGTTTACTGAAGCTTGGGGTTCACCTTTCAGCAGGACAATGGTCCCAAGCACTAGGCAAAGCTGCCAAAGCCACACTGGTGTGGTAGAACAACAAAAGGGTGAATTATCTACAGTGACCCAGACAAGGTCCAGACCTCAATACAATTGAGAATCTGGGGCACTATTTGAAAATTGCAGCCTACAAGCATCATCCAACCAACCTGAACAACCTGGAGCTACAAGGAAGAATGGGCAACAATTACTCCCAAGCAGACTTAAAGCTGTTATTGCACCAAAAGGTGGTTCTCCCAAGTACTAGTCTGCAGGGGTTGAATACTTATGCAATCAGCATTTTTCAGCTTTAATTTAAAAAAATTTTTACATCTGCAAATAATATGAGATATGGTAAGAACTTACCCTAATTATCTCTATTTCTATGAAGTCCATAGGGTTCCACAGGATACCTTGGAGTATAGGTGATGGCGGCAGACATCGGGCACCTCATAGTTAAGTTTTCAGCCTCCCAGGATGCACTGCGGGCCCTCTCCTATACCCCTCCCCCGAGCCAAGGCATCTCAGTTACGTAACAAGCCATAGGCCGGTGGAGGAGAAGAAAGAGAGAGAAGAAAGTCTGGAACACACAAGAAATCACATTTTCACCAGAGGGAGACTGAAAAACCGGTGACCAGAGCAAAGCCCATCTGCAGTACAGGTGCAACAGGGTGGGAGTCCTGTGGAACCCTATGGACTTTGTAGAAATAGAGATAACAAGGGTAAGTTCTTACCATATCTCATAGTTTCTACTTCAGGGCCCATAGGGTATCCACAGAATACCTTGGGGATGTCCCAAAGCAGTATCCTTTAAGGGTGGGGATGCTCAAGTGCAGAAAGGAGAATCCGCCGCCCAAAGGAAGCATCCTGAGAGGCGAAGGTATCAAATGCATAATACCTCACAAAGGTATGGACAGTAGACCACGTGGCTGCCTTGCAAAGCTGAATAGCAGAGGCACCACGGCGAGCTGTTGCTCACAGACCGAGTAGAGTGATCTTTAACAGAGTATGGTACAGGAAGGCCCTCATGAGTGTAAGCCTCAGAAATCGCCATGCGAATCCATCCTGCCAAAGTTTGCTTAGTGGCAGGCCAACCCTTACGGAAACCATAGAGGACAAACAAGGGGTCCGACTTCTGAAATTAGTTGGTACGGTCAACATAAATCCTTAGCACACGTACCACATCCAAGGAGGCCTCACTAGCTGAGAGGTCTGGGGAATTAAAGGCCGGCACTATAATTTCCTCCTTAGGTAGGAAACTAGATACCACCTTAGGTAGGAAACCAGGGCGAGTGTGAAGCACCGCCCTGTCCCTATGAAAAATCAGAAAGGGAAGGCGACATGAGAGAGCCCCCAAATCTGACACCCTTCTGGCCGAAGCAATGGCCAGAAGAAACACAGTCTTAGCTGTAAGCCATTTTAAATCCACTGAGCCCAGTGGTTCAAATGGCCGTCCTTGGAGAGCCAACAGGACCACAGCCAGATACCAAGTAGCCACTGGTGGAATAAAGGGAGGCTGAATGCGAAGGACACCTTGCATAAAGGTGCGGATATCAGGAAGAGTAGCAATCCTACGCTGAACCACACTGACATGTCAGAAACTTGCACCTTCAGGGAAGGTGCCTGTAGGAAAGCCAAAAACCCTGGATATCCTAAACACCTGAGGATCATAGCCTCTAGGGCGACACCATTCAAAGAAAGTATGCCACACTCTGTGGTAAATTCTTGCAGAAGCAGGCTTCTGAGCTCTGAGCATGGTGTTAACTACAGAGCTGCAAAACCTCTGGACCTTAAGAGGGCTGTCTCAACAGCCACACCGTCAAAGACAGATGACCCAGGTCCGGATAATGGCAAGGACCTTGAGACAACAGGTCTGGACATTGAGGCAACAGCATCGGAGTGTCTATGGAGAGACTCCGAA
Source organism: Taudactylus pleione (assembly GCA_031769625.1). Taxonomy (NCBI): domain Eukaryota; kingdom Metazoa; phylum Chordata; class Amphibia; order Anura; family Myobatrachidae; genus Taudactylus; species Taudactylus pleione. Next base: position 8,020,496 of record JAUIMM010000570.1, on the reverse strand, counting down.
GATCTGAGTACCAGTGACATCTGGGCCATGCTGGAGCTGTCAACAGGAGCGTGCCTCCTTCTTGCTTGAATTTTCGAAGCACTCAAGGAAGAAGGGAGAACAGAGGGAAGAGGTACTCAAACTGGAAGGTCCACCGGACTGACAGAGCATCTACCAGAAGAGCCTCCTCATCTCTTGTTCTTTACCCGTACACAGGCAGCTTGTTGTTGTGTCGGGAGGCCATGAGGTCTATCTCTGGAAGGCCCCACCTGTTCACTAGGTGTTGAAACACCTCCTGGTGAAGAGACCATTCCCCTGGATGCACGTCTTGATGGCTGAGGAAGTCCGCTTCCCAGTTGAGCACTCCCGGTATGAACACTGCCGAGATGGCAGGGAGATTGCCTTCCGCCCAAGCCAGAATGCAGGACACCTCTGTCAGTGCCGTCTGACTTCGGGTTCCTCCTTGGCGGTTTAGGTAGTCCACTGTACCTACACGGGTTTTCTGTGGAGAACATGTCTTGCCTGCTGAAGAGCTTTGAATACTGCTCGAAGTTCCAATACGTTGATTGGAAGCACAGATTCTGCTGGTGTCCACCGTCCCTGAAACAAGTGTGGACCTGTTACTGCTCCCCAGCCACGGAGACTGGCATCTGTCGTCAGAAGGACCCAGTCTGCAATCCAAAAGGGGCGCCCCTTGTTTAGGTGAGCCGTCTGCAGCCACCAGGCCAGAGACAGACATACCTACGGGGAAAGCACTATTGTCTGTGTTTTTATCCGATGGGGCAACCCATTCCATCTGGAGAGGATCAATTTCTGCAGAAGTCTGGAGTGAAACTGGGCATACTCCACCATGTCGAACATCGACACCATGGATCCCAGTAAACTCATTGCCGAGTGAATAGACACTCGGCAACTCTGCAGGCAACTGCGCACTTTTGCATGCAATGCAGAGATTTTTACCTCCATCACAAAGAGCCTCTGTTGTTGAGAGTCTAACAGGGCTCCAAGATGGAGAATCCTCTGTGAGGGAACCAGGGAGGACTTCTTCCAGTTTATCAACCAACCGTGATTCTACAACACTGATATTGTCAGTTGCAGATTATTATTATTATTATTATCCTTTATTTATATGGCACCACAAGTGTTCCGCAGTGCCTTACATAGTACATAAAACTAATAGGTGAACAAAAAACCCCCCAAAAAACAATCAAGTAACTTACAGTACAGTGAAGGACATTATATACATTGCTGCAATAGTGATTAAAACACTCACATTAAGCAGCAGGGAGATGGCAGAGACGTGTTAGGTGCCTTATGAGGAGTAAAGAGTAGAAGAAAGTGTAAGGAGAAGCACATGAGGGAAGAGGTCCCTGCTCGTGAGAGCTTACATTCTAAAGGGGAGGGGCAGACAGACAGGCGTGACACAGAAGGGTGAAGATAGGGAGGAGAGTATTATGTGGGTCAGATGGCACTGAAGTATTTCTGAAGACCCTGCCAACAATAGAAGGTCTTCCAGATAGGGTAACAAGCGGACCCCCTGCATCCGCAAGTGGGCTGCCATGACTGCCATGACTTTGGTAAACACTCGAGATGCCGTGGCCAGACCAAAGGGCAGTGCCTGAAACTGGAAATGTTGATTGACCACTGCAAACCTGAGAAAACGCTGGTGTGCTGAGAAAATGGGGATATGCATGTAGGCATCCTGAATATCCAATGACACCATAAAATTCCCAGGCTCCATTGCCAATATGATGGAACGCAGGGTCTCCATCCTGAACCGAGCAACCCCCAAGGACTTGTTGAGGGACTTGAGGTTGAGGATGGGCCGGTAAGACCCATTGGGTTTCTGTACCAGAAAGAGATTGGAGTAATACCCCATTCCCCTCTGGGGCAATGGAACAGGCACTATAACTCCAGCCTGGAGCATAGAGCGTAACACTTTCCAGAATTCCAGGGCTTTGTCTTGATCTGACTGAAGGCCTGTGGTGAAAAACCGGCTGGGAGGCCTTCACCGGAAGGATAGGGCGTACCCTTGATAGACCTCTTCTCTTATCCAAGTGTCCATGGTAGTCAGATTCCAGCATTGGGCGAACTGAAGAAGTCGGCCTCCCACTCTGGGGTCCCCCAAGGGGAGGCCCGTCCCGTCAGGCTGAAGTCTTATCATCCGACTTGGGAGTAGGACATCTTGTACTACCAAGCCTGCTTCTTTGGCTTGGCAGATTTCTTTGCCCCTGACTGTCCTGGAAAGGACTGTATCCTGGAGTTACCCTGGGCCCTATAGGGCCGAAAGGACGAAGTACCAGACCCTGATGGTACTGCGGCCAATGGCAGACACGCAGATTTAGCTGCTGCCAGCATGGCCACAATTTTGTCTAGATCAGGGCCAAACAGGACCTGTCCATTGAAAGGCAATAGAGAGCACAATAAGCATAATGCAGGGTTGGTGCAGACCAGGGGTTAAAATGGACCGGAACTGCGTTCTGAAACTTCTATTTGGAGACAGAACCAGTTCCGCCTCTGTCGGGCCACCTTACCCCGGCGCTGCAGGCAGGCTACACATGCTACTGTGGGGGTATTACTCAGGGGCCACTACTACTGGAGACATTACTTGGGGCACTACTACTGGGGGCATTAATATTGGGGGGCATTACTCGGGGGCACCACTATTGGGGGCATTACTCGGCCGCACCTCTATTGGGGGCACTACTACTGGGGGCATTACTTGGCACTACTACTGGGGGCATTACTCAGGGGACACTACTATTGGGGGCATTGCTCAGGGGGCACTACTACTGGGGGGCACTACTACTGGGGGCATTACTCGGCACTACTACTGGGGGCATTACTCAGGGGGCACTACTATTGGGGTCATTGCTCAGGGGGCACTACTACTGGGGGCACTACTTAGGGGGCACTACTACTGGGGGCATTACTCAGCACTACTACTGGGGGCATTACTCAGGGGGCACTACTATTGGGGTCATTGCTAAGGGGGTACTACTTAGGGGGCACTACTACTGGGGGCACTACTCAGGTGGCACTACTACTGGGGGCATTACTCGGCACTACTACTGCGGGCATTACTCAGGGGGCACTACTAATTGGGGCATTACTACTAGGGGCGCTACTATTGGGGGTATTACTCAGGGGGCACTACTTCTGGGGGCATTACTCAGGGCACTACTACTGGGGGTGCTACTCAGGGGGCACTACTACTGGGGGCATTACTCAGCACTACTATTGGGGACATTACTCGGCACTACTACTGGTGGCATTACTCAGGGGGCACTACTACTTGGGGCTTTACTATTGGGGCACTACTACTGGGGGCAATACTTAGGGGACATTACTACTGGGGCATTACTCAGGGGTCACTACTACTGGGGGCATTACTACTAGTGGTGCTACTATTGGGGGCACTATTACAGGAGGATTACTTCAGGGCATTGTGTAGGGAGCATTGAATAAGCGGCACCACTCCTGGGGCACTGCATAAGGGGGGCACTGCATAAGGGGCACCACTACTGTGGGCTCTCCATAAAAGGCACTACCACTGTGGGCCCTGCATAAGGGGCACTACCACTACTTAGGACACTGCATAAGGGGCACTACTACTACTGGTGGCACTGCATAAGGGGCACTACCATTACTGGGGGCACTGCATAAGGGGCACTACCACTACTGTGGGCTCTGCATAAGGGGCACTACCGCTCTGGGCACTGCAGGGGCACTACCACTACTGGGGGAACTGCATAAGGGGCACCACTGCTGAGGACACTGCATAAGGGGTACTAATATTGGGGGCACCTCTACAGGTGGATTACTAATGGGGGCATTGCATAAGGGGCACCACTCCTGGGGCACTGCATAAGGGGGGCACTACCACTGCTGTGGGCTCTTCATAAGGGGCACTATCACTGTGGGCACTGCATAAGGGGCACCACTACTGAGGGCACTTCCATTGTGAGAACTGCATAAGGGACACTACCACTACTGGGGGCACTGCATAAGGGGCACTACCACTACTGTGGGCTCTGCATAAGGGGCACTACCGCTCTGGGCACTGCAGGGGCACTACCACTGCTGAGGACACTGCATAAGGGGTACTAATATTGGGGGCACCTCTACAGGTGGATTACTAATGGGGGCATTGCATAAGGGGCACCACTCCTGGGGCACTGCATAAGGGGGGCACTACCACTGCTGTGGGCTCTTCATAAGGGGCACTATCACTGTGGGCACTGCATAAGGGGCACCACTACTGAGGGCACTTCATAAGGGGCACTTCCACTGTGGGAACTGCATAAGGGACACTACCACTACTGGGGGCACTGCATAAGGGGCACCACTGCTGTGGGCATTGTATAAGGGACACTACTACTGTGGGCATTGAGTATAAGGGGCACAAATGAGGGCATTGTGTATAAGGGGCACTGCTGTGTATCATGCATGAATAAGGGAGGTGTAATGTGAATCAAGATTGTGCTACTGTGTGGCGTAATTTGAATTGGAAATACAACCATGTGACCACGCCCTATTTGTGACCACGCATCTTTCTTTTGTGACCACACCCCTTTCATTTGAGGTCACGCCCCTTTTTTGGCACGCACTTTTCCTTTATTGTAAAAAACACGGGAGGGGGGGGCGGTGAGTCCCACCACTTCTTTAGTACCACTTTAAGCACTGGGGCAGACATTTTGGAAAATAACTTCCATGGGTTATATATTCCACCCACGAAAAGTACCAGATGAGGCAGCCGTCTTGGGCACACTACGTAGGATTACCCTGGGTGGTATAGGTTACGCCTAGAAGAAAAGACACAAAATGGGTTGCTGCAGCGTCCTAACGCTAGGATCCCATCCCATCCCAACCACGAGTGTACCAGGTGAGGCAGCCATGTTGGGCGCACTACGAAGGTTGCACTGTGTGCACATGTAAGCACATTTCCAGTGTTTAGTGGCACCACTTCCAGCTGCACCTACACAGATCCCCATTAAGGAACGCCGGACATGTATTGGTAAATAGGATTCCTCCTTCACAATAGTTTTATTTGGATCTGCAACAATTTTGTGCATTTCAAGATTCAAGCTAATTACTTCTGTGTGGACTGTAATTGGACAGTAATAAATGTGCACATACAGAGCTGAAAGAACAACACTTTGATATATTGATATTATTATATAGCGTATTTTAAGATAACTTGTATACACATACCTCCCAAGTGTCCAGTTTTAGAGGCACCGTCCTGCTGTCCCACCCGCGGGCCGCAGTGTCCGGCGGGCGGGGGGAAGTTGGGTAGGACCCGCTAACACCGCTGCTGCAGATTTGAGCAGCGGACTTCAGATACACAGTGCCGGCTCTTGAAGGGGCTAGGGGCCTGTCCAGCAGCTCCCGGAGCGATGGGCAAGCCCGCAGCATGATGGAAACGGGGGCGTGGCTCACAGATGTGGCATTTCCAGCGAGGTGTGCCCCTTGTTGATAGGCCATGATCCCTATTGTCCCTCCTGGCCAGACTTAAACAGATGACCGGGGTCACGCACAGCCGTCAGATAACCGGATCACCAAGGAACTCACCGGGTCACCGATCACCTGAGCCCTGGGTACCAATGGATAGGGGGTGCCTAAATCACTGAACGAGTGGCACTGTCTTTCACACACACTATGGGGCATATTCAGTTGGGTGCGAGAATAGCAAAAAACCCGCACATGCAAGGTTTTTCCTGCAGGTGCAGGTTTTTTGCTATTCATTTAGGTGCATGGGGGTGTTTTTTTTGTGCGTGCCGGGAAGTTTTTTCCACGCACCTCCAGAGCAAGAGTGATTTTTCCCAAAAAAATTTAATTTTAGGAAAAATCAGTGGGACTTGCTCTGGCACCCTGGCAGCACCCCCCCTTAGGACTAATTAAGTAATTGGACGTTTCCAATTAGTTAATTAGTCTATAATTACTTACGTTTGGCAGCGCTGTCTTCTTTATCAGCGTCGGGAGCCGGCTCTTCTGCAGCAGGGTGAGTGTGTCTGTGTGTGTGGTGTTTGTAAGCGTGTATGTGACCCCCACTGCCAGCGTGCCCCCCTAGTGTCCGTGTGGCCCCCAGAATGGGCGCTGGGAGAACTACATCTCCCTGCAGCCTTTGCCCCTCCCACCAGCCCCTGGAGCCTCCCAGCAGCCCCCTCTCCAGTAAAAAGAGGGGAGGCAACCGGGAGTTGCGGAGACCACCGGAGACCCCCGGGCAGGTAAGTGAAGAATTATTTTTTTTTATTTTTTTTTTATGCGGCGCGTGTTTTTCAGAGCTGAAAACCCAGCGACCACTATTTTTTTTACTGGATACCTTGGGTATCGGGAGCGCAAATAACCGTGGTATTCCTAAATTGGGCGCAAGGTTTTTCCCTCGCTAAACCTACTGCCCAATTGTATATGCCCCTAAGTATTAGGTGAGTGAGGGAGAGGGGGTGGTGCATGCACTGGCACAGTCCCAGGGTATTTTTATGAAAAATACCCTGAGAAATGCAAGGAGAGGATTCACAGGGACAGGGCATTGTCGCAAGATCTGTATTCAAATATCGCAATGCGAATTTGGGCGAATTTATCACATCTCATCTGTATCTAAGATGTGGATTGTGATAAATATGCCTCTAAATGTTTAATATTTTTTTTAAATACACTTGAAATAATTTCTCCTGCCATTTTGTAACTAGCGCAGTGCCATATATCAATCTTCATCGTTTCTTCTCTTAATTTGAGAATTTTTAAGTGAGTGTCCACAGACTCACAGGAGATTCCTGCAGCTAAATGAGATACAATAACTCATCAAGATATATATGTATATATATATATATATATATATATTATTAGGTATTGCAAATTAGCGCCCTAATATTAAGTGGTCTTTTTGAAGAACGTATGCATTAGCTCCAACTTTGAATCAGGCCAGGTATACGCATCTAAATCTTCATAGAGTATACCAGAGGTTCCCAAACTCCACCATTACAGTTCAGGTTTTAAGGATATCCTTGCTTGAGCCCAGATGTTTTATTCAAATTGACTAAGGTACTATTAAGTCACCTGTGCTAAAGCATAGATATCCTTAAAATCTGGACCGCAATCTCAGAGTTTGGGAATCTCTGGTGTTTGCTCATCTACATATTCCCAAGCAGTGTACTGTAGGCAACAGGAGCATCCCTGCATTCTAGAGACCGTCTCTTGTAGAAGTAACAATGCACAGATATAACATAACAAGGTGACTTTTGTGACTGTTCTTTGAAATAGCTGCCTAATTGTTATATTTCATGGGGTTGTTAACTGCTGCATAAACCCCCACTACTTGTCCAGCATACACCCACACCCCACCTTTGTAGTCCTTTTTAAAGGTGTACACACCTAATTATTCACAGTGGCAGGTGATGATGCAGTTCATACCGTGAGTACAACTCGCTGTTCATTGAGATGCTCCCTGGCAGAATTACCTGCTCTCTTGGTCCAGAAGAGTCTCCGGGACACTCCAGAGAGAGTAGGGAAAAATGAGAGCTCTAGCCCAATGATTGCAAGGATAACCCCTGTCTCCCAAATCTGTGGGCTTCCCCGTAAAGGTGGCTGTACAGTATTTGTGCAAAATTAGGCAAGTGATTTCACAAAGCAACATTTACACAGCACTTTAGTACATCAGCCTTAGCAATTTGATTTACGCACATCTGGGTGTCCTGGAGTGGCCCTTTGTGGTTCCTTCTTCTCTTTCCACTTCTCCTCAATCCTCCCGTACCCCTCCCCTGACGCTGACTGTCTCTCTGTAGTATGAAAGAGCAGGGAGGATTGGGTGGGTCAGAGATTTTGGACCACACCTGTACAGAAGGTAGAAAGAAAAACATTAGTGCAGCACACAGGTTTCACTGCTCTCTATATTGGGATTTTTGTGAGTGACCAAATACAGTATGCACCTGTGTCTTTTACACATAATTATAAGATCTACATTGGTTTACTGCTTCAAATAAACTTTAACACCTTCTTAACTTACTTAACTACTAAATATAAGTAAATAAAGACACGGACACCAGAGCTTGGCAAAAAAAGGTCACAGCTTTTTATTTATCAATTAAACAATCAACCTAACCAGGGTGTCTAAGAGACGCTGCAAGCTCAGTTCTAGCTTTCACGCTGAACAAAACTCGGAGGACTACTTAAAAGTCCCCCCCTCTAGGCGCACTAACGATGTGAGAGTCTCACTTCCCTCTAGGGCCAATCCGAGGTGCTACCGTACAGCCAGCACCCGGGTCCTCCCGCGCGGAGCAGGACAAATTCGCCAGGGGCAACGAGGGTCAGTGCCCCCACAAAGTTGTCTTACGCCACCTAAAGCCACTGAGCTGCAGCGTACTCCCGCCATGCTGTGCCTCACCTGTTTGGAAATAAAAGTTAGTGTACACAACTTAACAACTGGGTGGGATGGTGGGTGAAGATGATCCACTTACAAGAGACTGAGCTGAGCTCTTGCAGCACTTTAAATTAGTGATGAGCGGTTCGGATTCTGAGGAATCCGAACCTCTCCGAACAGGTGGAATCCGAGTCCACCCGAACGCAAGTTCGGGTGTTCCCGCCTGACTCGGATTCCACCTCGAGGCCGAACGTCACCCGTCCGGCGTCGGATTCTCGCGAGAGCCGAGTGACGTTCGGCCTCAATAAAAAGGCGCGGCGCCCGGCAGTCGGCGCCATTTCTCGCGTGACGCGTAGTTAGGTAGTTAGCTAGTGCGCTGTCTGTTCTAGTGTTAGATAGATTAGAGTAGGCAGTGCTCTGTGACTTTACTGGGCATAAGCCCTTGTGTGTGCTCTGTGACTGGGCATAATAAGCCCACTGTGTGTATGTGTACTCTACTACTCACTGTATTATACAAGCTCCATGACAACTGACAGGGCATAGCCCACTGAGTGTATTATACAAGCTCCGTGACAGGGCATAGCCCACTGAGTATTATACAAGCTCCTTGACAGGGCATAGCCCACTGTGTCTATTATACAAGCTCTGTGACAGGGCATAGCCCACTGTGTCTATTATACAAGCTCCGTGACAGGGCATAAGCCCACTGAGTGTATTATACAAGCTCCGTGACAGGGCATAAGCCCACTGAGTATTATACAAGCTCCGTGACAGGGCATAGCCCACTGAGTATTATACAAGCTTCTTGACAGGGCATAGCCCACTGTGTCTATTATACAAGCTCTGTGACAGGGCATAGCCCACTGTATCTATTATACAAGCTCCGTGACAGGGCATAGCCCACTGAGTGTATTATACAAGCTCCGTGACAGGGCATATGCCCACTGAGTATTATACAAGCTCCGTGACAGGGCATAGCCCACTGAGTGTATTATACAAGCTCCGTGACAGGGCATAGCCCACTGTGTCTATTATACAAGCTCCGTGACAGGGCATAGCCCACTGTGTCTATTATACAAGCTCCGTGACAGGGCATAGCCCACTGGGTCTATTATACAAGCTCCGTGACAGGGCATAGCCCACTGAGTGTATTATACAAGCTCCGTGACAGGGCATAGCCCACTGTGTCTATTATACAAGCTCCGTGACAGGGCATAAGCCCACTGAGTATTATACAAGCTCCGTGACAGGGCATAAGCCCACTGTGTCTATTATACAAGCTCTGTGACAGGGCATAAGCCCACTGTGTCTATTATACAAGCTCCGTGACAGGGCATAGCCCACTGAGTCTATTATACAAGCTCCGTGACAGGGCATAAGCCCACTGAGTATTATACAAGCTTCGTGACAGGGCATAGCCCACTGAGTGTATTATACAAGCTCCGTGACAGGGCATAGCCCACTGTGTCTATTATACAAGCTCCGTGACAGGGCATAGCCCACTGAGTGTATTATACAAGCTCCGTGACAGGGCATAGCCCACTGTGTCTATTATACAAGCTCCGTGACAGGGCATAAGCCCACTGAGTATTATACAAGCTCCGTGACAGGGCATAGCCCACTGTGTCTATTATACAAGCTCCGTGACAGGGCATAGCCCACTGGGTCTATTATACAAGCTCCGTGACAGGGCATAGCCCACTGAGTGTATTATACAAGCTCCGTGACAGGGCATAGCCCACTGGGTCTATTATACAAGCTCCGTGACAGGGCATAGCCCACTGTGTCTATTATACAAGCTCCGTGACAGGGCATAGCCCACTGAGTGTATTATACAAGCTCCGTGACAGGGCATAGCCCACTGTGTCTATTATACAAGCTCCGTGACAGGGCATAAACCCACTGAGTATTATACAAGCTCCGTGACAGGGCATAGCCTACTGTGTCTATTATACAAGCTCCGTGACAGGGCATAGCCCACTGAGTGTATTATACAAGCTCCGTGACAGGGCATAAGCCCACTGAGTATTATACAAGCTCCGTGACAGGGCATAAGCCCACTGAGTATTATACAAGCTCCGTGACAGGGCATAGCCCACTGTGTCTATTATACAAGCTCCGTGACAGGGCATAGCCCACTGAGTGTATTATACAAGCTCCGTGACAGGGCATAAGCCCACTGAGTATTATACAAGCTCCGTGACAGGGCATAAGCCCACTGTGTCTATTATACAAGCTCTGTGACAGGGCATAAGCCCACTGTGTCTATTATACAAGCTTCGTGACAGGGCATAGCCCACTGAGTCTATTATACAAGCTCCGTGACAGGGCATAAGCCCACTGAGTATTATACAAGCTTCGTGACAGGGCATAGCCCACTGAGTGTATTATACAAGCTCCGTGACAGGGCATAGCCCACTGTGTCTATTATACAAGCTCCGTGACAGGGCATAAGCCCACTGAGTATTATACAAGCTCCGTGACAGGGCATAAGCCCACTGTGTCTATTATACAAGCTCTGTGACAGGGCATAAGCCCACTGTGTCTATTATACAAGCTCCGTGACAGGGCATAGCCCACTGAGTCTATTATACAAGCTCCGTGACAGGGCATAAGCCCACTGAGTATTATACAAGCTTCGTGACAGGGCATAGCCCACTGAGTGTATTATACAAGCTCCGTGACAGGGCATAGCCCACTGTGTCTATTATACAAGCTCCGTGACAGGGCATAGCCCACTGTGTCTATTATACAAGCTCCGTGACAGGGCATAGCCCACTGAGTGTATTATACAAGCTCCGTGACAGGGCATAGCCCACTGTGTCTATTATACAAGCTCCGTGAAAGGGCATAGCCCACTGTGTGTATACAAGCTCTGTGACTCCAGTTCATAGTGATAAAGTAATATGGATCACGAGAATGAACTGAGATTAGAGCAGAAACAACATGTAAATGCTAGCATTGCAGCGGCTGGAAGTCCATCACTTTTATCTAAAGCTGATGCTCAAGGGCGTAGAGGCTTTAAAACCTTAGGGAACCTGAAATCAAAAAATTTAGATTTTACAGGGGTAAAGACAAAAAAAAAACCTCTAAAGACTACTACTTTTGCAGAGAAACAGAAAATTGGCAACATACCATTCACCACACGTAGCGGCAAGGAAAGACTCAGGCTTTGCCCTTTATTTCTGAGTGGTGGTTCTGCAGCTGTCAGTGAGGCATCTTGTGCCTCTCGTGATGATAAAAGACCTTTTCAATCAGACTATAGAAGTGTGAAAAAATTTAAAACCAATAAGGCAGTCGAACAAACTGTGTTTTTTGAAACACAAATGTCAGAAATCCCTGAGGAGAGTCTAAGTGGGTCCACAAGTGGCATTTCTATGTGTAAGCCTGACCTTTCAGAGAAGCCGCCCTCCACAGTTTCTTTTCCATCTGTAGTTGTGGGGATGAGCAGTATTGCCGAGGACATAGAAATTGAGGATGCCACCGTGGAATTGCAAGAGGATGAGAGGAATATATGTGCAGCTGATGCTGGCACTAATGAGGATGTTGAGGATGAGGATATTATTTGTATAAGTCAGGCACCAGTGGAAGCAGCTCTTGGCCAAGATAAGAAGGCCATTGCCATGCCTGGGCATAGAACCAAGAAATCCACATCTTTTGTGTGGAATTACTTTTACCCAAACCCTGACAACGTTTGTCAAGCCATTTGTAGCCTCTGTGAGACCACAGTTAGTAGAGGTAGGGACGTTAAACATCTAGGAACCTCTACGCTATTACGTCATCTGCAGCGAGCTCATGACAGGTGTTTGATAACAGAAACTACTGCAAAAAAAATAACAACAAGCAGTCCAGCATTAGCTAGATGCCTTCTCTCTACTAAATCCCAGCACCTGCAATCTCCACCGACAACACCTTCCTCCTCAATATCCTCAGGAATGATCAGTGGTAGTACAACATCCAATTTATTAGTGCTAAGTCACGGTGACTCCTCCAATTTCCAGGACACCTCAGAAGAAACTGAATCTTTGAGCGCTAGGCCTGCTGCTGCTGCTGCTGGTGGATCTTCATCCCAGAAGTGGACAAAGAAGACTACTAGTAGTATACCAAAAAAACAATTGACTGTTAAAGAATCTCTTGCAAGGGGAAGCAAGTATGACAGCTCTCACCCTGTCGCACAGCGGATAACTGACGCCATGACAGCTATGCTAATATTAGATCTGCGTCCAATATCCTCAATTAATGCAGTGGGATTTACACAGCTAGTTGAGGTCATGTGTCCCCGGTACCAAATTCCATCTCGGTTTCATTTTACCCGAAAAGCCATTCCTCGGCTGTACCAGGACGTTAAACAGAACCTAATTATTGGTCTGCAAAATGCTATTGTACCCACTGTCCACTTAACCACAGATATGTGGACAAGCGGTAGTGGACAAACTAAAGATTACATGACTGTGACAGCCCACTGGGTGGGTGAATCGCCTTCAGCAGCAGCAGTATCTAACAAACAACACCAGCTCATTCAGAGGCAGGCAACTCTGTGCATCACCGGATTCAATAAGAGGCATACCGCTGACAACCTCTTAGAAAAACTAAGAGATGTCATAGAAACATGGCTTACCCCACTTGGACTCTCCTCAGGATTTGTGATTTCTGACAATGCTACAAATATAGTGAAAGCATTACAGCTGGGTGAATTCCAACACATCCCCTGTTTTGCTCACACAATAAACTTAGTGGTGCAGGGTTTTTTAAAAAACGACAGGGGCGTTCAGGAGATGCTGTCTGTGGCCCGAAAAATTCCGGGACATTTTCGGCATTCAGCAACAGCGTGCAGGAGATTGCAGCACCTGCAAGAGCAGTTTAATTTGCCCTGCCATCAACTGAAGCAAGAAGTGGTAACGAGGTGGAACTCAACCCTGTATATGCTTCAGCGGATGGAGGAGCAGCAAAAAGCCATCCATAGCTATACGACAAGCCATGACATTGGGAGAGGAGGGGGAATGTACCTTACCCCAGCACAGTGGAGAGTACTTTCTGTCTTGTGCAAGGTGCTCAAACCATTTGAAGTTGCCACTTGTGAAGTGAGTGCTGACACTGCTAGCTTGAGTAAGGTGATTCCCCTGATTTCGCTTTTGGAAAAGCAGCTGGAGAAATTGAAGGATGATATTAAACAAAGTGATTCCGCAAAGTATGCTGGACTGATAGATCAAGTCCTTTGTTCGCTTCGCCAGGATCCACGGGTGGCCAAGATCTTGAAATCTGATCATTATATTTTAGCAACCATTCTTGATCCTAGGTTCAAGTCATATGCTGTGTCTTTCTTTACAACTGACCCAGATCTTAAAAGAACCAAAGCGCTCCTGGTGAGCAAGTTGGCAGCTGAAGTGACACATGGCACTACGATGACGTCTCCTCCTTCGGTTTCTGCAGCAGCAGCCAGAAAAAAATGCACCTTTTCCAAAAGACCCAGTGGTGATGCAGATAAGTCAAGTCAACATTTTGACATCTGGTCGGGTCTAAAAGATTTGCCCAACACCAGTGACACCTCTACCGCAACTCCATCTAATACGATTACCATCCAAAGAATGGTGGAGGATTATTTTCAGGACACCATACACGTAGACATGTCACAGAGTCCCTTCGAATATTGGAAGAAAAAAAAGGCAATTTGGAGACCCTTGTATAAACTGGCTTTGCATTATTTAAGCTGCCCACCCTCCAGTGTGTACTCGGAGAGAGTTTTCAGTACAGCCGGGAACCTTGTGAGTGAACGACGAAGGAGGCTACTTCCACAAAATGTAGAAAAAATGATGTTCATTAAAATGAACTGGAAATTTCACGAGGAAAACCTTTCCCACCAATCACGTCACAGTACAGATACTTCTGTAATGGTAGATTCCAGCGGGGATGAACTGATATTGTGTGAGGAATCGGATGATGTACACACTGATGAGGGTGAGGATGGCAATGATGGTGACATCATGCCACTGTAGACCTGTTGCCTTTAGTAGATTGGAAGATTTTTTTGTGGGGGCCCAAACAAACCAAGCACTTCAGCCACAAAGTGGCAGTACCTGTCGCTGAAATGCTTTGTTTGTTAAAGTGTGCATGTCCTTTTTAAGATCCAACATAAAGGGTGGGTGGGAGGGCCCAAGGACAATTCCATCTAGCACTACCTTTCATTTCTGCCACTGCTGTGTGGCATAGTTTCATAGATGTGCTTTAAACTGTGGTGTCTGTGCCACTGCGCCGCTGCTCTGACGCTTGGTCACCAGTCAGCTCACTGCAACCTTTGGCCAATAATGGTGAAACGAATAATTTAAGCTGTGAGGTGGTCTAAATTGACTGTAAATGACTGGAAATTAATGTTATTGAGGTAAATAACACTCTAGGAAGAAAAAAAATCCCAATTTATGTAATTTTAGCTTTTTTTGCCAATTTTGGCAAAAAATCCAAATCCAAATCCAAATCCAAAGCCAGTCACCGCAGTTTGGCAAATCCAAATCCAAATCCAAAGCCGGATGACGAATTAGAACCAAATCCAAATCCAAATCCGCCAAAAATGGTCCGGCGCACATCCCTACTTTAAATAGACTCCCTATAACTCCTCCCTCTAAACATCCCATAGGCTAATCCAAACAAATTGACACACACAGATTAACCCAGCAACAAGGCTGTCATCAATCCCACACCAGCAGAAAACCAGCAATCTTATCTTCCCTCAATTCTATCCAAATTTCGTCTTCCATAAGATCTACATTGGTTTACTGCTTCAAATAAACTTTAACACCTTCTTAACTTACTTAACTACTAAATATAAGTAAATAAAGACACGGACACCAGAGCTTGGCTAAAAAAGGTCACAGCTTTTTATTTATCAATTAAACAATCAACCTAACCAGGGTGGCTAAGAGACGCTGCAAGCTCAGTTCTAGCTTTCACGCTGAACAAAACTCGGAGGACTACTTAAAAGTCCCCCCCTCTAGACGCACTAACGATGTGAGAGTCTCACTTCCCTCTAGGGCCAATCCGAGGTGCTACCGTACAGCCAGCACCCGGGTCCTCCCGCGCGGAGCAGGACAAATTCGCCAGGGGCAACAAGGGTCAGTGCCCCCACAAAGTTGTTTTACGCCACCTAAAGCCACTGAGCTGCAGCGTACTCCCGCCAAAGCCAGGCCCTAAAAAACTGGCCCGCCACCCAAAACAAAAGTAGCCCAAAAACGAGAATAAGTCCTTCACGAATAAAGCTGTACCCAACCCATTCAGATGCACACCATCATTCCGGAAAAACTTCCCAAGCTCCCCAACAAGAAAAACATGCCTAATTGCCACACCATCCAAAGACTCGACATGCCTAGTAACCGCCACATTCACTTTCTTCCGAGTCCTCTCTATCGCCCCATGCTTACGCACTCCTCTCCATTGCAGCCGAGGCATCATGTCCGACCATACAATCCGCACAGATGGCCAACGTACGTGAATCTCATCCAACACTCCATGCAGTCTCACAATCAGCTCAACTCCTTTCACTTGACCCAAGTCATTCCCTCCAATGTGTAAGACCAAGAATGTTGGAACTCCCCATTTCGCCACTGAAAACATCAGCAATGCCAACACCGCCTCCACACGCAAACCTCTCACGCCAATCCAGCGGACACTAACGCTACTAGGCCACAAGTTCTGGCCTTGCGACAAAACATGCTTTTCGGCCCAGAATACATAAGAATGGCCCACAAGCCAAACTGTCCCGTCTTCTTTTTAGAATTCTGTGAAAAAAGAAAACCCTAACCATGAGAACCGCACCATACCCACAACTTAACCACTTTAAGCAAAACACAACTTTACAAACACATAGCAACTAATCTAGCAGGGATGCCAATGTGGGGAAAACTGTAACCCGAGTGAAGAAGAAAACCCAAAAAACCTACCCGTGAACCAAATTGGGCCAAATCATGGCTAACGGAAGGAAAAATAAAAAAAACCCTTCACACCCCCAACTGCTCAACGCTAATCATTGAACAACTGGCGGGTAAGCGACGCTTTCGGGTTGACGCAAGGAGCGCATCTAATACTCAAACACAAGGCGCAACCATATCTTGTCGCATCGCACATATTTTTTGAAAGCAGCCGACTTCCAGCGCCCTACCTGCTGAATCGCTTCTGCCGAAGCCCCTGATAGCGCAGCGCAAGTAGCAGCACCAATGCGAAAGAAATGAGTACCATATTCTGACGGATCTACTCCTAATTCTACTAAGCCTTTCTTAAATACGGCAGCAAATTGGTACTTAGCGAGAGGAGATTTGTCAGCATGCACTAACCATTGATTTCTTCCAGAAGGACGTATCCCCATATAACTTGACGCTAATTGGACTGGACAAATGCTCTTGCCGACCTGTTGACTTAAACCAACCCACTTGCCTCTGCCGGTTTGATCGGTTTTAGAGAATCGAAGCTTGCAAAGCACAGCCGAATCCCTAAAAACGATGTCACTTAACAAGATTCCCGAGGAATTAGAAGTTTTACTGGAAGCCACCAACTCACTGACCCTAAATGCACCAAAAAATGCAGCTGTAAAAGCAACTTCAAAATTATCTGAAGCTATTTTTTCCAAAACTGATAACAAACCCTCCAACAACTGTAGATCTACTGGTCGACGGGCATCCGACCGAGCGGGTACCCGCCGAGCCCAACCCTTCATAGCCTTCACTAAAACAAAAGACCTAGTAGGGTCGTGCAAACCCTTTAACTTGCAAAAAAAAGAAATACCGGCAAGTGCAGATCCCATGGAGGCCCTGGACCTACCCTGTTTAAATCTCTCCCAAACAAAGGAAGAAATTAACTCATCTGTTGACTTACCCTCCTTTTCAGGTAGCGAACCATGTGCGCACCAATCACGTCAAGCCGCCAAGTAAGCCTTGAAAGTTGCTGGGGCAAGCGATTGTAACGCCAAACCTTCTAAACCGGTCTGATGATCTGCCACACAAATGAGGGGCACACCAAACCAACGTCAGAAGCCGGCGGGACAAGTGCTCTAAAGCGCGCAAATTGAAAACAGGACAACGCATCAGCAATCTCATTGTACGTTCCTGGGACATGTCTAGCTCTGAATCTTATATTACCCTCAAGGCAGCGCAGAACTAAATGACTCAGTAAACGCAACACCAAAGGCGAAGAGGAACGTTGATTGTCACACCAAAAAACTACATGGCAGTTACTCAGTCGTACGGACCAGAGTTCCACCGCTACGATAATTGGGAATAGCTCCAACAACAACATGTTGTTCGTCAGTCCCTCCTCTCGCCAATCAAGAGGCCACGGCGCAGCACACCATTCCCCATTAAAGAAAGCCCCAAAACCGGACGAACCCGCCGCATCAGTGAAGAGTTGTAGTATGCTGTTCGCTAGCGGAGGCGAAGGCCAAATACGTTCACCATTGAATTGTAACAAGAACCTCGACCAATTACGAAGATCATCCTTGATTTCGGTCGACAGGCGAACAAACTGATGCGGCCGAGTCGCCCCGACTGTGGCTCTCTCCAATTTTCTACAAAAAACTCTACCCATGGGGATGATCCTACAGGCAAAGTTCAAAGAACCTAACAGTGACTGGACCCTGCGCAATCTAACTGAGTCCTTTGCTAAACGAACTGCAATAATCTCAAGTAGTTTCTCAACTTTATCTCGAGGTAGTCTACAACAACCCTCCACCGTGTCAATCTCAATACCTAAGTATGATAAACAAGGCACCGGACCCTCCGTCTTCTCGTGGGCAATGGGGACACCTAAAACTTTAAACAAAGCCTGCGCAGAAAACAAGAGATCAGAACAAACCCCGCTCTCTCCTGGGCCCATGAAGAGAAAATCGTCCAGATAGTGCGCTATGCCCGTCTGACCTGTTCCGGCATGCAGACACCATTGGAGAAAAGAGCTGAATTTCTCAAAATAGGCACAGGAAACCGCGCAACCCATTGGCAAACATTTATCTACAAAATACCCAGACCCCAGACGAAAACCCATGAATTGCATGGCCTCAGGGTGCATAGGCAACAAACGAAAAGCCGCTTCTATGTCTAGCTTCGCCATTAACGCGCCATGCCCAAAACTACGCACTAAGCTTAAGGTATCATCAAAAGATTGATACACCACCCTGCAATAGCTATCGGGTATAGCGTCATTAACTGAGCCGCCAGGAGGATGGGAGAGATGCTGAATCAAGCGGAACTTGCCCGGCGTTTTTTTGGGTACCACCCCAACTGGTGATATACAAAGGTTACGCAAAGGAGGACAAGAAAAAGGATCCTCCATCCTCCCCAGCAAAACCTCCGCATTCACTTTATCACTCAATTCCCTTGGAAATTCCCTCGCAGAGCTCAAGTTCTGTGACGCCCTAATAATTAAAGTCTCTGTTATAGGTAAGCAAAAGCCAACTGAAAAACCTTCCAACAAAAACAAAGCATCTTCTCTACAGGGATACAACTTTAACCATCTAGTGAGAGAAGTCAAGCAAACTGGGGAAATAGCTTTAACTAACTCATTTGTGCCCCTCCCCTTTTTCCTGTGAAAGACTTCCGTCTCCACGTCGACAGTCCCTGGCCGGATGCTCCCCCCCGCAGAGACGACAGGAGTGGCGAAAACGACAGCCCGAACCCCTCGTACACTTGGAGTCGTTATACGCAAAGCATTTTCCTCTCCCCAAACCTGCCGTCCCTTGTCTGCTGGTAGAATAAATCTTGCGGGAGGGGGCTCCGTCCAAGGGAGGCCGACGCTGCTGAGACACCGCCAGCCATACTTCTACATCTTTTACCCCAAACGGAATGACGGGAGCACCATCATGCTTCTTTCGAAATTGAGCGTCATATTCACGCCATGCCAAGTTGCGAGACCGAACGAACATGTCAAGAACCAAGAATAAGTATCTCATGATATTCACATGCTCGTCTGCCCTGGTCTCCAGGTAACATGTCGCGAAAATGAGCATGCCTTTCAACCAGGTATTAAAATTGCAAAAGGCATCTTCGCCAATGCCTCCCGCCTTTTCGCCTGCGTGAAACCTTTCTTCATCTCATCAGTGAGTGAAAAAAGGTCCACAAATTTTCCCCTATTCGAATTCTGTCTGACACTTTTTCGCAAGCCGCGCAAAACCGCAGTATTCGCGCAATGCACTGTGTCTGCGCCTGTTTCTTGCGCCTTAGCCCCTGACTCGACATTTTTCTTAGCCAAGTTACTCGCCTTTTTCTTCAAACGCCGCGCCACCATTCTAGCAATCTTACGGGGGCGTGCAGGGGAACCAGAGGAGTGGGAAGAGGAAGATTCAGAGGAAGAACAAGCAGTGTCATACTCACCAGAACCGGATGGGCCAGGAACTTCATCACTCGCTTTGTCCTTCGCTGCTTCAACTGCCCCGACCATCTGTGTCAAGTCGTCCTGAACCGGTTCGGGCAAAGAAGGCACCACTTGACTAACTCCCGCTTGACCGCTAGCCATATCGGATACTGCAACTGAAATAGACGTGTGAGGCACCGGCAAAGAGGGCACAGTGGAAGTGGAGGGAGGGGGGGGTATGCACCCCGACATTGGGGGAAATGTGTGGAGGACGGGTAGTAGATGTATGCAGAAAACCGTCCACAATAGGTGACACGGGTGCCGGGTGAGGAACGTGGGGGAGGGGAGGTGCTTGAAAAGATGGCGTTGAATGGGGAGGCGGGTAAACCTGCAAAGGCGCCATATAAGGGTAATAAAATTGCTGGTGTTGCACGGGTGGCAGGTAGGGCATAGAATGTATAGCGAAATAAGGTGCGGACATGGTTGAGGAAGGAGCCACTGCGGGGGAAGCTAACACCGGAGGAGCCAAACCAGAGCTCCAGGATGCATGAATCCCTGACGGACCGGTGCCGGCCAAAGGCATTGAAAATGTGCTCGCCGCCGCCTGACTTACTGATCCCATCAACCAGGGGGGGAGCAATTGAAGAGTGCGACACCAAGCCGACTGGAACAACCCCGCTCTGAGCAGGGAGCCAGCCTGCTGTTGTTAAAGCAGGCTGTAAACTGCTGCTAATTGGCAGGAAGGAGTTTAGAAAATGGGGGGAGCTCCTACTCAAAATGGCCACCGGCTGCGAGATGGGCGCAGGGCCCGCCGTAGAAGCCAGACCGTCGTGTCCACTCACGGCCAGCAACGCGGGGCCCGCTGCGCTATGGGGAAACAGCCCAGCAACCGCCCCGGCGTAAGGCCAAGCAAGCGGTGCTGAGTATGGGCTGTGAAGCGCCACTGCCGGCGGGAGCCCTGCAAACCCATGACCCCCGCTGTGCTGCACGCTGAAGGGATTAGCCGGCGGAGCAGAGCTGGCCACGTTGCTCCTACCCGTGGGTGCTTGCGCGGTGAAACCGCCGGGGAATGCGCCGAAGACTGGAGATGCTGAAGCGGCAGTGAGCGTGGGAGGATGCGCGGGCGCCTGCCAGTCCACGTGACCTCCGTCGCTGCGTGTAAGGGAGGGGGAAGCCCGGATGCCTGAGGGAGAGCCCAGAGAAACAGGTGGGGCGTCTGCAGGGACAGGAACAGCGGGGGCAGGGGAAACTGCGGGGGGGGGGGTGGAATTGCCGGCGGGAGAGGCCATTGAGAGGGGAGGCTGGGAGATGGGTGATGAAATGAGGGAGGGAGAGGCACGGGCAGAGTGCTCAAAATCCGCCAGCCGGCTGGGTGGGGGAGCAGAGCGACGGGGCCTGGACATGAAAGACAAACTTAATTTTGAAGGTAAAAGAAAAAGCAAGTGAGCTAAGTAACAGCAACAGCTAACAACACTGATACTTAGCTGAAGATGATCCACTTACAAGAGACTGAGCTGAGCTCTTGCAGCACTTTAAATAGACTCCCTATAACTCCTCCCTCTAAACATCCCATAGGCTAATCCAAACAAATTGACACACACAGATTAACCCAGTAACAAGGCTGTCATCAATCCCACACCAGCAGAAAACCAGCAATCTTATCTTCCCTCAATTCTATCCAAATTTTGTCTTCCATTATAACTGAAAGAATGAGTGAGCCTCCCTAACAATGATTTTTCTATATGTTACCTTGAAAGACAGCGATGATGGTGATGCTTCTAATGGGCTGTACCAGGGCCGCAACTAGGGGGGGGCTGATGGGTCATGTGCACCAGGCGCCTCACTGATGTCCACTTTGGTGCCACAAGTATCAGTAGCGGTGGGCCCGGCTCTTCCTCTACTGTGCGCACCGCTACCATAACACATGGCAGCAGGCAGCTTGCTGCTGCTGTTCCCCCACCCCTGTCTCCTGCAGTGTCTCTTGGGACTGGGAGAGATGTCATGACATCTCTCCCAGTCCATACTCACAGTGCCCTGCGCTGAGGATGGCCGCGGCGTTAGGCCCGTCCATCACGATTAAAGGGCCTCCAGTCCACACGGCGCTGCCGCCGCCTCCAGTCTGTTGCTGTGCAAGAGCTAGTGGGGAGATGAGAGGGGCTTTTCAGTGAGGGGGCTGTTTGGTGAGGGGGGCTGTTCAGTGAAGGAGCACTGTGTGTAGTGAGGGGCAGTGTGCAGTGAGGCAGCGCTGTGTAGTGAGGGGCTGTGTGTAGTGAGGCAGCGCTGTGTAGTGAGGGGCTGTGTGTAGTGAGGCAGCACTGTGTAGTGAGGGGCTTTGTGTAGTGAGGCAGCGCTGTGTAGTGAGGGGCTGTGTGTTGTGAGGCAGCGCTGTGTAGTGAGGGGCTGTGTGTAGTGAGGCTGCGCTGTGTAGTGAGGCAGCGCTGTGTGTAGTGAGGCAGCGCTGTGTAGTGAGGGGCTGTGTGTAGTGAGGCAGCGCTGTGTAGTGAGAGGCTGTGTGTAGGGAATTGCGGCCGGCGGTTCGATTCCCGTCAGCGGCAGCCCGACAGGAGCAGAGTGCGACGCAGCGGAAGCCCGACAGCGCTGGAAATCCCGATCGTGGATAGGTAAGTATTTACTAACCTAACCTAACCCCCCTAACCCTAAACCTCCTTAGGGGTGCCTAACCCTAACTTCCCCCCCAAGTGCCCCTAATCCCCCTTCTAAGTGCCTAACCCTAACCACCCCATCCCCGCTGCCTAAGCCTAAGTCCCCCCCGGGGGTGCCTAACCCTAACCCTACCTCCCCCTAGCCTAACCCTAACCCTCCCGGGGGGGTGCCTAACCCTAAGTCCCCCCCGGGAGCCCTAAACCTAACCCTCCCCCCACCGCGGCTGTCCGCTCGCGGCGCCCGGCATCCCTACGATCGGGATGCCGGGCGCCGGTCTCCTGGCGTCGGGGAAATGCGTGCGTCTACATCTAGACGCCCGCCATTTCACCCTTGCCGGGAAATGGCAGTCGGGAAGCCGGCTGCCGGTATTTAGGCAGTCGGCTTCCCGATTGCCTCCCGTGTGTAGTGAGGCAGCGCTGTATAGTGAGGGGCTGTGTGTAGTGAGGCAGCGCTGTGTAGTGAGGGGCTGTGTGCAGCGCTGTGTAGTGAGGGGCTGTGTGTAGTGAGGCAGCGCTGTGTAGTGAGGCAGTGCTGTGTAGTGAGGGGCTGTGTGTAGTGAGGCAGCGCTGTGTAGTGAGGCAGTGCTGTGTAGTGAGGGGCTGTGTGTAGTGAGGCAGTGCTGTGTAGTGAGGCAGTGCTGTGTAGTGAGGGGCTGTGTGTAGTGAGGCAGCGCTGTGTAGTGAGGCAGTGCTGTGTAGTGAGGGGCTGTGTGTAGTGAGGCAGCGCTGTGTAGTGAGGCAGTGCTGTGTAGTGAGGGGCTGTGTGTAGTGAGGCAGTGCTGTGTAGTGAGGGGCTGTGTGTAGTGAGGCAGCGCTGTGTAGTGAGGCAGCGCTGTGTAGTGAGGGGCTGGGTGTAGTGAGGCAGCGCTGTGTAGTGAGGGGCTGTGTGTAGTGAGGCAGCGCTGTGTAGTGAGGGAATGTGTGTAGTGAGGCAGCGCTGTGTAGTGAGTGGCTGGGTATAGTGAGGCAGCGCTGTGTAGTGAGGGGCTGTGGTCAGGGCCAGATTAACAATGGGGCGGATGGAGCTACAGCTCCAGGCCTCCACATACAAATAGGCCCATTGTCCTGACAACATAATGTTTACTGGCCATCTGCTATTTACCTCACAAAATGAAGCATTTTTTTCTTTACATAGTTAGTGAGACATTGGGGCTGAAAGTATAGGGGTGTACACGCCCACATGGCACTGGTCACATTTCCTCTGCTTCTCATAATAGGCCCTTGTTCATTTTCAGCTCCAGGCCCATGTGGCCCTCAATCCGGCCCTGGTTGTGGTGTGAGGGACCTTTGATAAGGAGGGCTGTGATGAGGGCTTTGCAGGGAGGGCTGTGTTTAGTGAGGGCCTTTGGGCCTGATTCAGAGCTGGACACTATTTGCGGATGGTTGTTCAGGAAAAGGGGGTGGCTATTCAAATGAACCGTTCGCTCTTTGCGGTCTGTTCACGCCTCCATGTCTGAACGAGCGAACAAATCTTGCGGTCGTTTTTTGGATAACTACGCCCCCTGGCCGTTCGCATCCTACGTCATGTCCGCTATTTATTAGATTAATCGAGTACATCGACCAGCGTATGAACTGCTCGCTATTCTTGTGGTTGGTTTTTCCTACCACAATCTTGCGAGCAGTTCTGACTATAAAATAACCAAGTGACGTGGTCAATGACGCTGCTGTATTAATTATGCACACCCATAAAACACCCGTTTTGACCTTTAAGCACGCCTGCGTTCTGATCTCCACTCCCCGTTTTCAAGCACCTTCCCCTGTTACCACCCACATACGCCTCCTCCTGTCACTCAAAATAGCAGGCATTCGCTATTTAGCGAACAAACGATTTTCGGCCGCACTGACTGGTTCGCGCATGCGTATTACGATCCGTAAGCATGCGCAGTTGGGCAAACATCGCTCGGAACGAACGAGCGGCCGCTTACGAGCGGCTCTGAATCAGGCCCTTTGTGTAGTGAGGCAGCGCTGTGTAGTGAGGGGATGTGGTATGAGGGGCTGTGGTGTGAGGGACCCTTGATAAGGAGGGCTGTGAAGAGGGCTTTTTCTGTGCTTTTATGGGTAAGTAAAATTATTGTAAAGAGAGGGTGTTTGGGGGGTGCAGTAAAACAATCAGTAATATCAAAACATGGAGGGGGGGTGTCAAATTACTGCCTTGCCCCGGGTGACTAAAATCCTAGTTTCGGCCCTGGCTGTACACTGGCTGTTCTTCCGAGCATTTCTGTAGAATATGAGTTGTTCACAGATGAAGGTCTGTATTTACAAAGCAGCTTGACACTGAGGGTCTCATTCAGACCCGCTCGCAAGCGCTGATGCGCTCGCAAGCGGGTCGATGTAGAGGCCCTGCATGCGCAAGCCCCGGAGCGAGAAAGAAATTCTCTCGCTCCGGGTCTGACTACAAAAGGGGCGGCTGTGGATAGTGATCGACACCTCGCACCGTTTTGTAGGCGGGGCGGGGGGTGGCTTGCCAAATGGAAGCGTTCCTGATTGAACGCCTCCTGTTTGGGGGTGGCCCCACTGACATCACTCGTAATGTCAGTGGTGAGCTTCCGGCTCTAATAGAGCCGAAAGCTCACTGGGGCTTGCGGCAGACGAGACCCTACCACAAGGCCCGATGGTCGTGATGATCAAGACCATCATGACCATCAACCTGGCCGCTCGCTAAAGCTGTGGGTGGTCACCCACAGCCTAGCGAGCGGCCAGGAGGCCGGCTCAGAAAATAGATGCGGCCGCTCTCATTCAGAGCGAGCGCTCGCATTTTGCGAGCGGCTCTGAATGAGGTCCTGAATGTGAGTGCCCCTCTAAATTTTAAGCTCCAACCCGTGGAGAAGCGGCGGCTTACAAACGCTGCTGCTTTGTAAGCCTAAAGCATGGTTCTCTGGGACATAAGACACGATCACACGATCACCCAAAGCGCTCCCTATACGCTCAATCACTATTATGTGTGGTTCTCCATTTGCATTGCTGGCAGTGCCCACTCTCTTGTGATACAAGTGGAGCTTGAGATGGTTAATTGCAAACAGCAATAGTTATGTGGCAAAATTGGTGTTTAATTACACTGTCACTATGGAACACACACCATTTGTACATATTGCTTTATAACTCCATTAGGCAAGACGGGAGATGTTTACAACTGTTAGAGTACTTTCAACAGAATATATTGACAGAGACACCTTATAACTGTTTCATTAGATTTTGCACATAGAATGGAATGAGGTTGGAATAAACTTCCGGTCACATGGTTTCACGTTACAAAGTCATGGGAGCATAGGTGTAACTAACTACCAGGGTAGCAGGTGCTATGGTGCCCTTCAACTGCCATGTCCTGTGTAACTGCCACTCATGCTGCCCTAGGGCCTTGCTCCTTTCTGTGGTGTGCATGGTTGATGCTTCTACTGGGTGAACCAAGGCAGCTGCCCAGGGTGCCTAAAACACTGAGTGGCACTGCTTTTCACACAGAGAGGTGGCCGGTGACATTCAGGAGAATCAGCTGGCAGCTTCTTTCATGTGAAGCTATTGGCTGATGCCCCTCATGTTAGTGTTACACTAGAAATGTGGCACTTGGTTATTATGTCACAATCCCAGACGAGGATACCGTTCCCACCTCCTGTCTGTTTTGGTCAGGTGCAGCAGTGGTGGGGAGGCAACACCGAAAGGGGGCACCATTTCTGAGTGTGTGAGGGATGCTGACCTGGGTACCCTCTCTGTGTGACTGCGAACACAGCAAGGGATTTGAAGATTGAAGCCCCAGAACATTCTGAAGTTCCGTAATGAAATTCTACCTATGAAATTGAAGGAAACTGTGATATTCTTCCCTACAAAAGATCCCAAAGGACAAATGTGGAGGTCGGGACAACGCGTTTTGCATTATCACACTCCACCCACACTGTGCGTTAACTCATTGAATCTTATCATCAAGGCCCAGACAACTTAAAAAGAAAAATGAAGACCTGTAAAATGTAAGAAATGGGGAGAGGACGGTATTCATGCAAACTTTATAGGCCCCTTCAAATCTCATTATGGCTCCACAGTTTCCTACTTACGCTAGTGTATGGGAGCAGGGGCGGATTAAGAGGGGAGGGGGCTCATGTGCACCTTCCGTGTAGATCCCCTCCTCTCTCTGTGGTGCAGTTGCCAGTAGACTCTGGCGCTTTGTCACAGTCTACTGTGCATGCGCGGGTCTCCAAGAAGATGCTTCCAGTGATTTCTGTGCTGTGCATGTGCAAATCTCCATTTTGCAGAGATCTGTAATAACAGCAGCAAGCGTGGTCCTGTCCACCTCTCTCTCCCTGGTCACACTACAGCCTCTCTAGTCTGCACACTCGTATGTACTCCCTGGCATGCCTCAACCAGGTAATTGGCTGCATGTTTGGGACCCGGCCCGGGGATGGTACATGGCTATTGGCACCTTCATGTGCCTACGTTGAGCAGGTTTGAGTGCTGTTTGTCCTGGGCATTGTGCAGTGTGAACTTCCTGCATGTGTCTGAAATGGAATGGGATTGAAATATCGCCGGTTCAAATCCCGACAGTGACAGGCCGACAGGTGAAGATCCCGATGACCGGTGGTAAGTATGCTAACCCTCCCCTCTCCCCCCATAACCCTCCTTTAGGGGTGCTTGACCCTAACCTCTCCCCCATGGGTGCCTATACCTAACCCCCCCCTCCCCCCCTGTTCCTAACCCTCCCGGTGGGTGCCTAACCTCCCCCCCTAGCGCCTAACCCTAACCCCCCCTTCCCCTAGCCTAGCCCTAACCTTCCCCGGGGGGGACCCTAAACCTAACCCCCCAATTCCTGGGCTAAATGTATACTTACCCGGCAGAGAGGACGATCTGGGGTGTCAGCATTTTGACGCCTATGTTAAATCCCTTGCCAGGATTACGCTGTAGGGATTGAGACCGGCAGCCATGCGGCCTCCGGTCTCATAACTACAGCCTGTCTGAAATCTATGGGCTTCGTTCTTTCTGCAGATCTCCAAGAGAGGGATCCTTCCAGGGCCGTAACTAGAGTAGTGGGAACTGTGCCATGGCACAGGGCACCGCAGGGCAGGGGGCGCTGTTTGGGCCTATCAATATTCCTATTTATAGTAATTCTCACTTGTAGCTTCCTCTTCTTTTATCCTCAGCATATCCTGTCCTCCCCTATCTCTTCCCTGGCCCTTCCTCATGACCTTTTTCAGGTGCACTATCTTATGTCCCTATTTAAAAAATTAGGGGGGGGACGCCAATCCTCTCTCTGGCACAGGGCACCAAAAAGTCTAGTTACGGCTCTGGTTCCTTCTGATCCCCTCACCCCCTGCATGTGCTGGCCCACGGTCATAAACTGAGAAGTCGTAACTCTGCATGGGACAGCTCTTATCGGAAGAGTTGCCATGTGCGTAAGTAATCATTCACATGGCATCAATAAATGCCGGTATGCATACGATAATGGGTGGGATCAGGAGCGTCTTTAGAGAGGAGGGGGCCCGTGTGCATCCCCCGTCATGGGACCCCTCCTCCCCCACCGGTGGCCGGCAGGCGACTGACGCGGCTGGCCGTCCACCGCAGAATCAATAGACTCTGGGCACTAGAGTGTGCCCGGAGTCTATTGCGTATGCGCAGGTCACCGGGGAAATGGCGACCATCATTTTCCCGCCGATCTCCTCACAGTGCATGAACAAAACGCCGAAAAAATGGCTGCGGCGGCCATTTCCCTGCGTTTGAACAATGGTGGGAGACCCGACGCGGGACCGCGGAGAGGTAAGTTTTACATAATATGGGTGTGCCCGAGGAACGGGTGCACCGCACACCCTGCACCCTGGGTGGGTTGTACATAATACGTCCTGCCTACAGTGGCTACATAAACATATATATCAGTTTTGTATCTGGGAGTGTGACAAAAAGGAATAAGAAATATGGAAATTGGAATAATCCAGGTGACCACCCAAAAAAAAAAAAAAACACTGGTAAAGGGGAGGAGTTGGGACCAGAAAGGGGAGGTGCCAGGATAGGAGAGAGGAGGAGTCACATTAAATTATTAAATCGCCCCCCCTAAAAGAAAAGTCTAGCTCCGCCCCTGGTTGCAGGGTGTAGGGTGTGGGCCCATGAGAACTGCACCCCTGCATCCATTATAGATACGCCCCTGTATGGGAGCCGTATCTGAGCCTCATCACTCACACAGTGTATAACACAGCCCTGAGCTGTTATGCTTTACAAAGTACAATTTGCTCATTTATTTTACATACATTTAAAAATGTTTATATAGAAAAGTCTGTACATGTATTTTCCACACTCTCTGCGGTGACCCACGTATGACCTAAACCAGTTTGCCCTCAACTACTCCTTTCCCTACAGGCATTCCAGCTGTGCGCAGCCTACAGAAGTGTGTACTATATCATCACCTGACACACTGTCATTCCGCACAATGCTGAAATCAGTGCAGTGTTACCAAGCACACAGGGAAATCACATCAGTAAGACAATGAATAACGTGTAATGAGCACACAGTACATAGAGGGGGCTCATATAGAGTCAGATGAATTTCCGCCCGAACCATACACAGGAAAAGATGAGCACAAGAAAAAGCACATTTATATATGCATTTTCGGTCAGACGGGTAACACAAGATGCGCCCAGTTGCACATCGCTAGCATTGGCACCAGGTTTACGCCAGGGGTAGCAAATGTCTATTACTTACAGTATGCCCCATGAGGGCCCAGGAATAGTGTGGGGATTCAGCTTGACAGTGTTAGTAGTAATTGTGGCATTCTAATTACCCTACTTGTACACAATATTATACTGTAATAAAGTGTCATATACCCAAAAACACACCTCCCAACGGCCCCATTTTGATGGGACAGTCACGTTTTCAGTCACAGAGTATAGTACAGTATAGTATAATATAGTATAGTGCAGAGTATAAGAGCAGCCAATCAGAGGCGGCTGAATTTTAATTATCTCTGGAAATAGGGGATTAACTCCAGTCTCCCCCCGAAATCCCCATATAATATGCACACTTACTCTCCTGGAACGGCCAGAAGGCCCCCAAAAAATGGGTGGTGCGCCTGTCCACCTGTAAAAGTGGGCAAATCTCCTGGAGCCGGCTGCTACCCGCCCACACTCCCCACAGTCGCCCACTTACCGAGCACAAGTGAGCAGTCCATTAGGGCAGATGACGCGATTTGTGCTGAATCACGTCATAGTAAACCCGCCCCCCACTTTACAATGCGGTAAATATCGGAGGTGACCACAGGGGAGGCCTTCCCCATTGATTTAACAACTTTCCTAAGCCCAGGGATTGCTGCCATTAGGAAGTTATCAGATACATAAAATGTAAAGTGAGAGGAAGGATATCCCAGGTGGACGCCAAGTTGTGTGGGGGCCGCAGTCTCACATTATCTTTTATTTAAGACATAGGGGGGGAGATGTATCAAAATCTCAAAAAGAGATAAAGTTTAGAGAGATAAAGTACCAACCAATCAGCTCCAAGCTGTCATTTTAAAGGCTGCGTTTGAAAAATAGCAGGAGCTGATTGGTTGGTACATTATCGCTCTCCACTTTACCTCGCTCCACGGCTTGATACATCTCCCCCTTAAAAACTGCTACCCCCTTCTATTAGAATGGAGGGGCTGCTGTTAAAAAAAGATTTTCAAATAAACAAGGTGAAAAAAAATACATATATTGTCAAGAGGGGATGCAGAGACGGTGCCAAACCCACAGGTATAGCAATGCGGGACCTGACAACCGCAGAAATACATAACATAAGACATTTAGTCCTTGGCCATCTAGTAGGCTTTAGGCTGTTAATTCTTCACTCTTTGGTTCCCTGGGATAATGTTGTCTGTAAGAATGTCAACCTCGTCTGTAACAGAAAGGCTATTACTGTATTATTTATAGCTGAGGAGTCATAGGTCAAATGACCCAGGCGCTAAAATAATAATATGCTGGAAACTGGTTGGATCATTGTCAGGACAGGTTGATAAATACAGTTGGGAAAATATCACATCCATCAACCCGTCATCTTCCAATGGCGCTGACAGTCTCCAATCTAGCCAGAAGGGATCTTGTTGCTCGACCCATATGTGTCTCCATATGTAGGTGACCAAATCTGACACTGTGACATGGGGCTCTATTTATTAGCATTATTTTTATTAAAATAAAGTGAAAAAGGGTGTTTTCACACCCTTTTCACATTATTTTAGTATCACCTGTAGTTATTACAGGGCAATTGGAGTAGAATTAGTAAAATTCTACTCCAACCCCTAGTATCACTTATTTTTAGTAAAGCAGATCGCACTTCCCATAATTGTAATGGGAAATGTGATCCGAACCAAAATTACTAAAAATAAATTGTAAAAAAATACCGGGGGAAGCCCTGTGATAATAACGCCACCTGGAGGTGGCGTTATCCAGGGTCTCCCCCGGTTACCGGGCTCCCACTCTGCTCTAATGGGGAGAGCAGAGGCGGGAGCCGGTACCAGTAATCAGCTGTGTGGTCTAAACAGACCGCAAGCTAATTCACTGCAAAAAAAAGAAAAAATTGTTTTTTACTTACCTGAATCCAGGGACCGGTGATCAGGCCTCCGGTGATGGCTCCTCTCTGGTCAGCTGGTCTCCCATAGTGCCCTGCTGCCCGGTCATCAGGTGATCGGGTCCCAGTGCAGTATGGGAGATCACCTGATCGGGAAGCCCGGAGAAGATCACCGGAGGCCAGGAGGATGTAGGTAAGTGTAATGAAGGGAGGGGGGGTAGCGGGGGTCCGCGATCACGGGGGGCGGGGTTTAGCGTCGTGGGGGTAGCAGCGACGGTGGGTCGGCGCATAAGCGGGCTCTTAGTCGCTGTATTTTTTTCCAAATATACCGCGACTAGAGTGCGGATGGGATCCGCAGGGACAGAGCTTTATCGCAAGCTCTTTCCCTGCAAGGAATTTATAGTAAATCCCTGTGATATTGCCTGAATTCGCAATGCGAATTCACTCAGTAATATCACACTACAATCCGCATTCAATATGCGGATTGTAGTAAATAGAGCCCATGGAGATGGTTCTATACTAATCTGAACTATGTATAGGTTCTCTCCCTCTCAGCTACCATGATTGCTGGTAAATATTTTATGCTTTTCAAGTCTTTGAACTTTAATGTCATTAATTCATTTTTGAGAAACACTTCCATACAAGTTTCAGCATCTCTGTTAGACATCCAGCCTTGCTGGATGCGGGTATGGCCAACAGACACGTCAGGGGCAATTATTATTATTATTGTCAATTATTTATATGGCGCCACAAGTGTTCTGCACCGCCTTACAATGTATGCAAACAAATAGGTGACAAAAGACTTATAGTACAATACAATACAATACAATACAGGACAAGGACATGGATAATATACATTGCCACATTAGCAACCATAACACCCACATAAGCAGCAAAGCAAAAGCAACCAAGTGTTAGGTGCCCTGGTGGGGAGTAAGAATTAGATGAAAGTAAAGAAGGGAGAAGCACAAGAGGATAGAGGGCCCTGCTCGTAAGAACTTACATTCTAAAAGGGTAGGGCAGACAAACAGGTGTGGCACAGATGGGGTAGATGGGGAGGATATACTCACGGCCAGGTCACCAAATTCCAGCTGATGAGAGTATCCAGGATATGACTCCGTTATAGGCACAATGGTCCTCATTCAGACCCACTCGCGATCGGCTGTCCGCTCGCAAGTGGGTCGATGGTCCCCAATGCGCATGCGCACGACGGAGGGAGCTCCGTCGTGCGCATGCGCGAGACCCGACGAGCGAAGGACTTTCCTTCGCTCGGAGTGTCTCATCAAAGGGGGCGTGCTGTCGATGGTGACTGACAGCACGCCCCCTTTGGTGGGCGTGCCGGGGGCGTGCCTGCCAGACGGAGGCGTTCCCAAGGGAACGCCTACCGTATGAAGCCGGCCCCACTGACATCACTAGTGATGTCAGTGGGAGTGATTTTGGCTCTGATAGAGCCAAAATCACTCCTGGCCTTGCGGTTGAGAAACTCAACCGCAGGCTTCTGCTCGCAGTTTCGATGGTCGCGATGGTCAAGACCATCGTGACCATCATCCTGCACGCTCGTATATGCTGTGGGTGGTGACCCACAGCTATACGAGCGTCCAGGAGGACGCTCCATATTTATGGAGGTGGGCCCTGATTCAGAGCGAGCGCTCTGGTCAGAGCGTCCGGCTCTGAATCAGGGCCGTAATGTGTGAGTATTCGGGGTTTGATATAAGGATGCTAGTTAACTTGGGGCAGATGCGTGCTCATAAAGCTAATAAAACAGCGGTTTCATACAAAGTCCTATGCATTCGCTAATATGCGACTAGTTAACAGCGCAATTGTGCGTATTGTGTGTATGAGAAATGGTGAACGATGCAATCGCATGGTGCTAATAGTATTATCACCAAATGTACTAAAATGTGAGTTTATCTAAAATGGCGCTTAGGCGGCCATTCGCAAAATGGCGTCTTGCGATCCCATTTTCAAGATGGCGTCTTGCGTCAAGGGAACGCCTACCGTCTGAAGCCGGCCCCACTGACATCACTAGTGATGTCAGTGGGAGTGATTTTGGCTCTGATAGAGCCAAAATCACTCCTGGCCTTGCGGTTGAAAAACCCAACCGCAGGCTTTTGCTCGCAGTTTCGATGGTCGCGATGGTCTTGACCATCGCGACCATCATCCTGCACGCTCGTATATGCTGTGGGTGGTGACCCACAGCTATACGAGCGTCCAGGAGGACGCTCCATTTTAATGGAGGTGGGCCCTGATTCAGAGCGAGCACTCTGGTCAGAGCGTCCGGCTCTGAATCAGGGCCAATATCCAGATCGTACTTTATTACTATTGCAGTTAATTCTGAAAATGTTATCAGCTCAGCTCCTATCATTTCAATACATATCTTTAAGAGTTTTGTTAGTGCATCTAGTAATCCAAACCATGCTCATTAAACATATAAAAACTGTAATAAATTTAGTTGATATAATCTGGTCTCAAATGTTGGTCAAAGTTTGTTCAACTGTTTGATTAACTGTTATGCATATCACACTTAGGGGTCTATTTACTAAGCAGTGTTAGGAGACAGAGTGAAAAGTGATACTGTGCCAGCCAATCAGCTCCTAACTGCCATCTCACAGGTTGTGTTTGAAAAATGGCAGTTGGGAGCTGATTGGCTGGCACCTTATCACTTTTCACTCTGTCTCCTAACACTGCTTAGTAACACGACCACATAATACTTGCCACACTTTATATCTTTCCACATTCAGATGACCCAAGGGCCACAGCTGATTCTTCTAATTCTAAAGAAATAGTTTGTCTGATTATGGCAAACTACAGTTGGCCTCTATTGGTCAGCTGATCAAAGAAGATACATTGCACTCTGTTAAGTAAACACATGCTCAATAAACTATACTACCCTCAAGAATATCCACAGAGCAATTAAGACCAATTACAAGCACATTATGACATCCCATACATTTAAATACACAGATTATTTTGCATGAGGGTGAATGCAGATTTGAGTGTAATAATCATGCAGGATGGAAATCACATACCTTTTGATTAACTGTTATGCATATCACACTTAGTACTTGCCAGTGGCTTAAGTTCATCCCAGACGCCCGGAGGCAAGTTATAATTTGTTGCCCCTCCGTCACAGCCGCTGACACTGTAATGTAGCAATTTGCATGCTGACAGGCTATAGATAGACAAAGGCATCAGCTGATGGTCTGACATGGTGACTTCTCAGATGCCGGAAAGGGGTACCATGTATTGGGGGGCCGTAACGGTACACTCCGGGTACATAGTTACAGCCCTAAGTGGTGAATATGTTGTGGACAGTGGAGGAGGTGCCTCTTCAGAGTTGAAGCCCGGCGGCAGGCGCCTTCATTGTCTCCCATAGTTCTGCCCCGGATACTTGCCAAACTTTGTATCTTTCCACATTCAGCTGCATCTCCTTTGTTAGAATAGTAATAATCGGTGTCCCTTTTGTTAGATTAGTAATAAACTGTGCCCGGGTTGGGCCGCCAGTGTTTATGGAGTCTCAGCCATGTCGCGCCCAGGATGGGCACTTGAACATAATCCAGACGATCTAATGGAAAAGAGGTATAACACTAACTGCACCACCAGGGGTGTATCTAGGGATCCGAGCGCCCCTGGCAAGGTAATGGACTGGCGCCCCCCCCTCCATAATTTCAGGAAGTGTCCCCTCTATACAGTGCCCACAGTAGTGGTCCCCCTTATGCATTGCCCCTAGTAGTAGTCCCCCCTATACAGTGCCCCTTGTAGAGGCCATCCCCCCATAACGTGCCCCCAGTAGTGGCTACTCCTATACAGTGCCCCCTAGTAGCCACATTCACCCCATCTGCTGTACCAGAAAAAAAAACACACACACAGAAAAAAAAAGCAACTTACCTGATCCCCGCTCCTGCCAACGTCCGCCGCTGTCCACTCCTCCGGGGCCCGCTCTCGCTCTGCACTATGGGATGGGAGAGACGTCATGATGTCTCTCCCATCTCCCGCTGCAGGGGGAGCCAGAAGGCGGAGCTCATGAGTGAGCTCCAGCCGGCTCCCTCCGTGGACGATGCAGCAGCCAATGAGAGTCTGTCTGACTCTCATTGGCTGGCTGCTATAAACAAACACACAGCTGCCGCTGACGGCTGTGTGCTTGTTTCTGTGTAGGGCAGACCGCTCTCACTGCAGTCTGCCCTACACTTGTGGCCCAAGCCCCTGAGGTAGTCCACACATTAGCTGCTGGTGGCACTGCCGGACGGCGCCCCTGGCGAGTGCCATCCTGGCCAATGGGTAGATACGCCCCTGTGCACCACACAATGTGTTAAACACTGTAGTTTGCAGGAAACTTTCTTTGTGCTAGGGAATAGGATTCCCACCTCGCAACAGCTGGTTGGCTTGGGCAGCAAGCATCCTGATTCTCCACTGACAGGCATAGGAGTGACATTTCCATCAATACCCTGCAGACACTCAAGGGGCCCATATCTATATATTTGTACCCATAACTACTAGAGTGAGGTTTAATCCTTCTTTCCTTCTTTGGTTCTGCTGCGTTATACTGGTTATTGTAAACTATACATGAGACTGTAAATGACGTTTGTGATAAGAAATCTCTTAGTAAATGGTAGTTTAAGGCATCATGGGCTATGAACAGATATTAACCTGATTTATTCTGACCATTTGGATTTCTTTGTAGATTGTGCTAGATCATTTAAAGTCCCCTGAATCTAAATTGAAAGCTGGCTTATATAATCAGATTTTCCAACACCACCTGGTAGATTTACTAAAGCTCCTAAAACTGAAAAGTGGTGTTGTCCATAGCAGCCAATCAGGTTATAGCTATCAATTCTCTATTGCAGCCTAGAAAATGATAGACAGCAGCTGATTGGTTGGTTGCAATGTACTGATACACTGTGCTGGAATCTCTATGTGCTGTCTTTGCTGTGCGTTTGCTGGTGTCTAAAATTGGTGTCAGTGTGCTGCTGGGCATTCCAGATTTCCATCAACATCTCATTCCTGGGGGTATATTTACTAAGGGTCAATTTTAATCTATTTAAAATCGCAGAAAATCCATCAACATCGCTGTGTTTCTGGGGCTAAATCTCTCATTTACTATCAGACAACTTTTCTTTTTTCTTTTTTTTTAAGTATTAGTAAATGTGTCATTTAGCCCCATAAACACAACATTGATGTTGAATGATTTTCATTGATTTTAAAACGATCAAAAAAATCAAAAGTGGTAAGTATAACCCCTGGAGGCTGGTTGCAAAGTATTAATGAGGAGATAAATGGTCCCTCACAAATTCATCAATAACACCATCAACATGTTTTGGGCTTTCTGGGATGTGGGTACTGTCTTCTAGATCTTGTGGGCTTGCCTGAGGTTTAGGTGATTCAGTGTAAGATCTATTCTAGAAATACGCAACCTGTGGCACTCCAGATGCTGTGGAACTACACATTCCAGCATGTTTTGCTGTTGGGGCATGCTAAAATTGTGGAGTGAGGCACTCCAGAGGTGCAACGGGGTCTAGAGACACCTGGTGCGCACTCCAAATTCCCTCACAAGGCGTAGCCCCTAAAAGGACGTGGCCTACCATAAAGGGGCGTGGCCCCATGGGGAAACCCTCCAGGGGCGTGCCCAGCATCCCCGGTGATGCTGGGCTGCCCCCGCAGGCTAGTGCCTGCACTGTTGGCTCCTCCTCTGTGACGGGAGTCGGGTGTTGCAGGAGACTGTCACACTGCAGCACCCAGCTCCTGACACTGGGGAGGAGCCGGCATTTTCTTTCTCCTGAACTTGGCATGGTCCAGTATAGTCACATTGCATGGTATATTTGTAATTTATCATGAACCTACTCTTACTCCCTTTGTGCTAACACTCCAGCCAGAACATGTGGACCAGTTCTCATCACTTTAGTCTGTACATTTCACTGGACCAGACCAGTGAATCAGAACCAACTACTCTACAGCCCTATGCAAACACCCATCCAATGAACAACAACACTTCCAAATTCCACCAGGTGCTCCACGGCAACAACTAACTAACTATGGACAGCACAGTCTAGGCGATAGCAATGATATAGCCAAAGAATGATCACTGGAGTGTGGTGGTAGTGTAGCCCTCTATTTCAAACAGTACATGGACAGCCTACAGTAGTCATTGGTAATCTTGGGTAACCTCTTCACACCCTTGTGGGTTACAGTATTCCTGGGTCACCACATATTATCATCCTTAACTAGACAGTAGCTGGGGCATCTGCTCGGGATAACTCTGTGGAGAGTTACTTAGAAATCATTTCTGTCTGTAGTTTTTTTGGGGGGTCAGTAGGATGTTACCCATTTAAACAGTTTAGCATTCATGCGATGGTGTCAGGTCGGAGCATAGTCACTTCTGTCCTGGACTGC
Source organism: Taudactylus pleione (assembly GCA_031769625.1). Taxonomy (NCBI): domain Eukaryota; kingdom Metazoa; phylum Chordata; class Amphibia; order Anura; family Myobatrachidae; genus Taudactylus; species Taudactylus pleione. Next base: position 7,983,284 of record JAUIMM010000570.1, on the reverse strand, counting down.
AGACTGCCAATTACTTCTAGAAAGTCATTCTTTATTGCCTTACGGCTATCTGTTGACGGTGACTATATGAATAACTTTATTTCAAACAAATCAAACCTTGGCTGCCACTGCTGATAGGAGATTTACTGGCCCTTCGAAGGAAACTTGGCGTTAAGGAGTCAGACATGTAATGTATGTGTGTCCCTAGGGCCCTGCGCTTTCCATGGGGTAGAGCATGATTGTCTGGATTTCGGTTTATGTGGGACACTATTAGATTGTAGGTTGCAAGCCGGTCACCGTTTGGTTATGTGGAAATTGCTATATGCATTGTGTTGGGATGACAGGTGCATGTTGGTAATATGGATGGAATTTGGGCATTTCTATGGATCAGTCTGTGTACTCACTCAGGGCTGTATTTAGAGGCGGCCGTACGGTCTACGACCGCACGGCCGCCTCGATGTTTGTCAAGTGTGCATGCGCACGAGGGAGCCGGCTCCTTCGTGCGCATGCGTGAGACCCGCTACGACTGACAGCGCTGATCGTAGCGGGTCTCTTTCCAAAAGGGGCGAGCTGTCGATGTTGATTGACAGCTCGCCCCGTTTGGAAGGCGGGCCGGGGGGGTGACAGCCCAAACGGAGGCGTTCCCATGGGAACGCCTGCCGTTTGGGGGAGGCCCCACTGACATCACTAGTGATGTCAGTGGAGAGCTTCCGGCTCTGACAGAGCCAGAAGCTCTCCGGGGCTTACGACAAGTGAGACCCTACCCTAGGGTCTCGTCGTGAGCCCCGATGGTCGCGATGGTCAATGACCAACGCGACCATCACCCTAGCGGTCGTTAGAGCTGTGGGTGTTAACCCACAGCCTAACGACCGAAACAGAGGCGGCCGGTCAGGATGCAAGCGGCCGCCCAGTTTCTGAGCGACCGCTTGCATCCTCCGACCGCCTCTGAATGAGGCCCTCAGTTTCAAAGGAGAGGCATATGTTACGATAATGACACCCGATCACCAGGGCCTACAGGTAGGCCGAGCCTTTATGGAGAAAAACAAAAACTTATGTCACGTGCTTCTGATGGATCTTGTCCTTAATATTTCTAGAGATGTGGCCCCCACTTTAATCTGCAGTTGGATGGCTGTATAACACTTTGGCTCAAGAAGGTCTCCGCTTTATCTGAAGACAGATTAATAACCATAGATCTCACGACAGGAGGGCTTAGGAAAGTAAATTAAATAGTGCAGATTACTTTAGGCAGACATATTCCTTTTCAGTTACACATCTGGATCCTTACCACAGTTATAATCGGCATTCGGCAGGACAGGATGCTCCAGTCTCGGGTGAATTGAGGTTTGTGGGGGACCCCAGGGCCACTAACTTGTGGGGGACCCTACCAATACAATTGTCCAAATGATATATTGGTGATGTTATTAAAAAGTATATAATTGAAATACTCCCAGGATTGCAAATGTGTTGAACACTGTAGTGCCACAGTGCCACATTATGCCACAGTGTCCATCCAAGTTGGTGTTGCTGGTGTTAGACATGACATTACCGGATTAACAACAGGGAGGCCAGGGCTGACGTCCAGGAACTACTCTGTATGGTTGATTGGGCCTCGTGTGATGGCGAGAAGAGGCCAACATAAGGTGTGAAATTGCCTCTTTGGTTTTAGTTTAGTAGATTTGGTTTTGGTAGTTGCACATAACTGATTCTGGCAAATAACATGAGTGATAAGTGAGCATTGGATGGAGATCTCTGGAATCTTGCTTTATGGTAGTCCTTTCAGTGGGGTGTAATCCCTCTTGATGACCACTGGGACTAGTGTGGTATGTGGTCTGTGCTGCGTTTTAATGACCATGACCCAAAAAATGTGCCTGGCGTATTACTCACTGTGACCGGGTGACCTCGCCTCTCCAGGCAATCACAGATTATTTTTGATACCACTGAATATTGGTATATTACCACCAGTAACCGCCTGTTACTGACTCCGCCCCCTGCGCAGTGGATGTGTAACTTCACTGGCACCACCAAGTTCCTGCTCCCTGCACTTGGAACTGCTTACTTCCTCCCAGCTCCTACACTGGCACCTGGAACCACTTCTTCTAGGCTCCTACACGACACCTGGAACCACTTGCTTCTGGGTATGTGCGTGGACACGCTGCTGCAACACTTCCATTGCGGCTAACTTCCATTGGTATTTCATCATGGACCAGTCTCTGCAGGGTAGCTGGCAGACGGCTTTAGCTTAATACACTGGGCTCAATCCAGAACAGCCGGAGGATGGAACAGTATTTTGCGCTATACTGTTGGTCACAGGATACATGTAGATGCGTTGTCTATAAGGCAAGATGATTATTGCTCAAAACTCTTTAAAAAGGCTAAGGGGTCTATGTATTAATAATCACGGTACTGCCGCGATTTTTATGTACCTAACGCGCCAGGGAATATTATAAGTTTTAATAAAAATATCCTGGGGAACGCGCAGGGACAGCGGTTGCTGTAACCGCTGTCCCCGCAAGTTATATCCTCGGCATTTAGGAGAAGTCTTTCACAGAAGTGAAAGACTTCCTCAGGGGAAGCTGTCACTGCGCATACGCACAGCGTTAGCTTGCGGAACTGACCGCGGCTGCGGGGGAGAGATCGAAAGATCTCTCTCCTGCCCCTGGAGACCCCATAGGCAAACAGTAGTTTACACCATCTGAAGATGGTGTAAACTACCGGTGCTAAACTCCGTAAAGCTTAGCATTTTGGAGTTTAGTACATAGGGGTCAGATCGTAGTCCCCATTGATAATAATGGGGACTGTGATCTGCAGTGCTAATTAGCACTTTGCTATTAGTACATAGGAATGCTACATAACATTATGCAGAAACTGCAGTATCTGCATAATTTTATGTAAAAAAACGGTTTGATACCTAGGCCCTTAAGTCCCATCGCGAAAGGTGCTACGGACCATTCACAGCATACAGATGTTCATCAGAAGTACAGACCTCTCTGAGATTCAGAGGATATCTACATTCAGGGCTCACACGCCCTATTTCTATCCCTTTCTTACACACAATACCACGGGGGTAAAACCCACCCTGTACCCCTGGTATGCAGTCGGGAAGCCGGCGGACTTAATCCCGACAGCCGGCTTCCCGACTGCTTTATCACGGCGAGGGTTAAATGACTGGCGTCTAAATCTAGACGCCTGTCATTTTACAGACACCGGGAGACCTGCACCCAGCATCCCGATTGAAGTGATGCCGGGCGCCGAGCGTGGACAGCCGCGCGGGGGGGAGGGTTAGGTTTAGGGCTCCCGGGGGGACTTAGGGTTAGGCACCCCCCCCGGGAGGTTAGAGTTAGGCTAGGGGGAGGGAGGGTTAGGGTTAGGCACCCCCCGGGAGGTTAGGGTTAGGCTAGGGGGAGGGAGGGTTAGGGTTAGGCACCCCCGGTGGGAGGTTAGGCACCCCCCAGTGGGACTTAGGTTTAGGCAGCGGTGAAAGGCACTTAGAGGGGGAATTAGGGTAAGGCACTGGGGGGAAGGTTAGGGTTAGGCACCCCTAAGGAGGGTTAGGGTTAGGGGGGGGGGAATTAGGTTAGTGAATACTTACCTTACGGACGATCAGGATTTTCACCCATGTCGGGCAGCCTCTGTCGGGATTCCAACCACCGGACAAGCGTCCGGCGGTAAATCATACCGATTCCCTACCCCTTTCCCAATAAAACTATCTCTCAGAATATAAATAAATACATCTCACATTTCAAAGGAGCTAATCAATTTTCCTCCTTCCTGTCATACATATACCACTCAAACAAGTTGGCTTTCCTAAAACACAAGTGATTTAGCGAATAACTATCTTTCAAAATGTAAATATGACTCACTTTTCAATTGCATTCCTTCTTTCATTTATTTATGACTCAAACCAGTTTGGCTTAATCACAGTCTTAACACCTTCTTAGGAAGTTCCACACTACCTCCTGGAGGGCATTGGCTATAAACAGAGGTTTAGCTATTTCACACTATGGGCTCTATTTACTACAATCCGCATTTGTAATGCAGATTGGAGTGTGATATTACCGACTGAATGTGCATTGTGAATTCAGGCAATATCACAGGGATTTACTACAACTCCCTTGCAGGGACAGAACTTGCGAGAAAGCTCTGTCCCTGCGAATCCCCTCCGAAGCCTTATCACGGTATTTTTTCAAAAAATACCATGACAAGTGCCCCACGTATGTGCCGACCGGCCGCCGCTGCTACCCCCCCTGTTGCCAAGCCCTGCCCCGTCGCTAAGCCCCACCCCCGCGATCGCGGACCCCCCATTTTTTTGTAAAAATAATGTTAATAAATAGAGCCCTATGGACTCTATTTATTAACATTATTTATACTAAAATAAAGTGAAAAAGAGTGTTTTCACACCCTTTTCACATTATTTTAGTTTCACTAAATTTAGTGTTAAATTTACTAAAGGGCAATTGGAGTAGAACTCGTAAAATTCTACTCTGAGCCCTAATTATCATATATTTTTAGTAAACAGATCGCATTTCCCATAATTGTAATGGGAAATGCGATCTGCCTGAGATTTACTAAAAATAATTTGTGAACAAATATTGGGGGAAGCCCTGTAATAATAACACCACCTGAAGGTGGCGTTATCCAGGGTTTTCCCCGGTAACCGGACTCTAACAGGCAGAGCAGAGCCCGGAGCCGGCCCCAGTGATCAGCTGTGTGGTCTTAACAAAGGCTGCGGAGGGGATTCGCAGTGAAAGAGCTTTATCGCAAATAAATAAATCCCTGTGATATTGCCTGAATTCACAATGTGAATTCAGTCGGAAATATCACACTACAATCTAAATTTTAATGCGGACTGTAGTAAATAGAGCCCTAAGTCAGGAAAATTAACATGTCACTTACTATGTCCTATGAACAATTGGTTTTTAAATGTCAATGCCCTGTAAAACAAAATAGCTGTGAAACCTTCCTGTAAGTGCATCGTCCCTACATTTAAACATGTGTTCCTACAATTCTAGAAATACACACAGCGAATTAAATATAAAATGTAAATACATTATAAATATATATTTACAGTACATGGCGCCTAGCCACGATTGAGCTATGTAAAGATTGACGGCAGTACTAGGATTGTCACCTTCAGCGCCATTTTAAACACGTTTGCCGGGTCTCCGCCTACACTCACCTTAAAGTGTTGCACTACTAAGGCAGTGGCCATTTTGTCTTTTCATGACTATATTATATTATGTACTTATTGAATGGATCCTGGAGGGGTCGGCTGTGCTTAAAAGGAATTTGCTGCAAGTGTGCAGATACTGTCAGACACAGTCCTGCAAATCCATCCACCTTTTTCATATTCGCCCCTGTCCGATATATATATATTTATATATATATATATATATATATATATATATATATATTATATAGATATACAGTGATGGCCAAAATTGCAGACACTTTTTGAAATTTGAATGTTTTTCAACTTCGAATGCTTATAAAAACTGTTACACTTCATGCAGTGCAATGTTTCATATATCAAATGAAAAGAAATGTAATGCTGAATTCAACACAATAAACAGAGGTCATATATTTGCATTACAAGGGAGGTTATGCAGTGAAATCAACACTTAGGGTGAAAATCCCTGTGTACTTATGATGTTACTGTCCTACCAGTATTTCATTGGGTATCCTTTATTTTTCAACAGCACAGCGATGTGTCATTGAGCCAACCAATGTTTGGAGCTCTTCCTTCTTTATTATGTGGTGCCATGAGACAATTATAGCCTCAGTTAATTGTCTTTTTTTGGATGGACGCCTCAGATGTACCAGTTTTTTCAAACCAAACCACAAATGTTCTCTGGGGTTCAGGTCTGGGCTGATTCCTGGCCATCCTAGCACCTGTATGTCATTCTCCGTGAACCACTGTTTGCATATCCGTGCAGTGTGGCAGGGAGCTGAATCCTGATGGAAAAAAAAATGGGGCATTATCTGGAAAAAGATCCCTGATAGAAGGTAGAAGTTTTGGTTGTAGGATGGTGTCGATGTACTTTCTGCTGTTCAGTGTGCCATCTATGACATAAAGGCGGCCTACAGCATCTGCTGTCATACATGCCTAGATCATAACACTTGTAAGATTCTTTGTTGTCGCTTGAATAAAATCTGGATGTACCTCATCCCTGATGCGACGTCTCACACATTTTCTCCCATCACTACCAAATATCGATATCTTAGTTTCGTCACTCCATATCACTTGTTTCCACTGACCTTCTGTCCATGCAATGTGTTCTTTTGCCCACTGTATTCGTTTCTGCCGCTGCTTTTTATTCAGCGATGGCTTTTTTCGGGGAATCCAACCTTTTAGGCCAACCTCCGTTAGTCTTCTCCATTCCGTTCTTGCACTGACAAAAACACTAGTTGCACTCAGGTCACTGCAAATGGCCGCAGATGACATCCATCTGTCCCTGATGCAAATTTGTTTTATTCTCCTATCATCAACAGCTGTTGTGCACTTTTTCTGGCCTTTTCCTTCTTTGTTTTGTATAGATTGTGTTTCCTGATGGCGTAAACAAAACTTTCGTACTCCTGATGTTGTCACATTCCCACCAATTTCTCTCGCAATTGCTGCATACGAAAGACCATTTTCACTTAACACCACAATCCTGGATCATGTCGCTGTGCTGTGGTGTTGAAAAATAAAGGATACCCAACGAAATACTGATAGGACAGTAACATCTTAAGTACACAGGGATTTTCACCCTAAGTGTTGTTTTCATGGCATAACTTCCCTTGTAATGCAAATATTTGACCTATATTGTGTTGAATTCAGCATTAAATTTCCTTTCATTTGATATATGAATCATTGCACTGCGTGAAGTGAAACAGTTTTTATAAGCATTCGAAGTTGATAAACATTCAAATTTCAAAATGTGTCCGCAATTTTGGCCATCAGTGTGTATATCTATATATATATATATATATATATATATATATATACACATATATATATATATATACACAATGTAGACAAAAGTGATTGGACACCCCTGCTAAAGTAAAATGGTCCCATACATACCATTGCACACATGTTCCAAATGGCCACTAATATGGCAGTTTCAACAAGAACACTTGGTAGGGAGGCCCATGCACTTGCAGTTCATACAGAAACAACAAATGTTTTTATCAGGACGACGTCGAAGCTGAATAATTGGCTGAGACAAGTTCAGTTTAAGATTTAATCGCGACGATGCCATCTTGCGATTGGCCGCAAGACGCCATCTTGAAAATGGGATCGCAAGACGCCATTTTGCGAATGGCCGCCTAAGCGCAATTTTAGATAAACTCACATTTTAGTACATTTGGTGATAATACTATTAGCACCATGAGATTGCATCGTTCACCATTTCTCATACACACAATTGCGCTGTTAACTAGTCGCATATTAGCGAATGCATAGGACTTTGTACGAAACCGCTGTTTTATTAGCTTTATGAGCACGCATCTGCCCCAAGTTAACTAGTATCCTTATATCAAACCCCGAATACTCACACATTACGGCCCTGATTCAGAGCCAGACGCTCTGACCAGAGCGCTCGCTCTGAATCAGGGCCCACCTCCATAAATATGGAGCGTCCTCCTGGATGCTCGTATAGCTGTGGGTCACCACCCACAGCATATACGAGCGTGCAGGATGATGGCCATCGCGACCATCGAAACTGCGAGCAGAAGCCTGCGGTTGAGTTTCTCAACCGCAAGGCCAGAAGTGATTTTGGCTCTATCAGAGCCAAAATCACTCCCACTGACATCACTAGTGATGTCAGTGGGGCCGGCTTCAGACGGTAGGCGTTCCCTTGGGAACGCCTCCGTCTGGCAGGCACGCCCCCGGCACGCCCACCAAAGGGGGCGTGCTGTCAGTCACCATCGACAGCACGCCCCCTTTGATGAGACGCTACGAGCGAAGGAAAGTCCTTCGCTCGTCGCGTCTCGCGCATGCGCACGACGGAGCTCCCTCCGTCATGCGCATGCGCAGTGCAGACGATCGACCCACTTGCGAGCGGACAGCCGCTCGCGAGTGGGTCTGAATGAGGGCCTACATATTCACACATAAGGTTTAATAAGCTCTAAAGTATATGATTTAAGTTGGTTCAGTTAGTTTAAATGCTGAGAAATAAAGATATTTGATAACTAAGGCCCTCATTCAGAGCCGTACGCTCTGAGCAGAGCGCACGCTCTGAATGAGGGCCGGGCTCCATTTTCATGGAGCGTCCTCCTGGACGCTCGTATAGCTGTGGGTCACCACCCACAGGCTATACGAGCGTGCTTTGTGATGGCCGCGATGGTCGAGACCATCGCGACCATCGAAATTGCGAGCCGGAGCCTGCGGTTGAGGTTTTCAACCGCAAGCTCCGGAGTGATTTTGGCTCTATCAGAGCCCAAATCACTCCCACTGACATCACTAGTGATGTCAGTGGGCCGGCTTGTGACGGGAGGCGTTCCCGTGGGAACGCCCCCGTCAGGGAGGCACACCCACCAAAGGGGGCGTGCTGTCAATCAACATTGACAGCACGCCCCCTTTGATCGGACACAACGAGCGAAGGACTTTCCTTCGCTCGTCGCGTCTGGCGCATGCGCACGACGGAGCTCCCTCCGTCGTGCGCATACTCAGTGCATAACATCGACCCACTTGCGAGCGGACAGCCGCTCGCGAGTGGGTCTGAATCAGGCCCTAAGGTATTATACATGCTAAACAAGTCGTGTTTGGTTTCGTACTGATGCGTACTCTTTCCACAGTATTCCGGTGTTATCGGTGGGGAGATCACATCATGCATTCTCGAGTTATGGATCGCAGAGACTACAAGCAACAAAATGTATATTTCATGAACAACTGTTAGGATGTTGCAGGGGGCGGGAAGGGAAAGATCCCCAGCTGTTAGAGGCAGGGAGAGTCTATTTGAACCAGCCTGCTAAATGCTCTGTAACAGATGCTTCTCTCCTGGGAACCAATGACATCAGCAACAAACTTCTCTATTGTCCTGTCTATTCTGGGGGGTTCAAATATGTGTGCTCAAACGCTAGGTTCTTAGTCTTCGTGCTGAATGCTGAATGTCGAGGGGTCTCTTGCTGATGCCTATCTTCGGGTCCGGAAGCGCTGCGTATGTATACTGTACTTGGGTCTGTATAATTTCTTTTGCGCCTAAATTGTGTCTGGATCAATTGCGTGTAACTGTCTGAACTTTTACTTGAATAACACTTGTGCTTTGGAACCACAGATTCCACGTCTAAGTCTTTATTTACTGTATGACTGCGTACGCAAATTAGCGTCATCCTTAGAGGTTTATAGGAAGGATTTTAGAAGGTACAGGCAGGGGTATGTAGAGGTTCATTTTAATATTGTTAACGACAATGTCACCTGTCATGTTTCCAGGGTGACGCTGGACTGGTATACAGATAATTTGGTAACCTGGATGGACTGGCCAGCTCAGAGTCCAGATCTTAACCCCATTGAGAAACTGTGGGATGAATTGGAGCGACGTGTGCGTTCGAAGCAGTGGCGTATCTATAATGGGTGCAGTGTGTGCGGGGCACACGGGCCCCCGGGTCCAGGGGGGCCCCGCACTGCACACACTGTACCCATATTATTTAACACGTACCTGTCCGTGGTCCCGCGTCGGGTGTCAGCGCTGCTCAGAACACCGGGAAAATGGCCGCCGCAGTAGACTCCGGTCACACTCTGGTGCCCGGAGTCTACTAAGGCTCCGGTGGCTGGCTAGCTGCGTCAGTCGCCTGCCAAACACCAGGGAGAGAGGAGGGGGCCCCGCACAGGAAGTGCACATGGGCCCCCTCCTCTCTTAGGACGCCCTGGTTCTAGGCCAACTCGACCTTCTTCAATGTCACAGTTGGTCACTGGCTTTAAGGTGGAACATCAAAACATACCGCCTGCTGCTGTCCAGGAACTTGTGGACAGTTTTCCAAGTAGGGTGTCTGCAGGAATCACTGTACGTGGTGGACCTACATGGTACTGACGTCAATAACATCTCGTTGATCTATTTGCTGTCAGTGTCCAGTCACTTTTGTCTATATAGTGTGTGTATATATATATATTATATATATATACACATTGTGACTTAAGACTAAATGGAATAATAGGAGCTGGGTGCCATTTGGGTTAAATGTATTTCCGGCGCTAGGTGCAGAGTGCGTAATTTTTTAAAAAAATTTTTATTTTACTGTTACATGCAGCAGCCCAGATCCCCTCCGGCAACTGAGCAATGGGTTGTGTGCAGGGCTGTGTGCATGCCCGCTGGGGGACAGGGAAAGCCTGCTCCCCGGACCTCCAGTTTTGAGAGCATGCAATAGGGGCTGGTAGCGCTGGGGAACTAGGCAAGCCAGCTCTTGGTGACCACCAGCCCTCCAGCCCAAGTTCCCCTTAGCAGATTGGTGGGAAGATTTTTTTCATCCCAGGCGTGATGGTGCCTGGGCGTGGACGAGCTCTGAGGGTGGGCTCAGGCACAGAGGATTGACCACTCCCCACTGTCCATTAGGGACAATGTTAAAGGTGTAAAAAGCACATGCACTTAATTTGATTGGGTAAAAATCACAGGGCGGACTTACCCCTATGGTAATGGGTATTGGAGTAACATAAAAGAAGGCCTGCAAGCCTGATTTCTGTGTGTCTTTTTGAACATCAAGAAGGCTTGTACTGCTGTTAGTATCTGTATGCTGTACCCCCTTAAGCCAAGGGGAAGAGTCTTTTTGAAGACTATTTGAGCAATAAGCATCTTACCTTCATCTGTATCCTGAGACAACAGAATTGTGCCAAACGCTATTCCGTTCTCCGGCTGTTCTGGATTGAGCCTAGTGTCTCCAAGCTCAAGCCCTCTGCCAGCTACCTTGCAGAGCCTGTTCCACTGCGAGGGATCAGTGTGTATCAGCCAATACCAATCAGGAGGTGTGGCCGCAGCTTGTCTACGCATACGCAGGGCAGAGGTGGTTCCAGGTGCCTATGGTAGCAGCCTGGGTGGAAATAAGTGGTTCCAACTGCCGATGGTAGGGGTTTAGTGGTGGCAGCGTGTTACCCGTCCACGGTGCAGTGGCCGGTGTCAGTAACAGGCGGTTACCGACGATAAGAGGGAATCCCTTACACCCTACGATCCAGTGGGATCAAAAGTAATCTGTGATTGGGTGGCGAGGATGAGGTCATCCAGTCACACACACACACGGGGTCTGTCTAAAAAGTTCAGTGAATGGTCTGATATATCTGTATGCAACGCTTGCAACAAGGTCGCTCATGCGCGCTGACATGCATGGACATGTCTGGACCTGACCCCAGTTGGGGGTTCGTTTGAGGCCTTCCACAGAGTGTCCCGTGCAGTGTGCGTCGAGCAGCAATGGAGCTCGTCTTCCACCGATTCCTTGCCACTGCGAAAGCGTGCAAACCAATCATACACACATTTTCACACTTTCACCAACATTTTGTGCGTCTCTGCATACTTGCCTACCTTTTTTTTTCTCCCCCCCCTGGGAGTAGCAGGTGGGTTGCAACGGGGGCGGGGCCTGGCGGCTTGCATCATCACGCCCCCCCCTTCACGGTAAATTGCAATCTGACGTTATCGGCAGATTGACCGGCATGTTCAGGCGATGATTGATGTTGAAAACGACCAGCAGGAGCGCGCATCGCTGGTCGATTTCAACATTTTAATGCTCGATTTGTGAACAATTAATGAGCGATGTCGTTATCGTTCAATCGCTCATTTTAATCGCCTAGTGGATAGAGCAAGTAACTGTGCGCCTGAACAAACCATGCTGTACTGCAAGGGGGGCAAATACATAAAAAAAATTGCATATGGGGTAAATACTGGCTGCTTTTGCATGTAGCCCACAAATGCTGGACAGCTTTATTTTTATACTGCATGTTAGATCTCAATTTGGACACACCCCTCCCAATTCTAAGGGGTCTAGTTACTAAGCAGTGTTATGAGACAGAGTGAAAAGTGATAAGTCTGTGATAAGGTGCCAGCCAATCAGCTCCCAACTGTCATTTTTCAAACACAGCCTGTGAGATGACAGTTGGGTGCTGATTGGCTGGCACCTTATCACAGACTTATCACTTTTCACTCTGTCTCATAACACTGTTTAGTAACTAGACCCCTAAATCTCTCTGAACATTTTAAATCTGCCCCACCTGCTGTGCAGCTGGGTGTTACCAACATGCTGTTACTTTATCTTTCTTAAGCTGGGTACACACTAGGACGATGGATCGGCCATCCTATCTGACAATTAGTAAGTGCACACACACTTACCAATCGTCGGCCCGATGTATCGTGACTGACATCACAACTGGTTGGGCAGTTACATGCACCCGCCCAGTTGACTTGTCAGTCAACGGCGGCCTCTGCGGCAAGTGTACAGGTGGTCGGCTGACCGCCGGTACGCAAAGCACGATGCTGTAGATATATTGGGCATCGGCTGTGCTGCACAGCTGACTCGATATGTCTGTGAGCGATGACGTTCATAGACATATTGTCTGTGCACACTGGCCGACGCACACGTGATATATCAGCCATTGAACGGCCAATTTATCGGCCAGTGTGTACCCAGTATAACTCTATTCCCAAAATTAAATCAGACCCTGGGCTCGATTCAGACCCGTTCGCACGCAGCCAAAGTATGCAAATCCCACGATCGCACGGCAAGGCATTAGTACGCCTACTATGTCTTAGCGTGCTATCGCGGTGTGTATTTAGATGCCTACCAGCCTGACATAAGACTCCCACTGTCCCATGTCATTTCCAGGAAGTGTATACGGCCATCGGTAACATGGAGTACCATCGGAAGCGAACACAGCACTCGTGGTCGACCATACCCTACCGCAAGCACTGCGAGTGCTTCAGTGTGTAAAACAACCATGTGATGTATACTATGATGCTGCGTCTTATTTATGCACGCCTCTGAAACGGCGTTAAGACGCTCAGACGCACCACCACTACCCCGTTTTCAACGAGCTTCCCCTGTCACCTCCCATAGACGGCTCTTCCTGTCACTCATTCTAGCGAACTGTCTATGCGCAGCGAGTGAACGCTTCCCGATCGCATGGACTAGTTCGTACACGCGCACTGCGATGCACACACACATTGCGAAACATCGGCAGCTACGTGCGAACGCAGCCTAGCGAGGGGGTCTGAATCTGACCCCCAGTGTCATCTCATCAGCACAATCAGCAGCACACTTTGAAAACAATGGGTCTGGTTCAGTAAGAATCGCAGCTCTGTAATCGCAGCTCTGTAATCGCACGCAGGTCTGCTGCGAAAATATGCTAATGATTGCTATCGCATTGAGCATAGAGCAGCAGAGAGACGCCCACTGCCTCCCACTACCGCTATCTCACGTCCGTAATACCTTGCACACCTCCATAAACATCGGTAACATCGAGTACCATCGGCCTCTCACGAAGTATTGCAGCAGCCCTGGCCTTACTTAGAAATTGCTAACCTCGTTGAGTACGTAGTAAGTACTCAAGCTGCATATGCAATAGCAATGGCTAATTTATGCATGTACATGCAACGGCGTTCAAACGGACAGACGCCTGCGTTACTCCAACAACACCCCCATCACCAGCCCCAAACACTCACTGCCTGTCAATCACTCTGCGATGGCTCTCCAGCAGAGTTGCCGACATCCTCAGTAGTGGGGAGTGTCCCATCAAAAGGGGGTGTGACCTTGACCATGACTAGTCAATGGGGGTGGGGCATGGGCATGACAACACGATCGCGTCATCGCGGCCCCGCTTCCTCTTCACAATGTCAAGATAAATGGCAGTGTGAAGCAGGGGGCGGGGCCATGATGACGCGAATCGCGTCATCGGGCCCCCCGCTGCCGGGGATAATACTGTATTCGCGGGGGGAGCCAGATGGATCGCCGGGGACCGGGAGACTTACCTACCTTTCCGGGGGGCCGAGAGCGGCACAAACGATTTTCGAGAGGCTCCCGACCAAATCGGGAGGGTAGGTAAGTATGCTCTCCAGTGGTCTCTGTGATCGCAGTAGAGCCTTCGCGCACATGCCTGCGCAGTACGCTACAACCGGCCGTCTGCGTACGCTTTAGCAGTAGCGATCCGCAATGAATCAGGCCCTATGTCTTTTCAGTACCGACTATTCAAAAGCTCTAGAAGTGAAATCTTCCAGCTCCTGAGGAGCCAGGAAAGTCTCCGTTGGGTTGGGTCATTCGCGTGCCAAGCAGCCCGTGTAGCTAGTGCTAATCTCTGCCACCGCCCTGCTCCCCATCAGCGCCCTAGACCAGTGAGAAGTGGGACAGAGAACTGCGCAGTAGATAGTTACTGTGAGTGTCCTTCCAAGCCGCCCCTCACCTCGGAGAATGTCAGGATCTGTCATAAATGTGTTTGTTCCTGGAAAGACTGATTGCATGTACTGGCTGGTGCTGGCTGCCACTCCCCTGTGTGAAATATACATTGTAAATCCAGAGTGCACCCTTTGTGTCCTAGTATAATAAAGCATACCCTGAGATAAGATCTACCTACATGCTATTCCACGTCTCCCTTTTAGCCCTTGGGTGAGACTAATGTAAACTTCACATTCACTGTTCACCGTCAAAGTAGTTCAGTTTTCCAATTTGTTTTTCTTCTATTTTTTTTTTAAACATTTCGCTGTTTCTTTAGGTCTGTGTATGATGTTATGGGTATGCAGAAACAAAGGATGGATACAGTGGCAAATGCAGGATTTCCAGAGGGGGGTTTCCAAATGCTTAATTTTAGAGCGAGTGTGTCCAGCTTTAATAAGCATCATACAAAGGGCCTGATTCAGAGCCGCTCGTAATCGGCAGTACGCTCGTTCTGAGTGATGTTCGCCCATCTGCGCATGCGTACGGATTTTAATACGCATGCGCGAACCAGTCAGTGCGGCCGAAAATCATTTGTTCGCTATATAGCGAATGCCTGGTATTTTGAATGACATGAGGAGCCGTATATGGGTGGTAACAGGGGAAGGTGCTTGAAAACGGGGAGTGGAATTCAGAACGCAGGCGTGCTTAAAGGTCAAAACGGGCGTTTTATGGGTGTGCATAATTAATACAGCAGCGTCATTGACCACGTCACCTGGTTGTTTTATAGTCAGAACTGCTCGCAATATAGTGGTAGCAAAAACCAACCACAAGAATAGCGAGCAGTTCATACGCTGTTCGATGTACTTGATTAATCTAATAAATAGCAGACATGACGTATGATGCGAGCGGCCAGGGGGCGTATTTTTCAAATAAACGTCCGCATGTTTTGTTCGGTCGTTCAGACATAGAGGCGGCAACAGACCGCAAAGAACGAACGGTTCATTTGAATAACCACCCCCTTTTTCTGAACGAGCTAATTGCATCCGGCTCTGAATCAGGCCCAAAGTGTATTGTGTGTAACAATCCTAGCATATACAGGACCAGCAATCACAGTAAGCCATTAGATGCGTCAGTATAACCATCCTGCCTGAGCTGAATGTTTTTATTTTAGATGTGGGCACCATTCCAAACTATTGGAGCAAGTCCGGGAGCCTGGAGGAGCAGCAGAATAACCTAGCACTGCCCTGGACATATATGTACATATAGCAGTGCATCTCTAACAGTGCATGTTTTCCAGATCTTCTAGTTGGTGCACAGGTTATTTATTACTGGCTGATACATGTTAAAAGATCCACAGGTGGTGCTACTATTATTTAATTTGTTATACTGAGAAGAACATGCAGCACTAGTAACAATCTATTATATTACTATTTCTATTGTGGTCATGGTGTGGGCTGGGGAGGGAGGTTTCCAGGCAGACGGAAACCCCACCTGCGTTTGCCTATAGGGTATCTGTAACAATGTAGAGACAAGCAGAGGTTAGAAAGTTGTTTGCTCTTCCTCTTTACTATATTAAGGGGCAATTGTAGAGCTGCTCTGGAAAGTTGCCCTGCGCTGGGTTCACCGTCCAGTACATACGCCTCTGAGGGTCTTCCTAATGGTGAGAAGCAGATGTCTGATAACAACGCACTGCTGGCTTCTATGAATGGTCAGATCCCGATCATAGCTGGACCATCCTGTATTTTACAGTCCTCATAGTGACCAGTCTACTCAAACAGCTCTTGTCAAAGTACGACGGACAACTGTGCAACCTGTATGAGCTCTTCGCTTGCTGTTATGTGACTTCTATTAAACAGATGTTGTTACAATTACAGCAATAAATCCAGCTCCTCTTCATCATCAGAAGAAAACAATAATAATTTCTAACTATCAATATACAATTTTCCTGTATTTTGGTAAAGTAGTTATTAGTCCAAGCACCAGTTTTGAGTGCGGTTCCTGTTTAATGATGGCACGCGCTCCCTAACTGTCCATAATGGTGCCCTGACACATATACTGTAGTTTCTCCCACGTCTGGCATTATACAGTACATAACACATAGGCTCCAGAGTAATTATGATGTCCCCATGACAACTCAATGCTGCTCTGCTTGTCTCATTAATATAATATAACCTTCCTGGCAGGAATGTTCCTGAATACACAGGCTATGATGTATCAGCCCACACAAATGTCAACAGTTACGTGTGGACAGTACCGACAAAAAGGACATTTAAATCGGCATGAAAGTCCGCAGAGCTGTATGTCAGCTGCAGTAAATGAGTGCAGGGGTGATCAATTTGATGGAAGATAGCAACACCCAGGGCTGTAAGGAGGCGGGGGGACGCTATGGAGATGGTACCAGCCGTACTCACCTTCCACTGCAATCCACAAATTGTTCTGCCTCACAGCTCCGTACTCACTTTCCACTGCAATCCACACCTTGTTCTGCCTCACAGCTCCGGCTCTGCATGGGGCGAGACATTGGGCGGGATGCACTAACGTTGGAAATGCGGTCAACCCCCGATCATGCCGTTTTTGGAGGTTCGACCGCATCAAGCCTCGGGATGCGATACATTCCATGGCTTTGATATGATGGGCTATGCCTGACCCGACGGTCTGGATGCCGGCAGTAATCCCAGCACCGGAATCCCAACAGCAGTCCGAATTCTGTCTTCAGAATCCTGACCATTGACATCCCGACGGTGAGTATGAGAGTTAGGGGTAGGTTTAGGGTTACGGGTTAGGCAAGGCACTAGGGGTAGGTTTAGGCTACGGGAGGGGAGGGTTGGGGATAGGCTGCGGGAAGGGAGGGTTAGGCTGCAGGAGGGGAGTGTTGCGGTTAGGCTGCAGGAGGGGAGGGTTGGGGTTAGGCTGCAGGAGGGGAGGTTAGGCTTCAGGAGGTGAGAGTTGGGGTTAGGCTGCAGGAGGGGAGGGTTAGGCTGCAGGAGGGGAGGGTTGCGGTTAGGCTTCAGGAGGTGAGAGTTGGGGTTAGGCTGCAGGAGGGGAAGGTGAGGCTGCGGGAAAGGTGGGATAAGGTTAGGGTGATGGTAAGGGTCAGTGGCGTATCTATAATGGGTGCATTATGTGCGGGGCACACGGGCCCCCGGGTCCAGGGGGGCCCCGCACCTGCACCCATACTATTTTAAACTTACCTGTCCGTGGTCCTGCGTCAGGTGCCAGCGCTGCTCAGAACACCGTAAAAATGGCCTCCATGGCCATTTTTCCGCTGTTTTGCGCATGCACAGTAGAGTCTGGGCGCACTCTAGTGCCCGAAGTCTACTAAGGCTCCGGTGGCTGGCTAGCCGCGTCAGTCGGCTGCCGGCCACCGGGGAGAGAGGAGGGGGCCCTGCACGGGGAGTGCACACGGGGCCCCCTCCTCTCTGGAGATGCCCCTGGTAAGGGTTACTTACCTGATTCTGTTGGCATTCTGACTGAGATCCCATTCCCAACCTGCAGAGGGTTCTTCCAAAGGGAGGCCACTTCCCTGCTATTACGGCAGCCCTATCCAGCTTCTAGGGGCTGCAGCCAATGTGCACTTGTGCAGACCCTCAGGCATAACAAGGTAAGAGCAGTCACTTCCTCTGTTGGAACCAATGGTATGTTGCACTGGCTAAGCCTTGCATACATAAAGGCTACATTCCTTTCTATTAAAATATGTGACACGTCTTCCCTCAATCCCTGACTGAAGCTCTGGCAAATAATATACTAATCAGGCAGTTAGTATGGAAATCATTGTGCCTCCTGGTGTCCACCTGCTCCATGTCAGGGGGGGGGGACAAAGAGCTGCTTTGTCTCATTGGCCTATCTATAATGGGTGCACGGTGTGTGGTGCAGGGGACCCACACTGCACCCATATAATAATTGTTATACTTACATCTCCATGCTGCAGACTGAAATCACTGGGAAAATGGAGCTGTGGCCATTTTCCCAGTGACTTGAGCATGTGCAGTAGAGATGTCTCCAAGAAAACACTGCAGGAGCCATGTTCCCAGAGACCTGTACATGTGGAGAGTATGGAGCTGGCACGGAGGCAGCAGGTCTGACCTTCAGAAATTGCTAACTTCATCGTACGCAGTGAGTACTCAAGCTACGAATGCCGTTGCAGTGGCTAATTTATGCATGCCCAGAAAGCGCCTGCGTTTTCTCGGACCTCTCCCCTGTCGCCACCCCAAATGCTGATGTCCCGTCACTCCATCTACGATGGCTTTCTTCCTGCGTGCATGATCGCAGAGTCATCGCAATGCTAACTCGCGCACTGTGATGCATACGCAGTACGCACCATCGGTCGGTCTGCGTACACAGGGCCTGATTCAGAGCCGCTCGTAAGCGGCCGCTCGTTCGCTCCGAACGATGTTCGCACAACTGCGTATGGGTCGTAATGCGCATGCGCCAACCAGTCAGTGCGGTCCAAAATCGAGCGCTCGCCAAATAGCGAGTGCCTGCTCATTTGAGTAACAGGATGAGGCATTTGTGGGTGGTAACAGGGGAAGGTGCTTGAAAACGGGGAGTGGAGATCCGAACGCAGGCGTGCCTAACGGTCAAAACGGGCGGTTTAAGGGTGTGCATAATTAACAAAGCAGCGTCATCGACCACGTCACTTGGTTGTTTCTTAGCCTGAACTGTTCGCATGATTGCGGTAGGAAAATCCAACCACAAGCACTGCGAGCAGTTCAGATGCCTTTCGATGTACTCGATTAATCAAATAAATAGCGGAGATGACGTATGATGCGAGCGGCCAAGGGGCGTCTTTACAAAATAGCGAGCACATGTTTTGTTCGCTCGCTCAGACATAGAGGCGTCAACAAACCGCAAAGAGCGAGCGCTCAATTTAAATAGCCGGCCCCTTTTTCTGAACGAGCGAGCGCAAATAGCGTCCGGCTCTGAATCAGGCCCACTGTGCGGTTGTGATCCATAATGAATCAGGCCCATAGATTCTAAGTTCCACTAGGTCAGGGGCCAATGTGGGGTAAATATCAGAGCCAGCTTTAGGTGGAACAGCGCCCGGTGCCATTATCAGCTGGTGCCCCTTATCCCTCAGTTCGAAAAGGTGGCGTGTCCTAATTTTCATACACCACGCCCCCTATATGACTTTATTTGGGTTTGTGCCCGTATGGCACGCCCCCCATTTTATGTCATGCTGTGGGCGAGCCCAGCACTCCGTCAGCAGATGGCAGCACTGTCGCAGCAATGGTGGCTGCAGGATGATGTTTCAGGCACCCTGCTAGCCAGACGCAAAGGCCGCGGGGCAGCGACAGTGCTGCCCACAGATCCCTGCACTCTGTGCCACTGCACCAGTAACTCACCCCTAGCTATGGCCCTGTGTGTGCTTAATTAGTAACTGGTAGTAATAATAATAATATAGATAGGATGTAAAGTAGGTCGAGGCCATGGAGCACTGCAGCAATAAGCTGGTGAATATGGACTAGGAAGGGAAGCAGTGAATGTTGCCTTGTACCAGCTGATTATGCACAGTCATAGGGCTGGATTCCATTAGCCTCAAAGCAGTGCCCGGGGCTATACAATCGCAGTGCGTGGTAGAGCGCGATAAGCCCGCAGGCTGCACTTAACGCAGATTTCTATTCGCCCCCTCCTGGGGCACGAACAGAAATCTGCAGTAGGTAGGGGTTTCTGCCGTATCGCAGCCTGGAAATCTATGGGTTAATGAGCACACGCCATGGATTTACCGCGCAAGGAAAGGACTTGTAGTTGAATGGGTGTAGTAGGTATTACCGCCGGCCGAATCTCGACAGCGGCAGCCCGGCAAAGGTGAAGATCCCGATCATCCCTAAGGTAAGTATCACTAACCCTAACCCTCCCTTAGGGGTGCCTAACCCTAACCTCCCCCTAAGTGCCTAACCCCCCTTCCCTGCCGCCTAAACCTACCGTAAGTCCCTCGGTGGTGTCTAAGCCTAACCCCCCCTTCCCCTAGCCTGAACCTAACCCTCCCGGGGGGGTGCCTAACCCTAAGTCCCCCCGGGAGCCCTAAACCTAACCCTCCCCCCCCCCCCCGCATCCAGCGCCCGGCTTACCTTCGTTCGGTATGCCAGGCGTTGGTCTTCCGGCGTATGGTTAATGACAGGCGTCGAGTTTTTGACGCCTGTCATTTGTACCATGCCAGGATTAGAGAGTCTGGAAGCCGGCGGTCGGCATTTAGACCGTCAGCTTCCAGACTACATCCCAGTTGAATAGCTCCTGGCATAAAAGTCCGAGGCTACCAGCTCTTTTCCTTGTGCGGTAACTATTGAGCCTAACTAAATGTGCCGTAATGGAGCCTACAATCTAAGGGTCTCATTCAGACATGCTCGCGAGCACAGGGTGCTCGCAAGCGGGTCGATGGTACCCAAATGCGCATGCGCATGACGGAGGGAGCTCCGTCGTGCGCATGTGCGAGACCCGGATAGCGATAGCCAAGCTGTCGCTCCGGGTCTCGCACCAAAGGGGGCGTTGGGTCGATGGTGAGTGACAGCCGTCCCCTTTGGTGGGAGTGCCGGGGGCGTGGCTGCCAGACGGAGGCGTTCCCATGAGAACGCCTACCGTCTGGGGCCGGCCCCACTGACATCACTAGTGATGTCAGTGGGAGTGATTTTGGCTCTGATAGAGCCAAAATCACTCCAGGGCTTGCGGCAGCGAGACCCTACCGCAGAGTCTCGTCACAAGCCCGATGGTCGCGATGGTCTTGACCATCACGACCATCATCATGGACGCTCGCATAAGCTGTGGGTGGTAATAACCCACAGCTATGCGAGCGTCCAAAAGGCCACTCCAAATTTAACTAGGACGGCCCTGATTCAGAGCGAGCGCTCTGGTCAGAGCGTCCAGCTATGAATCAGGGCCTAAATCCCTTGCCATGGGTGCACAAATAACTATTTATTTACTGATTAAATGGTTACAATTTACTAAATAATACTTACCTACTATCCCGGGTTGTTGCGGGAGGCTCCTGAATTTTCAGGTAACCCTCCCTTCGCACCCCGGAAAGAGTATCCGGATGTGGTATTAAAAGTTGTCAAGCCGGAATAATATATCTTCTCTATCAGGAGTAACAGTTATACTCCATGGTAAAGAGCAGAAACAACACGTAGAATAGAGACACAGGGATGTACAGGTATAGTAATTGTATAGAGCAGCCTAGAGCGAGAGGGTATTGCTGGGCTTTGTAGTGCGCCAGGCAGTATGATGACAAACATTCTGGTGGTTAATGGCACTATACTTGCGGTACTCCGTGTGCTCCGTAGTAACTGGAGTCTCGGCGGGCACGCCCATAAATATCCATAATGCACCTCCATAACGTCCATAAACATGGCACACCAGGGAGGAAAGACACGCCAACAGTGCGCACATGCACACGCAACAGATATCATAAAACCAGCAACAAAAAGTGTAAGCTTCAGGCACCTATAAAGTCACACACTTGTAAATCATGGAGCAAACGGATAACATTAGTTCACCTCTGCAGTAAGCGCTGTTGATTTAATTCCATAAACGAGGTGGTTGGAAGCAAATAAATGTATAATAACTATGTAGTGCGCACGCCAATCTGAGGAATCTGGCTGTGGGCCATATGCAGTTAGAAGCAAAAAGTCAATTTCCGCGATACTTTTTCGCCGATGACGTCATTTTCACCGATTCCATTTATCCCCATATTCAATTTGTCTGACTTTTCGTCGGTGCAAAAAGTTTGCCCCTTGTAACCAGCGGAAAAGTTTCGCCAATGGATACCCGGTGGGAAAAAAGTGAAGAATTGGAGTTTTGGGGTGCAACCCCCCCTAAACCATTTTTACACCCCCTTTGACGCTAACTGTGTCAGCAAAACGCAAAAAAAATCCACAAAAGACACACCAAAAAACCACTTTGAAAAAGTTGGCGAAAAAATTTAAGTGGGGGTACAAAATCAAAAACTAGCGAAATAGCCCTTGGGGGGGTCTGCAAGTATGGGGGAGGTGTTTTGGTGATTGCAGGTGCTTGCTGAAGGTGCGTATTTGGCGCTATTTAATGCCTGACTTTAGCAACTTTACATTATGCTAGCACCCATTTTCATGTACCTCAAATTTGATGGAACTACTTATTTTCCCCCAAAAAAGTGGCTAAAATGCTATTCTTCATCACTGTCCCAAAGATGCTAAATAGCGCCTATTGAGACCATTCAAAGACCCCAAATACCTTCAGCAGGGCTAATCGGAGGTACCATAATGAACCCCCATGTCAGAGCATCTTTTTGGGGGTGTCAGGCTGATTTCCCCAAAAATGACAGCACTTTTCGCCTGTTTACTCTTCGCCGGGTCCCGTTTTCGCCGATTTCAAATTGAAAGCGGGGATACAAGGGGACGCGTGCGATACTTTTTCGCACCTGAACCCAGCGATGATGGCTAAAAGTCTGGCAATTGACTTTTCGCTTCTAATTGAATTCGGCCCCCAATTTGACAAATACATTTTTTATGAGGTTTTTTTTTTGCACTTTTTCTTTTAATTATTTGTGTCTGTTAGTAGAAAAGTTCATACAGAGAAAAAAAAAGTCAAAACAAAAATAAATATATATGTTTTCAAAACTCCTTGATAATAAAAAAAAAACACCAGCAGCAGCTACCTACTATTGCCTGCAAAAATAAATACCTGTTTCCTTGACATGTTAAATTCACAGAGCGAAGTGTGAGTTACATGACATGACAGACGTTGACAGCCCCACAAGGGGAGTTGCTGAACCATTGGTGTAGCCCACAGGTCAAGGCGTGTCTCACTCTCTTCATAGATAAACCAGATCACTTCCCCTCTGATCCCCGTTGAGTTTACTAGAAACGTGCCCTAGAGTTTACAGTATTGCCCGCACAAAATTAACCAACTAAGAAGCATATGTCTCCACTAATCTCCTAAATCTGTCACAGCGACACAGAGAAAGGAATCCTGGCTGCCAGGAACTGCGATTAAACAGGGGAGCCTTGGAGACCTGGTGGCTGTCAGTCAACGATTCCATTGTACGGTCCACAGGCGGAAAACATGATCAGGTGTAAGGCACTGGGGAAATTAAAGAAAAGACTTGAAGAAGCCAAAAACAAATGGGCCAGGCTGGGCAAGCTAGAGTTCAGCCACAACGAGAGTGCCCGGCTGGCCACGGATGCCCTTTTGGATGGTGGGCAGGACGCGTATCAGAAGGTTCTCACAGAAGAAGGAGAGGTGGACTTTCTTTCCAAGCCAGAGGTCCACTACATCTTGGACAATGCAAAGGAGCCCTATTACGCCAACGAAGGTCACGCAGATGGCGAAAACGGCTCGGTGCACAATGGGAACCACTCTCACCAGTCTGAGAGCTATTACCCCATTAATTCTGACGTCAGTGAGCCCACGACGCCCCTGCACAACTGGAGCGCGGAGGACAAGCCCTACCTGAAGGACAAGTCCAGCGCTACTGTGTACTTCCAATCCGACAAGACCAATAATATCAGGGAGACCATCCGAAGGAGTATACACCGAACAAATCAGGTAGGCACGCATGCATCGTGTTTCTAAATGCCAGGGGTAAGCAACCTCTGGCCCTCCAGCTGCTGTGGAACTACACATCCCAGCATGCCCTGGCACAGTTTTGCTGTTAGGGCATGTTAAAAGTAAAACCTGTGACAGGGCATGCTGGGATGTGTAGCTCCACAGCAGCTGGAGGGCCGTACTTTCCCTACCCCTGCCCTTTGCTCTGCATTGTATCTACGGAACAGGTTCAATGATAAAACTGTGCACATGTAATTGTAATTATTAGTGAAATCACAGATCCATTCATGTAAATACGTTTCAGCCTCCGCCGGCCCCTGTATTATTGGGTTACATGAGCCTGTACAGTACTGTGTAATATGTTGGCGTTATTATAATAAATATACTATAATAAATAAGTCTGACTACACCGAGAACGATTTGTAATTGATTGAACTGATTTCCAAGGTGGCAACAGAATGTTAGGGGTCTATTTACTAAGCAGTGTTAGGAGACAGAGTGAAAAGTGATAAGGTGCCAGCCAATCAGCTCCCAACTGCCATCTCACAGGCTGTGTTTGAAAAATGACAGTTGGGAGCTGATTGGCTGGTACCTTATCACTTTTCACTCTGTCTCCTAACACTGCTTAGTAAATAGACCCCAGTTTGTTACACAGAAAATATCCTAATCTTCCGAAGGACTAGTATAAAGTGTTAGCTGCTCCTAGATTTCTCTTGGAAATTGGATTCATTTCTTACATCATTTATTACACAATGGGATGTATTTTATTAATCTGGGATTAGTAACAATTCAAAGAAATGTTTAAGTGCAGCTTTGCTCAAATAGATTATTATTATTATTAGCATTTATTTATTAAGCACCACAAGTGTTCTGTGTCACCGTACAGGGGGCTAAAACTGGTAAGTAATTCTGTGTTCCATAGCCAGCATCTCCTGCACGGACCTGTCATTTTATATAACAAAAATTCTGAACCACCAAGTTCATTGCGTGCGCAAAACATGGTACGCGTTGAAATTGACCCACTCGTCGCAATGCTCGTACAATGTTACTTGCGTTATCGGAAATGACAAATCCTGAGGAGAGTCTCAGCAGGATAAGACATTTTTCTATCACAACCCTGAGTTTTTCCAACAGATTTGGCACCGGTATGCCTCCTAAGCTGGGTACACACAATACGATGTCACTCCGACGCAGATCGGAACGATATATCGGAAACACATCGTATAGTGAGAATCCTGATCCTTCGTTCCGGACGGTTAATCATCGCATCGTCCCATCTGCTGTTCTGCAAGGCAGATGGGACGACACAATGGATGACCTGGCGCTGTTACATGTGGTACATCGCGCCGTGATACAGCGTACTCGATGTATTGTCACCTCGCTGGGTCGCACCCTCGTTCAGGTGTGTACCCAGCTTTAGTGAAGCCAGTGATACAGAGAGTAACAGTACATAATTTCACATAATAGATACATAATTCAAGTGAGCATTTAGCACAATTATGTAGAGAAGACAGACAGGGAAGAGCACTATTCTTACAACCTAAAGGTGCCCATACACGGGGCGTTTTGTATCCGATCCAATCTCACGTACGATTACCTTGAAAATTCTTCCCTTGACATTCTGTACGATTTGTATTTAGAAAATGTACGATTGTACAAATGACCATACGATCCGATGTATTAAGATGTGTCACATCGTACTGATCTGTCGAAATCCTTCTGCAAATCCATCTGATCTATGATGCCGATAGACGACTGCGGGGACGGCATCGTAATCGTCTAGAAAATGCCATTTTTTTACACGACTGGTAGGTACGATCAGTCAAAAACGGCCATATCGTGTGAAAAATCGCCTCGTGTATGGCGGCCTTTACAGTCTATAGTATACTGTATTAAATGTAGTTTATTGTAAAAAACCTGATAGCATTTAGACCCCATGAAACTGGAAGTGCAGAAATATTATGTGCAAAATTGACATTTAAAGCTTTGTGTTCTCGTAAATCCATAATTCCCCTATAAGTGCATATTTAGCCTGTTTCATGGCCATAACACTCCTTGCAGGAGCTAACATGCCTTTAGTAATGAACACAGGGCACTAAAATGTATAGGTCAAATCCATCGCCCCAGGGCGATACCCCACCAGGTCATCTACAGAAGCCGGCTCGCAGTAAATTGACCATTTTATCATTATACTTGATCTGCTCATGACCCAATGGCCTTAGGCTCACCTACACTCTTAGGATAATGGCCCCTAACGCTAGTGGATCAGAGGACTGTACTCTCCTTTACAGAACCCGTTTTGCGACCCTCCGATACTTCTGTAATGATGATATATTTCGATTTTGTCTAAAAGTTAATGATATTACCATTCTTAAAATGTAACTGCTACATAAATGAGGTTTTTGTAAATGTAGCTTTACTGTATGCCATGATCTACACAGAGTAAGAAACCCTGTTCTAGATGATCACACTATGTACTAAGGGCACTGTGAGTGGTTATGGGCATATGTATAAATTTTCAGGTTTTAGACCTGATAATTGTAGTTGCCTAACGCCACAATAAAAAATGAACATTCGCCGGGATGTATAAAAAAACGCATGCAGGAACAGGTTCTCCGAAAGGATCCAGTCCCTGCAATGTGTAAGAAGTGCCGTGAACGCTAGTGCAATTAGTTTTCACCTCCCTATCGGGACACCTGTGGGGGCTGCAGCTGCAGCTGGAATTGTAGGGACTGCGGTGGATATCTGCTGCTGTCCTCCGTTATACATTAGGGTGATTAATATTTGCGGGTTTCCCCCAAAAGCTGGTGTTTTCAGTGGATATGCAACAAATATTGAATGATAAATAGGCTTCAATATCCTTACTGTCTAATTGTGCACACAACTGTCGGACGCTCATTATTGTTATTGTGAGTGATACGTTTGGAAATGATTAAGCAGCAAATCTAAATAACTGAAAGGAAATTAGTTCATAAAATGTAGAATATAATATACAGTACGGTAAAATAGTATTTATTACTTAATATAGTTTAAAAAGTATTTTTAAAAATATATTTAAATATATTTATTAAAAAAAAAAAAAGATGCAATGGGGGGGGGGTGGATGTCTCGCACCACCCTGTGTCCATAGGCCCCTATTATAAAATCACATCCCACCCCCCCAGTGGTCATAAATCCTAATAACAATACCACCACTGTACGCCCACAGCACACCCCCTAAGTTGTAAAAGAATAAAGCTGCATACACACACAACAATTTTTTTACCAACGATTTTATGAACGATTTTCTGTCAGATTATCTGTCAGATATTTTAAAGTGTAATGAACGATTTTTATGAACTACAAACGATTTTTGCATATTCCCTTAACGAAAATCGTTCAGTTGACAAGTCTGACTGAACTACAAACGTGAACGCGCATGAACGATAATCGTTCATCATTTGACTCATTTGATATTGTTTAACGATAATCGTTCAAAAAATCGTTGTGTGTGTATGCACCTTAATGGTGGGTACACACTACACGATATGCTCCCTGAGCGATATCGTGTAGTGTTGTCCCCGGCAGGCTGTGCTCAATGTCGTTCATGACATTGAGCACAACCGCTGAACGATATCATTAACGATATCGTTCAGCGCCGGGCTCTCTCCTCCATTCCCTGACATGCAGCAACCTGACGAGGTCGTCAGGTTGGACTGAATGTCAGCCCGATGAACGATAATGACGAACGACCCGCGGGAACGCGCGTCGTCGTTATCGTTCATCTTTTTGGGGTTAAAAATGGACGATAAGGTGGACGACTGAATGATAACGATATCGTTATCGTTCAGTCGTCCACTTTATCGCCCAGTGTGTATGCACCATAACTGTTTCATAAACAACACCCCCTATAAAAAGCTCCTGTTTTTTGCGCACCCCCCTCCTCTCCTTCCCTGTGACAATGTCATTTATTTTTTTATCTTACCCCCCTCCAGGGTCTTATTACTTTATTTTGCCACTCCCCCACACTAAAGCTGCATACACACACAACGATTTTTTTAATGATTATCGTTAAACAATATAGTTTTAACGATAATCGTTTGCAAAAATCGTTCACTTTCTGAGTCAAACGATGAACGATTATCGTTCATGCGCGTTCACGTTTGTAGTTTGTCGTTTGTAGTTTGTAGTTCAGTCAGACTTGTCAACTCAACGATTTTCATTAAGGGAATATGCAAAAATCGTTTGTAGTTCATAAAAATCGTTCATGACATTTAGTAAATGAACAACTTTAGTAAACGATTTTAGTTAATTTTTTCAAGGGAAAAAATCGTTCATTACAAAATCGTTGTGTGTGTATGCAGCTTAACTGATAGCAGATACCCTCACTCCCATGCTCATTACGACCCCTTCCCCGCATGCAGACCGCTTTAGACCCCGGCACATGTGCTCTAAAATGCTCTTCGCACAGCATTCTGGGGCGCGACATTCTGTAGGGGGATTCAGGGAGTCAGAGGAGAGCTGTTGTGCACGTTTGCAGAACGGATCTCCTCTTAAAAATCTGCGGGTCACAGCAGGGGGCGGAGTCACATTCACCTTGTCAGCTGAATCAGTTCTGGCGACGGTCGCATCACGCCAGTTAAGTGGTTAATAGCGATACTTACTGCTGGTGGCATATTACGTTGTCAGCAAAGCCTAGATGGCTTCACTGATGCCGGGAAGGCTTTTGCTGGGTCCCCATTTCCGCAGAGGGGACTGTTCCACTAAAACCATCTAGAGACGGCATAAGCAGTACAGTGACTAGCCGCGGTGAGATAAGGTTACTGCTGTTTGTTACATACGGAGCGGAGGAAATAACTCTTTTAGCGAGTGCTACAGGGGTTATGTCGCGTTTTTGAATGGAGCCCTCAGGGTAATATTTTTGCTACAAAAACCTGACAAATGAAAATAACAGCTTCAGTAACCAGGTACAGAATCTGACAGTGCGATTATGGACGGGTCTGCTGTGATGCAGTGTAGCTGTGCTCAGTTGTCCCTCTTACTGGTGCTGCACAGGACACGAGCACAATTTATTTATTTATTTATTACCAATTATTGGTATAGCGCACACATATACTGCAGCGCTTTCACTGTTAATAAATAGCCATTCACATCCAGGAGGGCGATAGATTCAGTAGGTTCTCCTCCCAGTATGTGGCCAGCTGCAATGCACAAACAACAGGAATTGAAGGAAAATAGCCTCAGTGCTGTAATAGACAGAAAAAAATATTCATTATTCTGATATTCAGGGCCAGCTGCCAAGGTTTAGGGGGCACCTAAAACACCGAATGAGTGACCTTATGTTACGTATTCATTGCTTTATTTACCCAAAGGTGGGCCCACACAATGGGGGTCATTCAGACCCGGTCGTTAGCGCCGATGCGCTTGGACCGGGTCGATGGCCCCCCACGGAGCTTGCGCACGACGGCGCCGTCGTGCGCATGCGTGAGACCCGCTACGACCGACAGCGCCGGTCGTAGCGGGTCTCGATCCAAAGGGGGCGAGCTGTCGTTGTTGATTGACAGCTCGCCCCGTTTGGAAGGCGGGCCGGGGGGGTGGCAGCCCAAACGGAGGCGTTCCCATGGGAACGCCTACCGTTTGGGGGAGGCCCCACTGACATCACTAGTGATGTCAGTGGAGAGCTTCCGGCTCTGACAGAGCCAGAAGCTCTCCGGGGCTTACGACAAGTGAGACCCTACCCTAGGGTCTCGTCGTAAGCCCCGATGGTCGCGATGGTCTATGACCATCGCGACCATCACCCGAGCGGTCGTTAGAGCTGTGGGTGTTAACCCACAGCCTAACGACCACAACAGAGGCGGGCAGTCAGGATGCAAGTGGCCGCCCAGTTTCTGAGCGACCGCTTGCATCCTCCGACCGCCTCTGAATGAGGGCCAATGTCCCTCCCCCTCTAACGCGCTTCTCACAATTTGTGTATGTATTGAAACAACCAAATATAATTCCAATGTTTCATTTAAAATTAAAAATGTACTTAAGGGAAGTTTTGTATGTAAACTGGAATGTTAGAAGAACAATTTGCTTGTTCCAAAGACCTCGAATGACATCTTTTCTTTGTCGTATACATTTTGTGAGGTGGCAGATAATACCCCTGTTTAAATTTAAAGACAGATTAACTGGGAAGGAAACCTGCTGCCAAATTGCATTATGTAGTACAATTGTTTATCATCGCAATGTATATATAAATGATGGGTTGGGGAACATGGCACAAGAAATTAAAGATGGCAACCAAGAATTGGACTTGAGCGCCACATTTATATGGCACCTTGCTGTGCGGAATGTACATTGATATTTTTTGTCAAGGAAATTAACCTAATAACAGGAAAACAGATTGGGCAAATTCACTCCAGCGGTTTGGTGGCGGTTTTGCTATCTGCAGATTTACTAAGGCCATAACCTCTTCAAAATCTCTGCAAAACCAATATCAAAACACATTTTAGGGCAAAATTTACTATTCGGCGGTTCTAAACCCCGGTGGTATGGTGGCGGTTTGGCGGTGGTTTGGCCGATTCACTAAGGCTATAACCCCTTCAAAACCGCTGCAAAACCCCGGTGGTATGGTGGCGGTTTGGCGGTGGTTTGGCCGATTCACTAAGGCTATAACCCCTTCAAAACCGCTGCAAAACTAATGTCAATACAACACATTTTAGAATAGAATAGAACAGGACTAGGGCTAAAATTACTAGGCAGCAGTTTTGGTGTCATTTAGAACCCGCCATCAAACCGCTACCAAAGCGCTGGGGTTTAGAACCCGCTGCTTAGTAAATTTGCCCATTGTGTTGAAAGTGTCGTTATTATGGTTATGTTGTGTAAAACGGGAAACGTGCATCACTATGATAGAGAATAAGACCAAATAAAATTTAGCCGTTTCACGCAGTGCAATCATTAGCTTTGGACAAATGTCTGAAGATTGTAAAATGAACCCAGGAAACTGGATGGACCCTGCTGAAGAATATAACATGTTTGTATATATATATATATAATGTTTGTGCTTTTCTCACAGTGAGCAGTGACCTAGAGCTAAGGATTAAAGTAAAACCTCATCTTTTCCTAAAGTAAAACGACAAGCATTGCTTTGTCGCAATGGATTATGGGTAACAAATATGGAAGGGATTCTGGGTAAAATGAAACATTCTATAGAGTGCAGCGATCCAGAGCCAAGGATTGTGATTGACAGTATGTCATCAACAGTACAGGACAGTAACAAATCTCATACCCTCATACAATTGTTTTAAGAACAATGACTGATGCTGATACATGACATTGTCAATAGCCGTTGTCATTTGTCACTGTCAACCCGTTCCACAATCCTGATTTTCATGGCACAGTCCATTTAGTTTGTAGTTGTGTCAAAGCTTCTGAAGAATGGAGAAGAGGACAAGGGAGACATTTCCCACATCAACCAATCAGATACTAGCTATCATTTATTAAGTACCTTTAATAAAATAATAGGTAAAAGCTAATTGGCTGCTCTTGGCAACTTCGCCACTCTTTAGAAGGCTTCATGCCAGTGCCGGGACAGGACGCTATGCTGCCCTGTGCAGCCCCGCCCCCTAAACCCGTGACATCACAATGTCATTCCTAGGGGGCGGTTTCCTCCCCCCGGCTTTAGGAAGTAGAACACAGCTCTACAGGCTGCAGGGTGCCTGCCCAGAGCACCCAGATAGCCACATGAAGGTAGCGTGGTACAGGAAAGGTGCAGCCCCCAGGCCTCTGCACGATGGCACTGCTCGCACAAACCTAGTTATGGCCCTATTTGATACATCTCCCCCTAAAAATGGAGTGGTCTTCGGGGAAAGAGCCAAAGGTTCTCCCAAAATAGTTGTTGTTTGGTTGAATGAAATGTGTAACTAGCAGAGGAACTACTGGCACAGCAGCAGGTACACTGCACTGGGGCCTGTCAAGTGCCCATTGCCGCAGCCAGAGCCATATCAAGGAGGGGTATTGGCAGTAGATACCACAGCCCTTCTCTCTCAGAGGGCTCCTGGTCCCCGGGCGGTTGGATCACCGGAGTGATCCAAAGCTGCTGTCAGACTCTCCACTGCGGAGCTCACTGACAGCCACCTGTGCCGGCTGCCGGCCAGTGAGCAGTAAAAGCCTGCTCAGGCTTAGTGTTTGTACTGACGCTGGTCGTGAAGGCAGCAGGGAAGGAGGATGGTACCAGGTAGGCATTACACGTGAGCCCAAGGAGCAAGCTCAGCCCAGGACACATCTCAATAACAAGGAGTCTGGTCTGTACTCTGCAGGGGCACAGCCAAGTGAATAAACTAATAAAATAGTAGCTCTTGCAGTGCTTTTTTTCTTTCACATTTTGGAGGGGAGGGGGTGAACTGCTCTAGTTCCGTCACCAGGTGCGACCTGTTCTAAATATGGAAACATATTAAAACATAAATTTTGACAGAAGCGTCAACACAATTTTTAATGAGGTGGCATCAGATTTTATTTAAGTTTTGCAGATATACTGATGTTTACAAACTGCTTCTGGAGCTGGCATACAGCATATCAGGTGTATATTTTATATATATATATATATATATATATATATAGTATATCCCACAGGAACGTAATCGCTCCTTCTGCGGCTCTATATGACATCTGTCAGGTGCAGCAACAGGTAAGTTTCGTTCAGGTTCTAGCCTACAAACAGCAATCAAAACTGAACACGCTTTGCAGAATATACAAAGCACCAGGAAGGTTCTGTATTGTTGTCAAACTGGAAGTTTCCTACTAACTGTTGAGCCAATAACAGATCCTTCCTTAATGAATCGTAAATGCAGGTAAGAGGATATAGATTATGGCGCTCCTCAGTGGACCTTCATCTCAGCACACTAATTTCCCCCTACCCCCCATAGAGCCCCTCACAGCACTCCTCACCACAGCCCCAGTCATCACAACCCCTTTCATCACAGCCCCTCTCATCCCCCTCATCACAGCCCCCCTCATCACAGCCCCCCCATCACAGCCCCCATCACAGCCCCCCTCATCACAGCCTCATCACAGCCTCCCTCATCACAGCTCCCCTCATCACAGCACCCCCATCACAGCCCCCTCATCACAGCCCCCCCATCACAGCCCCCCATCACAGCCCCCATCACAGCCCCCCTCATCACAGCCTCTTCATCACAGCTCCCCTCATCACAGCACCCCCATCACAGCCCCCCTCATCACAGCCCCCCTCATCACAGCCCCCATCACAGCCCCCTCATCACAGCCTCCCTCATCACAGCTCCCCTCATCACAGCACCCCCATCACAGGCCCCCTCATCACAGCCCCCCCATCACAGCCCCCCTCATCACAGCCTCTTCATCACAGCTCCCCTCATCACAGCACCCCCATCACAGCCCCCCTCATCACAGCCCCCCATCACAGCTCCCATCACAGCCCCCCTCATCACAGTCCCCTCCCTCATCACAGCCCCCCTCATCACAGCCCCCCTCATCACAGCCCCCCATCACAGCCTCCCTCATCACAGCCCCCTCATCACAGCCCCCCTCATCACAGCCCCCCTCATCACAGCCCCCCTCATCACAGCCCCTCTCACTGCCCTCATATCCCCTCATCACAGCCCCTATATCCCCCTCATCACAGCCCCTCATATCCCCTCTTCACAGCCCCTCCATCACAGTCCCTTATCATAGCCCCTCTCACTCCCCTGCATCATAGTCCCTCATCACAGTCCCCTCCATCACAGCCCCCATCACAGCCCCCCTCATCACAGCCCCCCCATCACAGCCCCCCTCATCACAGCCCCCCCATCACAGCCCCCCTCATCACATCCCCCCCATCACAGCCCCCCTCATCACAGCCTCCCTCATCACAGCCCCCCTCATCACAGCACCCCCATCACAGCCCCCCTCATCACAGCCTCCCTCATCACAGCCCCCCTCATCGCAGCCCCTCTCATCACAGCCCCCCCATCACAGCCCCCCTCATCACAGCCCCCCTCATCACAGCCCCCTCATCACAGCCCCCATCACAGCCCCTCCATCACAGCCCCCATCACAGCCTCCCTCATCACAGCCCCCCTCATCACAGCCCCCCCATCACAGTCCCCCTCATCACAGCCCCTCTCACTGCCCTCATATCCCCTCATCACAGCCCCTATATCCCCCTCATCACAGCCCCTCATATCCCCTCTTCACAGCCCCTCCATCACAGTCCCTCTCACTCCCCTGCATCATAGTCCCTCATCACAGTCCCCTCCATCACAGCCCCCCATCACAGCCCCCCTCATCACAGTCCCCCCATCACAGCCCCCCTCATCACAGCACCCCCATCACAGCCCCCCTCATTACAGCCTCCCTCATCACAGCCCCCCTCATCACAGCACCCCCATCACAGCCCCCCTCATCACAGCCTCCCTCATCACAGCCCCCCTCATCGCAGCCCCCCTCATCACAGCCCCCTCATCACAGCCCCCCCATCACAGCCCCCTCATCACAGCCCCCCTCATCACAGCCCCCCTCATCACAGCCCCCCATCACAGCTACCCTCATCACAGCCCCTCCATCACAGCCCCATCACAGCCCCCTCATCACAGCCTCCCTCATCACAGCCCCCCCATCACAGTCCCCCTCATCACAGCCCCTCTCACTGCCCTCATATCCCCTCATCACAGCCCCTATATCCCCCTCATCACAGCTCCTCATATCCCCTCTTCACAGTCCCTCCATCACAGTCCCTTATCATAGCCCCTCTCACTCCCCTGCATCATAGTCCCTCATCACAATCCCCTCCATCACAGCCCCCCTCATCACAGCCCCCCTCATCACAGCCCCCCTCATCACAGTCCCCTCCATCACAGCCCCCCTCATCACAGCCCCCCTCATCACAGCCCCCCTCATCACAGCCCCCCTCATCACAGCCCCCCATCACAGCC
This sequence comes from Taudactylus pleione, assembly GCA_031769625.1. Taxonomy (NCBI): domain Eukaryota; kingdom Metazoa; phylum Chordata; class Amphibia; order Anura; family Myobatrachidae; genus Taudactylus; species Taudactylus pleione. Next base: position 7,948,557 of record JAUIMM010000570.1, on the reverse strand, counting down.
CCCCATCACAGCCCCCCTCATCACAGCCCCCCATCACAGCCTCCCTCATCACAGCCCCCCTCATCACATCCTCTTTCATCACAGCCTCCCTCATCACAGCTCCCCTCATCACAGCCCCCCTCATCACAGCCCCCCCATCACAGCCCCCCCATCACAGCCCCCCTCATCACAGCCCCTCCATCACAGCCTCCCTCATCACAGCCCCCCTCATCACAGCCCCTCTCACTGCCCTCATATCCCCTCATCACAGCCCCTCATATCCCTTCTTCACAGCCCCTCCATCACAGTCCCTTATCATAGCGCCTCTCACTCCCCTGCATCATAGTCCCTCATCACGGTCCCCTCGATCACAGCCCCTCATCACAGGCCCCCCATCACAGCCCCCTTCATCACAGCCCCCTTCATCACAGCCCCCTTCATCACAGCCCCCTTCATCACAGCCCCCTTCATCACAGCTCAGCCCCCTTCATCACAGCTCAGCCCCCTTCATCACAGCCCCTTTCATCACAGCCCCCTCCATCACAGCCCTCTCCATCACAGCCCCCTCCATTACAGCCCCCTCCATTACAGCCCCCTCCATTACAGCCCCCCACTCAGACTTTCCTGGTGGCTCCAGGTTGTCCTTAACAGCTATGGGGGACTGGCAGCGGGGGACTGGTCTGGCAGCGACGGCGGTGGGTGCCCTCCTGAGCGCTGCAGCATGCCTGCCCAGGCAGCTGTGTCACAGTGACACAGTCTGCCCAGAGGCCGCTTTGCATGTCACTGGCCGCGGCATGGTCAGGACGCCCAACTCTAGGTGGCGCCCTACTCGGCTGCGTAACCAGCGTATATGTAAAACCGGCCCTGTGTAAACGCTATTCTGCTCCTAGATCTCCCTAATGACTTTGATTAAAAATATAAGTACTTATCCTAAAGCTAAAATACTCTATTGCTCCTCACAACTTGGGGAGAATTCAATAGTTTTATCGCACCCGATCACCCGTATAAAGTTACAGGAGACCGGGGTGCGATATTCAATTGTTATTGGGTGTCCATGTTTTATCGCGCATGTCGTCCCTAAAGAAACATTGTTTAGCCGTGTAGAGCATCTAAAGTCCTGGTTAGGGAGCCCAAACTACCGTTTTGAGTGCCTAACACCAGGACTAATCGCACATTTCAGGAGGGTGCGAGCAGAAATGCCAGCGGCTATCGCGCCCCAACGGAGCAACAATTGAATTGCTCCTTCGGGCGCCCATTAGGAAATGGTGGTCCAACATTATATTATTGTTACTTTATATAGTTCCCACCATATTACGCTGCACTGTACAGAGAGTATCCAATCATTCTCAACAGTTTAATAAATACTTTTTGCGGAAGTCACAGGCGTTCCCTTTACGCGCCCTATTACAAGAATCTTTTATATATTTATTGACAATATATCCCATTGTTTTATAGGAGATAGTATAATGTAAAAGACTATTATTAAAGAATCTATTGTGGTAGATATGATATTAGCTGGTGGGAACATTGATGTTATACAAGCATTCATATTACCTGGATCTCGCCATTGTACACTACAGCAGTAAGTGAGCCCTGCAGCCTCGCCCATGCCCAGAGCCAGCTCTCCCTGCTGAATGAAGGCATCTATCTACAAGGCTAATTAGTCAGAATTAATTATCTCTGTGTATAAACAAAAACAATCTCTACGGTGACAGCAACAAAGCATCGATGCAAATATTAATTTAGGAAATTATTGATTTCACTTGACAGCTTGAAAACAAAGAGGTTTATTGTCATTATCTGGAGCAACAAACCTAGTTATAATGTGTATTATGCTGCTTATATAATAACTGTTTACAAAATAATCTAGAATCTAATGTATGCATATAATAAATAATAGATATGTATATGCAAATCAGAGCAGATCGTTATGTGGAGGGTGGTTTTAAGAACAGGTTTACATACCATCAATATGCAGACTTTATCCTCCCTCTGTCATGACAAAACTGTCATATCAACAAATAATACAGTACAATAACAATAATATTACATAGCAAAGGATAACAAGACCCAGGACTGTTAAGGTGGGTACAGGGGCGCCGAGAGGGGGGGGGGGTGGGTACAAAAAATTACCCGTCCCGGGCTCCTTGGAGGGGCCCGGCGAGGGCCCAGGTCCGGCCCCACTCCCCCACCCTCTTACATGACAGCACACGCTGCTGTGTGCTGGGCTGCACTGGGACACTGCTCGCGGCTTCTAAGAAGCAGCCACAGCAGTCTCCTATGCCTGTGGGGGAAGCGATCAAGCACCGGGCTGAGGGGGCTCAGAGCGCCCCCCTCCCCAGAGCCACAAAACTTTTTTTTTCTCAAAGGGGGCATGGCTACGCCTCCCGCTATTAGGCCACACCCCCTTTTACCTGGGTGGGTACACACTGGAGTGACGAGCATTCGTTCCGACATAGGCATTAGCATACCACAGGTCACTTGTGTTATCTCTAGGTTTGATGTGCTGTACATCAAACTTAGCAACCGTCACAAGCGACCATGGGAGCGAGCAATCACCCGTACACACTGAGCAATATAGGTGATCTGTCGTTACGAAACTGTAAATCTGCCCGACATCGCTCCACTGTGTACCCAGCTTTAGTGTTGTTATACTGTCACTGTCCTCCTTTCTCTTACATTCTGAACAGAGCCCTCACAGATTGAAAGCACAGTGAATATTTAATAGCTCCATGATCCCTATAGAGCAGGTTTTTCGCAAAGCTGGTCCTCATGGAACCCTACCAGTGCCTGTTTTCCAGATCATCTAGCTGGGACACGTGTGTAAATTGATTAAGGACCTAATTCAGAGATGTATATAAACGTGATGTTTACGCAATGTTTGAAGATTTGTGCATGTGCAGATCTCGGGCTGCGATGTCGCTCGTAGAACCCCAAACGCCGCAGCTTGATTGACATGCTGCTGGAATTTGTGGGCGGGGCAGCGACAGGAAGCATTCCTGATGAAAGGGGGACATGCCGAAGCCAATGGCTGCGTCCCCAGATGCAGCTTCACTCACCCAGGCAGAGTGATTTCACCGGACCTCCAGAGTGACCTGAGGGTCTTTCAGATGTCCGATGTTCATGTAGTTTGATCCTGTGCTGCACACTCGGACTCAGCAACGGATCACGGAAGCCGGCAGGAGGCGTCTTTTTACACAAGGCGCCTCCCACGGTATCTGCATGTTTTAGCACAGCCGTTGTGCTAATAGCATCCATCTCTGTATCTCTGGGAGGGGGCAGCCAGGTCGGCGATGCCGGGGACGTGTCTGCGGCAACGGTGGGCTGTGCGGGGGCACGTCACGTCATCAGAATCCTCTGGACCGTTAGATAAGTGGGGGGTGCGTGGGATTCAGGGGGTGGCGGCCAGACCGGGAGACTTGCCCTCTTTTGCATGAGAGTCGGCAAGTATGCTCTGAATCAGGCTCTAACACGACAGATCTACAGGTAACACTAATTGCTCCTGAGGATAACTTGAAAACATTCACTGTTAGGGTTCCATGAGGATCAGGCTTGAGAACCACCGCTATAGAGACACGTATTTCCAGTTTACATAGCCAGCAATGAGAATTGGACAATTTGCCCCAATGGAAGACGTTTTCATATGTCTAGGCCCTATTTTGGTGTGTGGTTTGGTTTTCACTGCTTGGCTGTGTCCTTATCCTGAATCATAAGTAGGGGGCGCTTCGATTCTGAGCGTTGGTCGCTATGCGCATTTCGGAACGGCACATCATGACCACCAACATGTCTGATCTTGCCTCGCGCCCCATAGAGGTGAGCAGCAATATTGTTGATGTTGGGCTATCGTAATATATGGTAATGTGCACATTGGCCCCTTAGGGATCTATTTACTAAGCTGTGTTAGGAGACGGAGTGAAAAGTGATAAGAAAGTGATAAGGTGCCAGCCAATCAGCTCCCAACTGCCATCTCACAGGCTGTGTTTGAAAAATGACAGTTGGGAGCTGATTGCCTGGCACCTTATCACTTTTCACTCTGTCTCCTAACACTGCTTAGTAGCTAGACCCCTTAGACTCTACGGAAAAATTAAATTTAGAGTGATGTGCCACCAGACATCACCACAATGACTGTCCGCGTACATCATCATTTAATATGGCAGGAAATCTTAGCTCATTATCCCATGCTCCTCTATGGGATGAGCTGCAGACTGGGCTTTCACCCAACTGTTGAGACAATACTACGTGGATCATTTAAGTTAAACTCATCCAGTAGAGCGCGTGACAAACCCGCCTAACCCCGGATGTATCGGTTCTCTCAGTTATCCTGGGAGAGTGGCTGAGGAACAATGACGCAGGATGTAAGGGACACAGCGCTGCCCAGTTCAGTGATTAGCATACTGGGTGAGACTGGTGCTGGGAGCAGGACGGGGGTAGGCAGTAAGTTTCCCTGGTGACAGATGCCCACCTAGCAGAACACTACTAATCTGTATAAGTGTGACACGTATGCCGCTTTATTCTGTCCAGGTCCTGGCTATAATGATGGACGAGTTCACAGACGCCGAGATATTCTGTGATGTATTGGAAGCTGCCAATAAAAGGAACGTGTTTGTCTACCTACTGCTGGACGTCAGCAAGATCCAGCATTTCATGGATATGTGTGAGAAACTGCAGGTGAAAGACGTACATCTCCAGGTACACAGTATAATCAAACATCTACTTTGGGCTTTATTTATTTTTCAGATTAATGTACATAATCTCCCCCCTCTGTATATGGACAATATGTCATTTACTGGAGTTTATTTGAATCGTTGCTTCTGACAACTGCAGAGACTCTGGACCGATGTTAGGGCCCTCATTACATTAGTAAGCAGTACTGACGCCCTGTTCCATTTTAAGCACTTTCTATTGTTCCAACCATCCACCCGATGTTCCTAAACTTAGACAAGCTATTATGGGTGCTGCCATCTGCCTGCTTGCCAGTTCCTGGAAAGATCAATCCCAATCCCCCTCCCCCACCACTGACGCCCTCAGGATCAAGATGGCTCTTCGGTGCCATAGAACTGATGCCAAGCAAGCTGAGTAACTCCTCAAAACTTAGGATCATTGGACACAAGTAACCTCATGGCATCTCTTCTCCCCTACACTATGACTGTATGTGCCCTCATTTTCAGGATTCATTAATTTATCCTGTTCCGCAACCTTTTCAAACTGGTCAGAGAGCACCCTCCACCCCCCTCCCCTGTTAATTTCTGTTATCATTCCCCATCTGACATTAAGGAGTCTATTTACTAAGCAGTGTTAGGAGATAAAGTGAACGGTGATAAGGTGCCAGCCGATCAGCTCCTGTCATGTCACAAGCTGTGTTTGAAAAATGGCAGTTAGGAGCTGATTGGCTGGTACCTTATCACTTTTCACTCTGTCTCCTAACACTGCTTAGTAAATAGACCCCTCAGCATCATACTTCAGTAGTTTAACTATTCCAGTTTCTACAGTTTGGTAAAAAAAACTACTGTATTGTGTTAATTTCGCGCTCAATGAGACAATTATCTTGCATACTGTTTATGCTTATGGTATGCCTCCTCTGTTCATTAACAAAGCTTGTTGTTGTTTATTTCATGTTTTTACCGCTGTAACTTCTGATGCTGGCAATCCAATATTATTAAAAAAAAGCTGCATTCAGGACAAAATCACTTTACTTCCCCTGTTCCCATCAGCGGAGCCCCAGGGGCTACTGCATGAAGCCCTTATTCCCAGCTCTGTCATTCCTCTCACAGAGATAGATGTTCTAAGCCTTGGAGAGAGATGAAGTGGAGATAGATCAAGTACCTACCAATTATCTCCTAACTGTCATTTTTCAAACAAAGCCCGTAAAGTGACACAGGAGCTGATTGGATGGTACTTTATCACTCGCCACTTTATCTCTCTTCAAGGCTTAGTACATCTCCCCCACAATGTGAACTGCAGAGCTTCGAATAGCTGCATACCAATACAAAGCCGCAAGCACAGAGCTTGGGGTTTCATATTGGTCCTTCGGGCGCCATTTTAGAATGGCAGACAAAGAACCTACTACCTCCATTTCAGATGTATTTATCTTCCCATAACACCACCCTCTCTCTCTCGCCAAACCAAGCTACATCAGATCCCTCATCTCCACCTTGTACAGCAATCCTTACTTTGTAAGTCACTTCTCTGACCTACACTCCCACATACCATCTTACCTCACCACTCAGAACTTTGCCACTTTAAAAGCAAAAGGCATCAATTATGAAATCTGCAGTCATCCCCTTGCCACTCTCTCCTGTCCTCCCCAACTTTACCTCAGATGCCCATGGCAACCAATCAGCTATTAATGAGCTATAAAAATAATTGTGAATCTTTTTGACTTTTTTTTTTCATTGAGGATTACCTCTTGTGCTTAGCAGGTGACCATAAGAAAATCGTGAGTGGGACTAAACACCCCCATAATACAATTATATTTGTATAAAGACAGCTTTCTGTCCTCCCAACAGTTATGTTTTTATAATAAACTTATAAAATCTTCCTGCACCTACTTTTTGTAGGTTGTGTCTGGCTGGAAAAAAAAAAGAAATAGTGAAAAAAAAAAAATTACCAAAAAAGACTAGTGAACTAAAAAACTTTAAACCACTGCTTTTATTTTTTTTAAAAAGAGTTTTTACTTGATTTTATTGGAATGATCATTTGAAATAATTTATGTATTTAGATTATATTAGAACGTCGATTGGGTAATCTCAAAAAAAAATAAAAATTATTATTTATTCCTTAAAAAAATTTCTGAGTTTTCATTGTTCTAATGTTTCGCTTTCAAGATTACTCGTACATTTTATCGTATGGTTTTCATACTGTTTAGTCACATGCTTCATGTCCTGATGCTGTTTCTGCTATTTCCAGAATATTTCTGTCAGGAGTGTAACGGGAGAAGTTTACTGTGCAAAATCCGGCAAAAAGTTTTTTGGGCAAATTAATGAAAAGTTCATCATATCCGACTGGCGGTGCGTCCTCTCCGGAACATACAGGTAGGCAGCTTGTCTCTATTCACGTACTGTAGATATTTGTTTTCTTACAGGAGTCATAGGAAGTTACAGATAAACAACTTTACTTATCCTCTTTAGAAGGTTTGGTAAATATCCTCCTCAATGTACCAGATGGAAACAAAACTAGGCCAGCAGGACTGTCCATGTAGTAAATGTGGCCTTTATTGAATAGAATATAGCCGGGTAACTTTTATTTTACCATTGTAAATTGTGCAACAACTACAATATGGCACAGTAAAAATATGTAAAACATATGAGTACTAGCAAAAATATACTGCAAGTCTGTGCGTATCTAGCAAATAAAAACATGGGGATTTTGTCATATTTTGACCAGAACATTTAAGCTTGCAGCCTGTTGTCAAGGGGCCCCAATTCTGTGCAAATCCCTACACTAGCACATATGCCCAACACACCGTTAAATTGCAGTTACATGCAGTCACCTCTCAGGTACAGAGGGTAGCCTCTATACAGGGGCTGGCTTGTGAGCCACAACCAACTAGACCTTTCATAGCCTTGACTTGAAAGGCTATAGCATAACATATAGCATACTGTACATAGGTAGGGTCAGCCAGGAAACACCTGAGAGATGAGAGTGTCCAGATTTCTCATATCGTTGTTTAGGCAATGACGAGTCAGAAGTCTTGCACTTCCTCTTGTTATAATAACACCATGGGAGTGTCTACACTACAGTGATGCTAATCTGAATTGGAAACTTCTATGTGAGGCAATGGAAACCCCAAAATATTCAATATACAGAGAAAAAAGAAAGATGAGCAGTTGTAACCTGCAACATTGTAAAAGGAAATTCATGGTCAAACATATACATAATAAACTACAACATAAAAACACACACAATGCTTAACATTGTTTCACATCCTAGTCAGTAGTGAATAGGATACAGATAGACCATTACATGGCAGACAAACAAACCATTACATGACAGACAGACAGACAGACTATTGCATGACAGAGACTGACAGACCATTACATGACAGACAGACAGACAGACCATTACATGACAGACAGACTGACAGATCATTACATTATAACAAACTGTAAAAACTTTGGGGAAGGGAATAAATAAATGTTACATTTGGAGTTATTGTTATTGTTAATTCAAAGAGTATTATATAATAGTTTGCCAACTCCCATTTAGGCAAATTACAGTAATCTGAATCCCAGAAATGACAGCACAATATAAGCCCCCTCCCCTTTCCTACATGTGCTACCTCTTCTCTCCGCAAACCCTGTAACATTCAACCCCACCACTTCCTACCGTATATACTAAGGGCAAGTATAGGAGGGGATACCCCTGGGCATCACACACACTACTGCTGCCCAGAGTTACTGATGGGGGCGAGGCCGACTTGTACTCAATGGGAAAAATATACATTTACTATAGATTGTAAGCTTGCGAGCAGGGCCCTTTTACCTCTTTGTCTGTTATTACCCAGTCTTGTTTTATTATGGTTTTTCAATTGTAAAGTGCAAAATAATATGCTGGCGCTTTATAAGTAACTGTTAGTAATAAATAAATAAATTTACGTTTTGAAATATTAAAATGTATAAAAAAAACATTTGGAGGATCAAAACGTAAATCTGTCTCACCTTTGGGTTCCACCCCAAAACTCATGCTCTATTATGCTCTAATATTTGGTGATGACAGTTTTCCACTATTATATTTCCCAGTGTAAAACAGCATTATCAAACCAGCTTCTTGTTAACTGCTTCTCACTGCTCCCTGACAGACAGTGAATGAGGTCTAGCTAGATTAGTACTGAGGGCTGCAGAGACACACACTATATTTAGGGAAGCTGGATTCTCCTGCAGACAGACATTTGGAAATGCATTATTTCCTCCACAAAACAGTAATAGAAAAAAATTGTAAATAACGCAAATTTAAACATGGGTTCACCTTTACTAATGCGTGTATATAAAGGGGATGTAGTGAGCATGCCAGACGGGACTAAAGACAGTGGTTGAAATCCTGATGCCTATCTTAATCCCGACGCCGTAATCTTGACAGCCGCCATCCCAATCGAAGGTACACCGGGGCGTCTTAGCTGTTAGCCGTGGGGGGGGGGGGGGGTGATGAGGGCTAGGTTTAGGCACCACAGTAGGGTTAGGGTTAAGCTTTGGGGGTGGGTTAGGGATAGGCACCACGGAGGGGGTTAGGGTTAGGCACTATGGGGGGACGGTTGGGTTTAGGCAACATGGGGGTGGGGGTTAGGTTTACGGACTGACTGGGAGGGTTAGGGTACGGGGAGGTTTAGAGTGCAAGAAGGGAGGATTAGGGGGAGAAGGGGGGGAGGGTTAGTATGCTTACCTGACCCCTGTCGGGATACCAACCTGTATAAAGAATATGTAGTTGTTGCTACCAAAGCTGAATATTAAACAACAAGTACTTTAGTTGCATAGTTTTCTCAGAATTACCTACTGTATAATTATTAGATCTGGCACCAACCTGTTTATCTCCTAATCTACTGTATCTATGGAAATAGCTCGTTTATTTACTGCACTAGGAAAACAGAATCATTTTAAAATGTGTGAACAGAGACTTCAAAGGCACTAAGCAATCTGCAACTAATCTATAAACTAATCTATAAAACACATAAGACACCCTTTATCCATCACATCAGTACTGGGAAACATGTATAATTAATGAGACTGTAGGTGTGGATCACTGCTGCAGGTCTGAGGTGTGTAGTGCATGTAGTGTCCTCTGTGGTCCTTATATTGCTTCATTTTCTGAGATAATTTGACCATTTAATAACATACAATATAGAAACAGCTAAACGGATATAAAGTAAGAGTGCATTAGTGTAAGTAGCATAGGTGGGGGCAGGGCGGGTATGAGGTGGTTGCACACCAGATTGTGCAGTGTGTATGGAACGCCCAATATATTGTGCCCTCGCATCTGCCATCATTAGATATGGCACATCGTCTAGTGTGTAGCAAGCATTAGGAGCTGATTGGTTGGTACTTTATCTCCACCCACTGTATCCCTCTTCAAGGCTTAGTACATCCCCCACCCCCAATGTGAGAGTCTGATCAAGCATGGAGTGGATTCATGGGCATTTCTAGAGAGGAGGGGGCCCATGTGCAGTCTCCAACATGGGCCCCCTCCTCTCCGCCCGGCGCCCGGCAGCGCACTGAGCTGTGCATGGCCAGCGCCGGAATGATAGACTCTGGGCACTAGAGTGTGCCCAGAGTCTATAATGTATGCACAGGTCACCGGGAAAATGGCCATGGCAGCCATTTTCCCTGTATTGCGCATGCACAAACGACGGGAAAATGGCCAACGTGGCCATTTTCCAGTTGTTTTACAGTGCCGGACCCCCGCGCCGAAGTGAGACTCAGGAGAGGCACTGCCCCACTGTTCCACCCACGGGACGAAGTGTCGTTGGGCAGTTGTGCGGTGGTGCTGGCCCCGGAGAAGACGTATGGATTCTGCGCATGCGCGCAACATCCATTCAGTGAAGGAAGAGAGCTGGTGGCAGCCCAGCTACTGACGTAGTGCTGGGCTCGCACCCAACCTGACTTTAACGGGAGGTGTGCCATACGGGCATGCCCCCTAATAACTCAATTTAGGAGGCATGATCTATGGTAATTAGGTTACCCCCCATTTTCGGTCGCGCGCAGCCACGCCCTGCTCCCCCTGGAACCAGCCCTGGGTCAAACCCACTGGAAATAAATGAAGTGGTGCCAGTGTAGGGATTTGCAGATTTGACGCTGAGGGCCCCAATATATATATATTACATAAGATTAGCAGATATTTATTCTTATGTCCTTGATGGTACAGTTTTAAATTTTTTATTATAACGTGGGTGCATGGGAAGAGTTGCCCTTAAATATTCTTTTTTTTTTACCCTTTAGTATGATTAGTTAAGCTAGAAAACATTTGGCCCTCATTCAGACCCGCTCGCAAGTGGGTCGATGGTGGAGCACTGCGCACGCGCTGCGCGCATATGCAAGCCCTGAAATTCACTCACTCCGAGGCTCGCTACAAACAAGTGGCTGTCGATGTTGATCGACAGCTTGCCCCGTTTTGTAGGCGGAGAGAGGGAGGGGGTTGCTGGACAAACGGAGGCGTTCCTGAAAGAACACCTGCCATTTGTGGGCGGCCCTACTGACATTACTCGTGATGTCAGTAGTGAGCTTCCTGCTCTATTTGAGCAGAAAGCTCACTGAGGCTTGCGGCAGACGAGACCCTACCACAAGGGTCTCGTCGCAAGCCCAATGATCACGATAATCGCGACTATCACCTGGCCACTCGCAAACACTGTGGGTGGTCACCCACAGCTTAGCGAGCGGCCAGGGGGCCGGTTTAAAAAAGAAAAACGTCCGCCCTCATTCAGAGCGAGCGCTCGCTTGGTGCGTTGCAGAACTTTGGCAAAAAATAAATAAATAAATAAAAATAAAAGGCTAATTTAATTAAAATAAAATTTGAGGAATTTAGCTCACAATGTCATACATCCTTCATCAAGTAAACGTAACCTTTACAAATACGTTTTACATCTACATAATATCACTAGATGTATTTGCATTTCGAAAAAGAACCAAAACTTGAATTTTTAGATTTAGCGATTCCCTTGACAACACGGTTACCCTAACACCAACATAAGGATGCACATTCATACGTGCAGTATATTTCCTCCCCCCTGGGTATTCTCAAAATTGGTGGAATTATAAAGCAGATATAAGAGCGACTGTGACTCTCTGCCTAACATTATTCCTCAATATATTTATATGTATAGATATTTATGTGCTTCATTAAGAGATCATTATCCAGTGCTTTGAGGGGTGCATAAGTGTGGGGGATTTCTGTGCGGTTACCCTCACAGATGTTTAACCCTTATCACCATATCTGGCTCAGATAGTGTCATGATATATGAGAATCATAACAACTATATATCCAAATGTATCTATGAGTCCTCACACGACAAACTAGATACTTGGTGTCGACCCACATAAAAACATTGTATCTATTTAAAAATACACACAGGACACTAAGTACCTTGTGAGAATATTTTCTACAATATCTAGACACTTTGGCTGAATCCAATATAACCATTCATTTAGGATAAATGAGTAATACTATTTAAGATATATAGTGGGGCTTGTGCACTTATATTCGTAGAGATATTTTACATATCGCAGACCTATGCATCCAATCATGATTGTGCCATCCATATGCAGAGTATAAAAATTATGGTTATTTATATCCGGCAGACACAGGAGGTGTTTTAATTACCTATTTTCAATATATCCTACTTTCTCTTACCTTACTTTATTTTCATTTTATATTTCGCCTTTATTTGACTACATTGACACATCATATTTTATTAATACCTAATAAAAGTTATATTTTAATTAATTTTCCAGAGGGGATAAGATTTACATATGTGTTAGCCTGTTAGTGCACCAGACCAGAAATAGTTGTTTTCTTTTCCCTTTTCTCTTCCCTCTTCCCTTCTGTTGTGAAATATATAAAAAAATATATATTCAAAATAACTTTTATTCTGAATTGGATCCAGAAATGGATGCTGTAATATCACATGGGACCGTGCCCTGGAGAGACACTGTAATTGATATAATAACAGCATTGGTGTAAACACTGGTATGTGGAGATGTAATTTAGAAAGAACCATAACATGTTTCCGCTAATGAATGCTTAATTATCTTTACCTGTAAAAGCCTGAGGTGAGTCTCTGCCGGGTTAGGAGAATTGTACAGAGAACATTAATGAGTAGACGTCATAGTGATAGGTAGGGCTAATTATGTGAGAACATTGGTAGTAACCCGCAGTACTGGGGTTTACTTGATGGAACCTTTTTGAACTTGCACCATCAGCACATCAAAGAGTATTACTCACTGATTTAACTAACACATTGCTTTATCACCGGAATCTGCGTTGAAATATTTATGACTCCATCTCCAAGCGCCTCTGAAGCCGGCCATTCGGCAGGCATGCGGCACGATCCGGGTTATCGTGACCCGGATTGCACCATTTAAACTGCAGAGTTTCACGGGTCATTCCTGTGTTAAACCCTGCAAGTTACCTGGGTTGGATTGCTGGGTCACTCGACCTGGGAATCCAACCCTGTCCTCTTTTACACCAAGGAGCTTCCCGGGTTAACCCGGCAATAACCCGGGATTTAGCTCTGGTGTAAAAGGGGTATAATAAAACTAGTACTCTTGAGCAAGGCCGTAACCACAGAATAGCCAGGAAGGCACTCACCTGGGGTGCCGGTAGGGTGGAGGACAACTTTAATAATTCTGTAATAATAATACCTATCTGACCTTCTGATCATTGATTTGGCCTGGAATGAGTGAACCTAGTAGTGTGCTCTCGGTAATACACACTAAGGGGTCTATTCAGCAACAGTGACGATGTTGCCCACAATATTATCGGGCAACATCGTCATGAATAATATCAATTGTCAAATTTTTAGTAAGCTATTCAGCAAGATTTTCAGCAGGGACAGTGGTTGCGGTAACACGCTGTCTCTGTGATGTCACTGAAGGGATTGTTTTCGGAAACCTTCGGTTTGTTCCTCTGCGCATGCGCAGTCATGGCTTCCCAGTGACCGCGGAGGGGCAAGTACAGCTCCAGCCTGTCCAAATAGATTGTGTATACAGGCTTTATACTAGCCTGTATACATGTATATCTATGTGCTTTTATATTTAAAATGTATATATACACATTTTAAATATAATAGCACATAAATATACATGTATACCGGCTAGTATAAAGCCTGTATACACATGTTAATCACTTTCGGCAGGTTTAATAGGCCCTAAATGGCCTTACCTGCCGCCGATCACCAGGAAGCAAGCACAAAGACTGGGCGGGTTTACAAGATGCTGCAGGGACCTATGGGAAATATTCCCTCTGTCCCTGCAGTTTTTGGGAAATTTAAGGCATTTTCTTCATATAACGCCATTCTGAGATGGCGTTATATAAATAAAGTAATGATTTATCGAGTGATTTAACACTTTTTGCTATGATGAATAGCAAAAAGCATTAAAGCACTTTAGAGATCAATGGGTGATCCTTACAGTGCGGTACTCGGCGAGATGGGAATTAGTGAAGATAATTGCGTAATCTTCTACATTAACCCATTGCTGAATAGGGGATTTACATAAAAATACGGAAATCGCAGTTTCCATATTTTTTATGTAAAAAAATCAATGCTGAATAGAACGCTAAGCAGTGATCACTGCAGTTCCTGGCTGTTACTATATATTGCTAATCACTGACTGCTGTAAGTAATTAAGGTCTAGTTGAGACCCTAAAGATATATATCTCAAACAAACAATAGGAAACCATGATTACTGCGCTTGGTATTGATATTTGGTAGTAAAATAAAAAAACCTGTTTGCTCTCTATTAATAAACAGGAGGCTTTATTTAGAAAATACTATTTAATGGTTAAATAATTGAAACACAAACAAATAATTATTGAAATAAAATCTAAAACCAATTATTACACATACATAGCAGTATAGAAACATTGCACGTGCATATACACCTAGGGCCTGATTCAGACTTGGAAAGAGATATATAGCACTAAACTGATCATCTTGGTGAAACCATGCTGCACTGCAGGGGGGGCAGATTTAAAATGTGCAAAGAGATTTAGATTTGGGAGGGAGGTGTCCGAACTGACATGTAAATTGTAGAGTAATAATAAAGCTGTGCAGTATTTGTGGGCTACATGCAAAATCAGCCAGAATTTACCCCACATGCAAAAAAATGTATGTATTTACACCCCTTGCATTGCAATATGGCTTGTTCAGGCTCACTGTTAAGTGAGAATTCTCACTCTAATCCCAAATCTGAATCAGGCCCCTAGATCATAGTAACTTGAGATTGGATAGAAAGTGTCAATTCCTTCAATTAGGATTCCAAGCCACATAAAAAAGGTTACTTTGTTACTATGAATCCTTCCACAGAAATAGGATGTCAGCTCAATAAAAGGAGTCAGTATGAATGACCGCCGGCTGTAAGGCAGACCGGCAGCAGTGGAAATCCCGACAGGCGATTTAGGTAAGTATCACTAACCCTCCTTTAGGGGTGCCTAATCCTAACCCCCCCTAAGTGCCTAACCCTAACCCCCCTATCCCACAGCCTAAACCTAAGTTTCCCGGGGGGAGGCTAACCATAAGTCCCCCCCGGGAACCCCTAACCTAACCCTCCCCCCCACGGCTGTCCGCAGCCGCCTCCCGGCTTAGCTTCGATCTGTATCCAGTGCGTCGGGCTCCTGGCGTGGGTATAATGACAGGCGTTGGGATTTCAACGCCTGTCATTAGTACCCTGCCAGGATTTGCCAGTCGGGAAGCCGGCGGTCGGCATTTCGACCGCCGGCTTCCTGACTGCATCCCGTCCACCCCGAGGTCTGTCCTCACTGGTGCTCTGACCTCACAGAGAGCCGCGGCTGGAGGTGGAAGTGATTGCTGAATAGCAAAGTGCGGCGGTTGTTCACGGTCTCTACCCGGCTGCTCGGCAAGCGGATCTGAATGTTCACAACAATATCGGAGTGGCAGTAAGAACCACTATTGCCTGTAGGCTGACGTCAGTGCGTTTCATCCCGTATAGCACCGGGACTTTCTCAAGACTGGATACTGGAGCCCCTACTGTCTCCTTATATCCATCCAAGTTCAAGTAAAGTGATCAGTGACACCTGGATTTATCTTGTGCCGTGGATCTTCCATTCCCTCTGTGTGCCGTTAATCTTTGGTATATAAGGTGCACAGGCTGCGATTTCTCTGCATATACATTGCTTCTATATACTCTATATCATTACCGTTGTTTTTATTAAAAAATACAATACAGTTAAATTAAAAACAGCCTCATGTTTTTTCATTTATAAAGCTAATATACTACTCATACATTTCCCCTTCAATCTGCATTTGTCAATGCTAATTCACTTATTGGGAAACAGGGAATGAAGCACAGACTAGATTATGATATCCATAAATCATATATAAAACAATAAGAGTAATATTCTAAATGAATTTAACAAAATTCTGTGTTAAATGTTAAAAATATACTAATAATAATAATAATAATAATAATAATAATGTAATACAACCTTGTCTTATTTCTATATGTCTATATTTATGTTCTGATTAAGGGGCATATGTATCAAAGCTTGATGTGAGATAAAACTGTGAAATATATATCACCAACCAATCAGCTCCAAACTATCATTTACACAGCCTGCAAAATGTAAGTTAGAAGCTGATTGATTGGTGATATATATCTCACAGTTTTATCTCACATCAAGCTTTGATACATATGCCCCTTAGAATTTTTAGTATCACGCATATTAATTTTCATAACCTAATATTATACATTCAAATACAATCTTGAAAACAAATATACCCTTTACAAATCTTACATATTTTTTAAACTTAATATTTATGGTTCCTTTGGTATCTTAATTATATATCATCTATGTTTGAAGTGCTCAATATATCTATAATACTACATAGATGATATAGGTACAACTACCTCCAATTCTGCATCTGATGGTAACAAACCCCCCCCCTTCCCCCCAAAAAAATTAGCCCCAACGTTGATCACGATAGCATGGAGAATCTAAACCTGATTATGTATTTATAGATTATGTATTATTGACCTAAGTTCATTGAACTGACATCCTATTACTGTTGAAGGATTCTTAGTAACAAAGTAAACTTTTTTATGTCGCTTGAAATCCTAATTGAAGGAATAGACACTTTGGGTAATTTTTCTTAAGGCCCCCATTCACGACACGATATACTTGCCGATCTGACGGATCGTCATGATATAGGTGCTATATATCGTGCCGTGTATGAATCCTTCCACAGTAATAGGATGTCAGTTCAATGAACGGAATCAGTATGAATGACCGCCAGCTGTAAGGTACAGTTCTACTGTAACGACAATGTTTTACATATTCTATTATTACACTACACCTACACTATCAAGTATCAACCCGCCACCCACCGCCCATGGGTGGCGGGGATAGCCCCGGGCTATCAGTCTAGGCTATGGGTGCCCTGGAGAGGGGGACCCCTTTATTGGAGGGGTCCCCAACTCTCCAGATATCCCTAGCCTGGGCTGACTAGCAGTCAGGGTTGATGCTGCGGCTGGGGGGCCGGTAATAGGGCTCCCTAGGCTGTGGCATCAGTCCCCCGATAGAAAGGGTCCAGTGCTGGTTCTGGGAATTACAGGGAGAGCCTACGCAATTTTTTCCCTGTAATTCCAGAACCAGGGCTGGTTCCCAGAGCCCAGTGCTGGTTGTACTAAGTACAGGGGAACCCTACGCAATTTTTTCCCTGTACTTAGTCAACCAGGACTGGCTATGAAAAGTCCGGGGCTGGTTCTGTTTTGGGGGGACACCACATGAATGTAACTATTTATAAGCTGTTTACAGTCAGATACATGCAGGCATCTCACTGATGTCTGCATGTTTCTGTGTGAGAACGAACTGTTCATGCTGAAAGTGAAAGCACGTAGCAGGTCATGTTCAGACGGGGATTTGCAGTTCGGTTTGAAGTTTGATTTGCTGCACGATTTGTACATGAACATGTCAAATCGAACAGCAAATCGCTGTTCCAAAAAAATCAAACCGAATTCGATTTGAGAAATGCTTCTCAGTTCGAATCTTCGTAAATGAGGGGATTTCAGAGGGATTTGAACTTTCGATTTGAGTCGGTTTGAGGTAAGCTAAATCAAACTTCAAAACGAAAGTCAAATCGACCTTTGATAAATTTACCCCTTTATATCCAATCTCAAGTTACTATGATCTAGGTATATATGCACGTGCAATTTTTCTATGCTGTTATGTATGTGTATTAATTGTTTTTAGATTTGATTTCAATAATTATTTGTTTGTGTTTCAATTATTTAACCATTAAATGGTATATTCTAAATAAAGCCTCCTGTTTATTAATAGAGAGCAAACAGTTTTTTATTTTGCTACCAAATATCAATACCAAGGGCCAGTGTTGGACTCGGGCATAAAGGGCCCACCAGGGGAATGCAGTGGTAGGGGCCCATGCTTAAAGGGTTTGGCCAGACCCCAGAGATGCTTGGCTAACCAATAGGCAAATCTGGTTGTAGTTTTTATAGAAAGGAGCCAAGCACCCATGCTAATCAGTGGTACTACTCCACAGGTAACTGACCATATAATTGAGTAACAATGTATGATTTGGAGTAGGGGGATGGCCCCTCAGGCAATGGGGTCCACCGGGGATTTGCCCTGTACCCCTGTGGGCCAGTCCAACACTGCCAAGCGCAGTAATCATGATTTCCTATTGCTCTCAGTAATAACCAAGTGTTTGCCCATGATGACCTGTTAGGTCAGGTACACACTAGGCAACCCGGCAATGCGACGCCCCATGGTATGACTGAGCGATATATAGGGCGGTCAGTACACACTGCACAATCCCAGGCCAGGAAGGTGCATGGTGGAGGTGAAATATACATCGGGTGGTCATTCACCAGATCATGCTGTGTGCACCAACCTCCGATATGTCGTTCATCAGCGCCATCGCCCATTTCATTGGTAGGTCACATAGTGTGTACCCAGCTTAAGAGTGCACCCCCCCCGATGTGAGAAGACAAACTTATGGGCTCATCAGAGAACATTGTCGCACCCCCTGCCTATTTAGACCCTCATGCGGGAGGCAGATTCTGCCACCTCCTGACAGGGAAAAGAACTAAAATGGAAAGTATAAAATAAACGCACGGAATGGGGCCGGTATAGTAGTGCTGCATTGTCGTCCCATTCCCAGGAGGAGTGGGATGTGGTCATTAGAACAACATTTACAATTGCGACAGGCAATGTATCAATGTTGTCAGATTGTTGACATTAGGGTTAGGCTGTGGGGGAAAGGGTTAGGGGTAGGGATTAGCATTAGGGATTGGGGAGGAATACATATTGGAATGCTGGAGTATCACAGGTTTGACCGGAAGGTGACAGTCACATGACCGGCAGGACCTGGATGCCGTGCTGGAGAAGCTGCAGCCGCCAGGAGCAGGTAAGTCATTGTTGAGCCACCAGGGACAATATGTCGACATTCTAACAGTGTCACATGGTCAATGTCAACATTTTCATGTCGACATAGTGAGTGGTAACATTCTGACTCTCGATTATACCGCACACAAAGGAATAATGGGTTCTACATCCTTGTCACCAGGGACGGATTGGGGCTGTAGATCAGCCCTGGCAGTCCACCCAGTGCTCAGGAAGGGGACATGGGTAAGTTTCAAGGGGGCGTGTTGGGAGTCATGGGGGGCCTGGCCCCCGTCTGTTCCCGGCCGAGCAGAGTGCACCGGCTCATCACTGCCGCCAGGCCACCCCTTCTACCTGAGCTCATATAGTGACTCTGGCGGTGGGGGTGGAGGACGGAGACACTCGAACCGGCCCTGAGGCCATCAGCCCTTCTGGCATTTGCCAGAAGTGCTCGATGGCCAGTCCGGCCCTGCTTGTCACCATTGCTTAATTTCACTAAAGAAACAGAAACATGATAGGCAGGCTATGGTGGCAGCGTTAGTAAACTGATGTCAGGGGTATATTTACTAAAGTGCGGGTTTATAGCAACCAATCGGATTCTAGCTATTATCTTGTAGAAGGTGCTAGATAAATGACAAGTACAATCTGATTGGTTTCTTTGGGCAACACCTCCACTTCTATAAACCCGCACTGTACACCCCTTAGACTCATCCTTGACATGTACTGCTAATAGCAAACATGAAACTTGTTCAGCACAGTTTCATAACATTCTACAAATTTTAAAGTGTCCCAAGCGCGGGCCCCTGGAATGTGTACTCCCTTAACTCCCGTCACCCCTCCCCTCCAGGGATCCTTCTAATTGTCGAGTTAATAGAAAGAGCTTAAGTAAACCGGACATCTATTGTACACACCCGGTAGGCGGGTCAGCGCAGTTAGTGTCATTACCTAGAAGATACATGAAAAGCTTGTCAGTCTGTATCGCTGGGAACCCCAGGCTATAACTGGTCACCGGAGAACCATTTCTTAACAGTGATAAATCGGCCTCTGGTTCTAACACAAGGAGGCTCGGGGCAGTATAATATCATAATGAGACAAGTTTGTTGTACTGGACAGATGATCAATCAGGTACCTTGAATTTCTGGTCCTGTCAGCACTGCCTCCATTCTAAATGACTCTCGGTGTAAAGTTAGGTGTTTAAACTTTGTTTCCTGTATGAGGACATATTATACACCACCATTTATTTTTAAGCAAGGGTCATGACGTGGAGGGAGGAGAGCTCGGTGCCGCACAGGGTAAATTTTAGCCAACACAGCAGAGGTCACTTATGAAGTGCAACCAGTGAGCACCTCTGGACCTAGACGGTCTCTGCAATCTACGTCATAGTGCACGCAAACTCTCTGCTCTCAGGAGACACCGCACTCTGGGGGAGATGTACTAAGCTCTGAAAAGTGATAAAGTGGAGAGTGATAAACCACCAGCCAATCACCTCCTTGAAGAAGGCACCTTTGCCGAAACGCGTTGGAGACCCTCACATCAAACCCGACACCGATCCAGGCTGACCTCCACTAAAGATCCCCATCCCCACCAGGGACCACCAGTGCAGAAAGCTCTCAGCCCACCCGCCTGCTGGTCCGCACCGCTCACACCTCCAGTGACCGGCTCCACCCCAGACCAGCCCCTCTCCCCCCCTGCTCCCAGGCGTGCTCAGCAACTCACTCCTGGCCAGGGGTGTCTCCACCGTCGATCCCCATTTCCACGAAGGACCGTCAGTGATAAGAGCATCCCGCACATCCGGCCGCAAGTCCGCCCAGCCAACATCGCCAGTGACCAGCTCCATCCCGGTCACACTTTCCACATCCCCCCTCGTCCCTGGCTTTTTTTGAATCAGTATCCCGGGCAGACCACCCCCCAGGGGTGGTCTCAGCACACACGCTGCAACCCAGCCTCCCAGCAGCTCACCCATCCACACCTCTGGCTCCGCACCACCAGCGGCACGACCAAGAGCCAATTTCAGCTGCATACTACGGTCGCTGACCTCCGCAGACCAATCAGAACAGCCGTGCACTTGCAGCACACCAGCAACACGCTGATCCAGCTCACCAACAAACCTGCAGCTTCCAACCAATCTGCAACGGCCGCAACGTCGACCTACATCACCACAACAAAAACCTACCGGTAGGTAAGTACTGCCAAGACTCACACCAACACGCGGGACGCCGCACAGGTGTTCCAACCCACTCTGCAAATCCCCCCACCCCCCGAGACTTCCTAGACTGTCGACCATAGGTCCAGCAGGGGTGACGTGCAAGGTCACTGAACCGCACGGGAAGGAGCCCCCTAAAAGGGTCCACCTACCTCCCCAGTCTCATCACCACTCATCACTGAACCCCACCCACCTGCCCGGGATCTTAACAGAGCAGCATTGTGACTACTCAATAAAAGATTTTGCCCAAAATTACTGTGTCTCGCTGGCCTCATTTTGATCCTATTCCATTCCCCTTTTCACATTACTCCAAACTACACTCCATACCCAATCACACCCTCCTCACTCCCAAAACATCACCACCACCAGAAGAAACATTCTAATTAACACCACTCACAAACACACACAAGTCATCACCATTACTAGCAGGAAGAGCGCACCTTACCCCCCCTACCCCCATACGTTTTCAGTGCGGGAAAGGTACTCCCACACAAAGGTGCAGCACCCCGAAACCACAACACACCACCACCTGGTCAACGAGAGCGCAGTTCTACCGCCCATCTTCATATGTTACAGGCTGTGTTTGAAAAATGACAGTTGGGAGCTGATTAGATGGTGGTTTATCACTCTGCACTTTATCACTTCTCAGAGCTTAGTACATCTGGCCCAGAGTGTAAGTGCGCCTAGGAATATGGAGAAAGTGTAAAATCTCTAGGGCCGCATGAGGAAAAGTGTAAAGTCCAACCTCTACTATAAAGAAACTTTTCAGTTTTTCTTCCAAATTACTGCTCGGATTAGCAGCTTACAGAGAGTGAGGGTACAAGGGGACTGTCTGTATTACATGCAGGAAACGTGTGAAGTATTAATTTGAGGTGAAGAATTTAATTATAAGATTGAAGTATAATAATATTTCTGTTTACAATGGACTGGACAGAGACGTCCACCAATAAAGAAAACCTTACTGAAAAGTTTTTTGGTACATGGTTACCTTATATTCATACATTATCCCCATCACTTAAGGATTCTTTACGGAGATGTTTCCAACTAACGTCATGGTTTAATTTGGAAGTACTTGATAATGGTCCTCCCTTTTGATTTTGATCCTGATTATGATTTTGACTCACACTACAACTGTAAGACGGCCCGTTAATGGTAATGGTAATGATAATGGTAATTATGACGGTAACTAAATATGTAACAGTGTATGTAACTGTTTCTTGTGTGCACAACTGCAATTTATATCTGGATTTATATACTGCAAATATTATAATTATTTTGTTGGATGATTCTCGGCAATGTGTTTATTATGCTGAGGATTATTTAAGATATATTTGTATTACAATATGTCGCTTTCCTAACAATAAAATGTTTTTTTGTTTTTTTTAAAAGATTGAAGTATAAAACATTTGGTTCCATTAATAAAACAGGATGAGGCACTATCTCGCAGACTCAGGACCTTTTGCAGAGTGAAAATCCCTGCGGGTGGTCGGCAGGTCACCCTTACACACAGCATTAACTGTGCTGCCTGGCCGTCTTGATTTTCTGTGAATGGTGTCAATAGCAGAAGCAATATATCGCCAAATCCCGCCTCTCGCAACCCATCCACATCCCGCAGCACCAATCTAATCTAAGACAAGAAAATAATAATGTATAATGACAATAATCTTAAAATAAGTATCTGGGATATATACAATCACTAAAATATATATATATATATATATACACAGGTTGAGATTCCCATATCCAAATATTCCGAAATACGGAATATTTTTAGCATGACTGACATAGTGAAAACTTTGATTTTTGATGGTTCAATGCACACAAACTTTGTTTAAGGCACACAATTATTAAAAATAAAGTATAAATTGACCTATAGGCTGTGTGCATAAGGTGTATATGACACATAAATAAATTTCATGTATATACACAAACTTTGTTTGAGCCACAAAATTGTTGAACATATTGTATAAAATTACCTTCAGGCTGTGTGTATAAGGTGTATATAAATTAGGGGTGAGCGGGTTCGGTTTTACTCGGTTCTTATCGCCACTTTACCGCAAATTCGGCTCGATTTTATTTGCTATCCAAAACACGTGTTCGGCGATAGCCAATAAAAAGATCCGAGTAAAACCGAGTAAAACCGAACCCGCTCACCCCTAATATAAATCATAAATGCATTCTGTGTTTAGATTTGGGCCCTATACCTAAAACATTTTAATATGGTATGCAATTATTCCAAAATACGGAATATTCCGATATCCAAAATACCCCTGGTCCCAAGCATTTTGAATATGGGAGACTCAACCTGTATATATAAATCTTTACATTCCGCCAACATTCCCCAACTAATGTCACAAATAATGAGGGTTCTTAACAAATTTAAACATTTAATAATCTCCTGGCTTGGCAAAATACTTTCTATAAAAATGAACTTCCTCACAAAGAGATCATGGGCCCAATGTAACAGGCAGCAGGTTTTTAAAAATGCAGAGATTTCGGCAAGTTAGCAGTCAGATTTAAAGCTCTAATTTTTGCCAAGGGCAAAGCCAACCTACTTTTACCTTCATGAATATTGTCGCTTTTAATCTGCTAACTCGCCGAAATCTTTACACTTTGAACCCTTCCCGTTTTTCTCTATATCTCTTCCAGTTGTTACCTGCTGTATTCCCCATTCAGGTCTTTAAGATTGTGTTCTGCAGCTTATATGTGGCAGTAGTCTGTCCAGGACTATTGGGGTATATTTAATAACGAGTGATATTCTTGTAATCACTCGTCACAAATCTTAAATGGTGCTCCAAGTCCAACCAATCATCTCCCAACTGTCACTTTCAAACTCATGAAAGTTAGGAGCTGATTGGTTGGAGCACGATTTATGAAAAGTTCACAGTCAGAATGTCAACATGGACTTTAGGTTGACAATCAATATGTCAACATTCAAAAAGCCAACACCGGTAAAATGTTGACATACTTATAATGTCGTCATTTAAACTGTCAACACCAGAATGTCCACATACAGTTTTTTGCTTATTTTAGTCTATACCTTAACCTTTCCCCTAAACCTATTCCTAAAAATAAACAAAAACCTGTATGTCGACATTCTGGTCCCCCTGGATTGCTTTGGTTGATCTGTTTCAGGGCACTGCATTATAACACATTTTTCTTTTATAACACATTTTAACCCTTCACTGTTTGTTTATTTTACATGGACTTCACTTTTTTATTTTCATTCTTTATATGCAGCTGTGGCTGCTCTTAACTATCTCTTTCACACTGCACTTTTCTTACTATAGCGGTGCCCTGGGGCGGCTTAGCTGGGCTAGTTTGGGGGTGTCCTGTGCTCTGGATTTGAACCCTAATATGTTAGGGACCTACCCTAAAGAGTTTACCTGGATATGATGGGTAGGCCCATGAGTATGCTAAAAACCTCTATTGATTGCAAAATGTTATTGCATTTATATATTATTAGTAATTTGGAATTGTGCACCTAAGATTTGTCTGTTTCTGTGCCTGCAATGAGTCTCATCAGGTAGCACCTCCCACTATATATATTCAGGGTGTGCAGTCCAGGAACCTTTCCGACATTCTGGTGTCGACATGTTAAATGTCAAAATTATTATTAACATGCCAACATTTTAGAATGTCGACATGTTGGTCTTTGACCTAAAGTCCACGTTGACATTCTAACTGTTGATATTCAGGACCTGTCGACATTCTGTCGACCTTCTGAATATTTGGGGGTTAGGGTCTCCTATAAATCTAAGTACTATAAATACCCTGTTCGCTACCTCTCCTAAAGCCTCATCATCCCTCTCTTCCTCTTCTTTTGGGGTGTATTATTATTACCTTGTACACTGTTGTCTAGAGAAGTGTAAGCGCCCTGACCTGATCAAAGGTTATAGTTTTATTCGACGCATTGCGTATACCGGTATTACTGATTTTATTTATTTTATATTTTGTACTATTAATAGTTTGCATCCTTAGTATTGTTATATTGTTGTCATTAAGCCCAATTGCAGTTCTCCCCTTCCCCTATCTTCCCTGTCTTTGGTTAATAAGAAATAAAAAACATTGTTACTACAAAAATGATCACTATAACTATATCACAGCCAAACCACAATCAACCACAAATTGACCGCTACACTCATCCCCAACTTCTGCCCCGGCCACATTGTTAAACGCCTTCATTGATAACTAGAGCCCCTGGCTAACTCTGACAGTATGAAAATAACTTAAATATCACGTGGCTGCTTAGTTTTCCCAGAGCTACAGTGTTACTGCAAGCAGTCGCTGACTATGGAATGGTGTACAGTACATGCTAAATATGCATGATGTGACATGTGCCTTAGGCCTTTTCTGTTTTCTGACAAGTGTAGAATCACTAACCACCAGCTTTATTCCTGCACCCAGAGACCGCACATGTGCTCAGCTTGCTGGGAACTTATTGCAGGAGGTGTATAAAGACTGACATGCCAAGCAACTGTGACAGTATGGGAGTAACAACCATTTTCTATTCTTTTCCTACATCCTGACATCTCAATTATGCTGTCAAAACAGAAAAGGGCAAACTCTCCGGATGAGCTACTGCAAGGGGTGACTCCAGGATGAGGTCCTATGACAGGGACCCAGAGTCCATATCACTGTATAACTATATCTGGCCGTACAGGTGGTTCAAAAAGAGCAATGCTGTTTATTAATTACTATCTTTGGCTGTAAGTAGAATGTATCTGCAGCAGTGGTCATAGCATAAGTGAGATTTTTAAACTGTACAATGGAAAACCTCTCCCAATCATACAATACAATGGTGCGCTTGTTATCCAGAGATTATGAGTAGATTGAAAGCAGCTGACATATAGGAGATACTATAGGGGGTACTGCCCAAGAACCCCTTCAAAATATTACAACTAGGAAAAAATATATGTCTGCGCTAATAACCACTCAAACATAAACATACAATCCAGAGCTGTCAATCTTAATTTATTTTGAAACAATGGCCCTCATTCAGAGCCGCTCGTTAGCGGCAGTACGCTCGTTCCGAGCGATGTTTGCACATCTGCGCATGCGTACGGTTTTTAGTACGCATGCGCGTACCAGTCAGTGCGGCCAAAAATCGTTTGTACGCTATATAGCGAGTGCCTGCTATTTTGAGTGACAGAATGAGGCGTATGTGGGTGGTAACAGGGGAAGGTGTTTGAAAACGGGGAGTGGAGATCCGAACGCAGGCGTGCTTAAAGGTCAAAACGGGCGTATTATGGGTGTGCATAATTAATACAGCAGCGTCATTGACCACGTCACTGGGTTATTTTATAGCCAGAACTGCTCGCAAATTTGTGGTAGCAAACACCAACCACAAGAATAGCGAGCAGTTCATACGCTGGTCGATGTACTCGATTAATCTAATAAATAGCGGACATGACGTATGGTGCGAGCGGCCAGGGGGCGTTTTTAACAAATAAACGAGCGTATGTTTTGCACGCTCGTTCAGACTTAGAGGCGTGAACAGACTGCAATTTGCGAACGGATCATTTGAATAGCCACCCCTTGTTTTTGAACGAACGACCGCAAATAGCGAACGGCTCTGAATGAGGGCCAATGTATATTACACATTAAAAATAACTGCAGTTCCTATAAAAAAAATTCAAATAAATTCAGACTTGCATAATCTCATGTATGCATATTATTCAATCATAGACACAAAGATATGTTATGAAGTACAATTGATTTTTAGATCCCAACTTAGGGGCAACTTTCTCACAAAGCAACAAGTAGATGGATATAGGACCTCATTCAGAGTCGGTCGAAGCAGCCGCACGGTCGTACGGGAAAAGCGGCCGGATATTCAAATGATTCCGTCGCAAGTTGCGTCTCTAAGTTCGGATCGGTAGTTGGCCGACCAAGGGGAGGAAGCGGTCGGAAGACAAAAAAATCCGCCCCATTCTCGTACGCATTGCACGTCATCTCTGGGCATATAAGGATTAATCAAGACCATCGGGAACCATCGGAACTGGTCGTAGAGCTTAAGGTTGACCATACCCTCTCTTAAGGTCTACGATCATGTCAGCATAAAAACCTCCTATGTCACATGTGCCATGACGCTAATTTGTTAATTATGCACTCCCATAATCCGTATGCACTCCCATAAAACGCCGTTCGCATAATGAGGCATGCCTGCGTTCGGATCTCCACTCCCCCGTTTTCAAGCACCTTCCCCTTCCCAAACGCCTCAATCTGTCACTCAAACTACCGACCTGGCTGTGTTCAAGGAGAGAGAAATTTCTGATCGTAGCGGCTAGTTTGCACATGCGCATTGCGAACTTTACGCATGTGCAGTATAGCGAACATCGGTGGCGTACGACCGTGCGGCCGCAACGACCGACTATGAATGAGGTCCTTAGTCCCGCTTATTAGAACAGTAAGATTAATGAAATATGCTTAAACTTAAATATTGCACAGTCCACACAAATTCAACTTGAGTGTCTCTCCGTTCCCATTGTAGTTCCACCCGATCTCCACTATTATTTTTCTCGGGTTGGGTATGAAATCCCGGCAGTCGGGATGTTAACTGTCAAAATACAGACAGCGACATCCTGATGCTCAGTATCCAGACAGGAGTTAGACAAGTATCCTAACCCTCTCCCTTTAACCCTCTAACTCTAAAGGTGCATACACACTAGACGATATGCTCCCTGAGCGATATCGTCTAGTGTATCCCCGGCAGGCTGTGCTCAATGTCGTTCATGACATTGAGCACAGCCGCTGAACGATATCATTAACGATATCGTTCAGCGCCGGGCTCTCTCCCCCATTCCTTGACATGCAGCAACCTGACGAGATCGTCAGGTTGGCCTGCATGTCAGCCCGATGAACGATGATGATGAACGACCCGCGGGAACGCGCGTCGTCGTCATCGTTCATCTTTTTGGGCTTAAAAATGGACGATAAAGTGGACGACTGAACGAAAACGATATCGTTCAGTCGTCCACTTTATCGCCCAGTGTGTACGCACCTTAACCCTCCCTTCCTGCACCTTAACCCTCCCTACCTACAAGTTGCCTGAACTTAACCCTCCCCCTTTAGTGTCTAACCCTAACTCCCCCCCCCGTGATGCCTAAACCTAACCCCCTCTGTCCGTAGCCAAACTCTAACCCCCTCCCCCCTGTGGTGCCTAAACCTGACCCTTTCCCCCTGCGGCTAACAGTCTTCTGGCCAGAAATGAGGATTCCTGGCGCAGGGATTTGGAGAACCGGCATTTAGGCTGTAGGTATCCCTTCCCAATTACATCCCATTTTACTCACATCACAGAATGAACTTACACAGTCGTCATCCCAGCTAATAATGTTGGGGGAATGTGAATGTTACTGAAGTGTCAAAGCTCTACAAAAAGCTGCGTATTATCTGATTAACTCTTTCTGTGTAAATGGGAATTTTCTAAGCAGGAGAATTTAGTTATTTTCATTTCTGACTGTTCTTGCCAAGTGTAACGTGATTAATTCTGATTAAAACAGAGGTGACAACCAGATAAGGTTAGAACTAGATCATTTAGAAATATCTCAAAACACGTCATGTGCAGCTTTGCTCAAGGCACATATATTTATTATTTACTGACTTCTATTTATATAGCAACAGCACGTACATGAGAAGGATATAACTTTCATAGAGGAAGCTGCATTGGGGCCGATTCAATCAGACGCGGGTTGTGAGCCCTGGGCTCGCGGTTTAACATTCGTTAATTTCGTGGGATCCTTTCATGAAGCGCGCTCCCGATACCCCTGCAAATCAATTAGAAACTGCAAGACGTGGATATTGCGAACTTGAAGTACATGAGAGAGTGGGGGGGATCATTCTGAACCCCCCAAGAGGTGGCGAATAAGACAGCAGGACAGTGTAGGAGGCTGATAGTGGCCATAAGCAAAAGTACATGGTGTCAAATGGTATATAATCAGCAAATGAAGGTTTTACAGTAATTTGGGGGACATTAAGGTGTCTCCATAGTGATATGTAGGTGTATATACAAGATTGTAATAAGTTGGGAAAACACACTTTACACTCCCATCTGAAAATCTCTATCTCATCAATTCAACACACAATATACATGTCCCATATTATTTGCACCTCTACATACATGTCCCACATTATTTACACCTCTACATACATGTCCCACATTATTTACACCTCTACATACATGTCCCACATTATTTACACCTCTACATACATGTCCCATATTATTTACACCTCTACATACATGTCCCACATTATTTACACCTCTACATACATGTCCCACATTATTTATACCTCTACATACATGTCCCATATTATTTACACCTCTACATACATGTCCCACATTATTTACACCTCTACATACATGTCCCATATTATTTACACCTCTACATACATGTCCCACATAATTTATTATTTTTATCAGTTTCTTATATAGTGCAGCATATTCCTTTGCACTTACAATTGGAAGCAGCATTAATAGAACAAAACTGGGTAATAACAGACAGACAGAGGCAAGAGGGCCCAGCTCTCTAGCTTACAATCTGTAGGGAAATAGGCATTTACACCTCAACATACATGTCCCACACCATTTACACCTCAACATGCATGTGCCACATCATTTACACCTCCACATACCTGTCCCACATCATTACACCTCAACATACATGTCCCACACCATTTACACCTCCACATACCTGTCCCACATCATTTACACCTCCACATACCTGTCCCACATCATTACACCTCAACATACATGTCCCACACCATTTACACCTCAGCATGCATGTGCCACATCATTTACACCTCCACATACCTGTCCCACATCATTTACACCTCCACATACCTGTCCCACATAATTACACCTCAACATACATGTCCCACACCATTTACACCTCAACATGCATGTGCCACATCATTTACACCTCCACATACCTGTGCCACATCATTTACACCTCAACATACCTGTGCCACATCATTTACACCTCAACATACATGTCTCACATCATTTACACCTCAACATGCATGTGCCACACCATTTACACCTCAACATACATGTGCCACATCATTTACACCTCAACATACATGTCCCACATCATTTACACCTCTACATACATGTGTCACATCATTTACACCTCAACATACATGTCCCACATCATTTCCACCTCAACATACGTCTCACATCATTTACACCTCAACATACATGTGCCACATCATTTACACCTCAACATACATGTGCCACATCATTTACACCTTAACATATATGCCCCACATAATTTACATCTCTTCATACATGTCCCACATCATTTACACCTCAACATACCTGTCCCACATCATTTACACCTCAACATATCTGTCCCACATCATTTACACCTCAACATAAATGTCCCACATCATTTACACCTCAACATAAATGTCCCACATCATTTACACCTCAACATACATGTCCCACATCATTTACACCTTAACATATATGCCCCACATAATTTACATCTCTTCATACATGTCCCACATCATTTACACCTCAACATACCTGTCCCACATCATTTACACCTCAACATAAATGTCCCACATCATTTACACCTCAACATAAATGTCCCACATCATTTAATCCATTTTTTCTGATATTTAGAGAAAATTAACTGAAAAATTACCTGTCGTAACTGACTATATTTTCCTGTTTAGAAACCTCTATATATAGTATTATTCATTGGGAGGGGTGTTCCAGGGGTACAGCACCGTGTCCCAGCATTTTTGCTTAAAATAAGGAATTTTCTCCTAGCCTGGTGCTATGGTAATAGTTCTATGTAGGACGTACTAATAACTTTGTTTTCTTCCCTATGTCAAGGCTACAAAACCGCTTTCATTTCAGTCCATTATTTGTATGACACCATGAATTTGTCCTTTTATGCTTTTCATCCTTTGACATATGTATGATTTACAGTATGGCTGTCACTGGAAATATATGTTTTTTGGCTCTAGTCTATATTTACCATGTGCATTTTGGCGCAGACTACAAGAACCTCTGCCAGGTTTGCGTGTAGGGTTTACAGTTGGCATCATAGTCAATTGCTCTTAAACATAACCCCGGCTAATTTATTTACACAGGTGTATAGGTGAGCAAAGACAAGCACAGACAATATGTTCCCCATTACATTCACTAATTTGTGTGAAACATTTTTCATCAACTCAGTAAATTAGAGCAAAGTCCCCAAAAGCCTCTTCTACCTCATCGTTGGGGGACTGGAATTATAGTCATTGTCTGCTGCTTTCCGAGAATGGGACCAGTGGAGAAATTGCCCTTACCAACCTATCAGATTATAGCTATAATTTTATAGAATGTGCTTGATAAATGATAGCTACAAGCTAATTGGTTGCTATGGACAACTTCTCCCCAATATTGCATCACAGGGAATGTCCATCTTGGGCACCTCTGGTGGGATGACACATAACCATATGGTCAGTGCTAATTAGGGCTGAAGCAGATGAGAAGGACCTAAGGGTTTTCTTCTTGGAGTCTGGGACTGATCAGGAGATTTAAACTGCTTCGAAGAGGAGGTATGTTCTGAATACAGCATTTGATTGGACAGGAGGAAAAGTCATCCAATCAGGAGCTGTGTTCCATGAATAACTTCCATATTAGCAGCATGAATGCATAGTTCTACTCCTTCTCTCAAACCTCTGCTTCCCTGCTCCTCACAGGGACTACAAGAGGAAGCCCACATTGACACAAAGACCAATGTGATTTCTCCTGGAGCCACTGTATTGGTGACTGACAGTGGAAGTAGCTGAGGTTTGTCCTCCAACTGTCAGTCACTCATTGTCACTAGGGGCTTCTGACTGGGAGGCAAGGAGATGACTCCTAGTACCGAAATACCAGATTTGTCCCGCACCTTATTGTAGAAACAACTCTGGGTGGGAGAAGTCAGTAGGGGGAGGAAGAGAAGAGACACAGTTTTTGATGCAGGTAGTGTAGTGAGGGGAGAGTTACAGTGAGTAGGTGGTGAGACAGGCTCCCGGCACTCAGACCAATCTCCATGTGTGCCTCCCCAGCCATTGACCTCACCGCATGCCACAGATCGATAGATAGATACAGATATATAATGGTATGTACTTTATATCCCAACGCACAGAATGCTGGAGGAGTCAGAATCCTGGCTCTAGAATCCCAGTGGCTGTGATCCGGATGGTAAATATTAGAGTTAAGTACTAGGGCGAGGGTTAGGGATAGGCTGTGGGAGAGGAGGGTTAAGGATAGGCTGTGGGAGGGGAGGGTTAGGGATAGGCTGTGGGAGGGGAGGGTTAGGGTTTGGCTGTGGGAGGGGAGGGTTAGGGATAGGCTGTGGGAGGGGAAGGTTAGGGGTAGGCTGTGGGAGGGGAAGGTTACGCTACGGGAGGGGAGGGTTAGGGTTATGCTGTGGGAAGGGAGGGTTAGGCTATGGGAGGGGAGGGTTAGGGTGTGGGAAAGGGGTAGGGTTAGGAGAAGGGCTATATTAGTTACTTGCATGCATTGGGATTTCCAACCTTCAGGGTTCCGGTACCGGGATTCTGACCGCCGGCATATTGTGTCCCGGGATCACGTGCCGAACCCTATATAATAACATTAAAGTAATACTGTAAACGTGGAAAACATAACAAAGTCATGACGGGCCCCTTTAAGCCTCTGGGCTCCAGCGCTGGTGCGGACAATCCGGCAATTGCACAACTATCTTATTTTTGAAGGTGAACTATAAGTATGCTGTAATATAATGGCTTTGTTTACCCTCAAGGGTAAATTGATGCAAACGCCAATTGAAGTGACGATAAGATTATCCCCTCACTTGCTGTCTCTGTTCCTACTTGTCCGTAATTACCAGTGATTGTCAGGCAGTATGCTGTGCTCTGACTCCTGCATTCCTGTGTCACTATTCAGCACAAGGAGAAGGTCCCAAGGCCGCCATGCAATCATCTGTGGGGGCTACACGCACAGTCTGTTTTTCATTCATTTCACTGCTCTTCAAAAGGATTCTGAAGTAACTATTATAGCCTAAAAAAATGAAAGAAGATGCCGCAATTACCAGTTTTGTCACTTCTTTCTTATTTAATCTGCTGAGAAACGAAGGACGCTCCTCACTTTATGTTTCCAGAATTCCAAACAGCTTTGGGGAGAAGTCATCTGGTGCCGCCTGTGGTCCCAGCATGTCTGGGGGCCTGCTCATGCGCAGCAAAGGCCGGCCTCACTGCACTAGGCTCTGAGTTGCTATTGGCTGTTGCTTTGTACATGCATATACAGCAATTAGCAAAAAATTATTGGATTTGATAAATTTTATCCTCCATTTACGGAACACCAACATACCCTGCACTTCAGTACTGGATTACATGTGATAATTACTATCACAGCTAGGTCTAATAATCTTTATAATCATATGAGGGTGTATTTTTACCAATATATAGGGCAGATTGAATGCATGAATTCCCAGAGATGAGTACAAATCCGAATTTCATTATGATACCAACATTGATTGGCTTTTATTTTTTTTAAAACTTTTGGAACAATTTTACCCCTAAGGCCTCTATTTATTAACATTACTTTTACTAAAATAAAGTGAAAAAGGGTGTTTTGCGTTTTCACACCCTTTTCACATTATTTTAGGTTCACCTAAATTTACTAAAGGGCAATTGGAGTGAATTCGTAAAATTCTACTCCAACCCCTAAGTATCACTTATTTTTAGTAAGCAGATAGCATTTCCCATAACTGTAATGGGAAATGTGATCTGACCAAAGTTACTAAAAATAAAATGTGAAACAATACCGGGGAAAGCCCTATGATAATAACACTACCTGGAGGTGGCGTTATCCAGGGTTTCCCTCGGTTACCGGACTCCTGTTCCGTTCTAACGGGGAGAGCAGAGCCCAGAGCCGGCCCCAGTGATCAGCCGTGTGGTCTAAACAGACCGCAAGTTGATCACTGCTAAACAGACCACACGCTGATTCACTGTAATAAAAAAGTAAAAAAAAAAAACGGATAAAAAACAAACTTACCTGACTCCAGGGACAGGTGATCAGGCCTCCGGTGATGTCCTCTCTCCGGTCAGCTGGTCTCCCATGCTGCACTGCGGCCCGGTCATCACCTGACAGGTTCCCAGTGCAGTATGGGATGTCAGCTCACCGGAGGACATGGAGGACATCACCGGAGCCCGGATCATGCAGGTAAGTGTAATTAAGGGAGAGGGGGGGTCGTGGGGGGGGTCGTCTGGTGGTTGCGGGAGGTCTGCGATCGCGGGGGCAGGGCTTGGTGACGGGGGTGGGGCACTTGTCACTGTATTTTTTTGCGAAAATACCGTGACTAGTGTGCGGAGGGGATTCGCAGGGACAGAGCTTTCTCGCAATAAATCCCTGTGATATTGCCTGAATATGCAATGCGAATTCGGTCGGTAATATCACACTACAATCTGCATTACCAATGCGGATTGTAGTAAATAGAGCCCTAAGTGATTATTGGTTTCTAATATCAGGATGTGGTATAAGAGATAGACAGTAATTAGATAGACAATGTCTAGACAGACACCAGATATTAGACAGGGAAAAAAGTCAGACACACTAAAGTTTGACATGTAAGAAGGTTGAGTCGACAGGTACAAAATGTCCACATGGTCAAAAGTTCGCCTTGAAATGGTCGACAATTTTTTTCTTTTTAGCCCTACTTTTCAACCTAATCCTCCCCTTGGTGCCTAACCCTTAACCCCCCTCCTGGTGCCTAACCCTAATCGTGGGAGTAAGTGCCTAACCCGCCAGTAAGTGCCCCAACCCCTCCCCCCCAAAAAAAATGTGCCGACCATTTTTGTGTTGACCATTTCCGTGTCGAACTTTTGACCCTGTCGACCTTTTGGACCTGTTGACCTTCTTACATGTCGAACTTTTTTTTTTTTTAAATTGAGTAATTTTTATTAGAATTTCACATGAAATATTCACAAATAATAATAATAAAAAAAGTAACGAAAGGGAGAAGAGGAGCTTCTCCGAACCCTGCACCAATACCACACATAAACATTATACAAAAGTTGATCAGTGTGACAGTTATATTGAAAATATAAAAAATACAGCTAAACCCAGAATAACACTACAGCAAACATTTATATATAGGGAGAGCATATCTGGAATTCTGCCATCTACTCCAGATAGGGTAACATTTGAACTCTGCCTTTCAAGTTAGATAAAGGTATTCCTCATGGTGCATACCAAGGATAGCCATGCACAATAGTCTGGTCCCAGAGAGGCCAACCAGGACCGGGCAATGCTAACCTTAGCCACAGTACACATATTATAGCATATTTAGCTTATTTATCGAGAACGGTATCCTCCAACCCCCCCAGACAACATACCACTGGTGTAAGAAGAGGGCAGGTATCCCAGTACAGGATATAGCAACATGCAGTGGCGTCACAAGGGGGGTGCGGGCCGCATCCGGGTGTCACCCGCAAAGGGCTGACACCAAGATGCAGTCTTCCCCTCAGTGACAGGAGCCGGGTGCTGCACTGTATCATTAAGTGCAGCACTCGGCTCCTGTCACAGTAAGGGAGCCTGCACTGCCCGCACCTCCGGCACCCCGCACCACTCTCCATAATCTACACGAGCCGGGCACTGGGTTGGGCCGCAAGGCTGCGCCCCCTTACCCAAGGCCGCGCCCCCTTACCTGAGGACATGCCCCCTTTTTGGGGCGCACACGGCTTCACCGGGCTCAAGACATTCCTCCCCGCACCAGGTGTCACTGAGGGGGAGGGACGCCACTGACAACATGTCAAACTTTAGTGTGTCTGACCTTTTTGTCCCTGTCTAACTATTGACTGTCTAACATCTGGTGTTTATCTAATTACTGTCTATCTATAGACCGGAACCGCTAATGTCATACTACCAAGGCCTGTATAATGATATGCTTTGCTTGTATTGTTTATACGTTTCTATATCCAATATGATCATTCATATTTTATTCTATAGCATGCTAGTTTATGTATAACGGGGCGAGAAAAAAAAAGAGTAACTTTGCACCTGACAAACCATGTTGCACTTCAAGGAGTGTAATTCATACTTACACTCCAGGAGGATGCAGCCAGGTCGGCACTGCAAGGGGCGGGACTCGGCGGAAGTGAGTGGGTTTGGGGGCGGCGATGGGCTGGACATGGTGGACGGCCCACGCTATGCAATGCAGAGATTACTTGCATTGTGGAGCAGGGGGTGGAGCCACGATGACGTGATTCAACTTTCCTTTCCGGGTGGCTAGGAGTGCCATACGATTTTCAGGAGCCTCACGGCCATTCCTGGAGGGTGGGCAAGTATGGTGCTAACTGCTAATACAGTTATTATTTTTTGCATGCAGGGTAAACACTGGCTGCTTTTGCATGCATCCCAAAAATTCTGGACAGGTTTATTTTTACACTGCAATTGAGATTAGAGCCAGGACATGCCCCTCCCAGCTCTAAATCTCTCTGCGCATTTTATATCTCCCCCACCTGCTGTGCAGCATGGTTTTACCAAGGTGCAAAGTTATCCGGCTGTTTTACTTTGCTGTCAACTCAAACTCTAGCTCAAAACGCAATTTCTTTTATTCTCAAAGGTATAGACTGAGAGGAGGTCGGTGCCAATAATCACTGTACCGTGTATGCTGTATAACAAATATAGGGCCTGATTCAGAGCCGCTCGTAAGCGGCCGTCGTTCGCTCTGAGCGATGTTTGCCCAACTGCGCATGCGTATGGATCGTTATACCGATGCGTGAACCAGTCAGTGCGGTCGAAATTCATGTGCTCGCAAAATAGCGAATGCCTGAAAATTTGAGTGACAGAAAGAGGCGTATGTGGGCGGTAACAGGGGATGGTGCTTGAAAATGGGGAGTGGAGATCCGAACGCAGGCGTGCTTAAAGGTCAAAACGGGCGTTTTATGGGTGTGCATAATTAAAACAGCAGCGTCATTGACCACGTCACTGGGTTATTTTATAGCCAGAACTGCTCGCAAGATTGTGGTAGCAAAAACCAACCACAAGAATAGTGAGCAGTGCATACCCTGGTCGATGTACTCGATTAATCTAATAAATAGCGGACATGATGTAGGATGCGAGCGGCCAGGGGGCGTATTTTCCCAAAAAACTACCGCAAGTTTTGTTCGCTCGTTCAGACCTAGAGGCGTGAACAGACCGCAAAGAGCGAACGGTTCATTTGAATAGCCACCCCTATTTTCTGAACGAGCGAGCGCAAATAGCGTCCGGCTCTGAATCAGGCCCATAGTGCCAGTCAGGCATGGTACCATAATAAGTGCCAAGCAGCCGTAACTGTTCCACACACAGAGATCAACTGAGATCCTCTGAAGTCATCTTTTAATTGCTTTTTCCCATCATGTACAATAATGATCTGATTGATGTTGGCCAAAAGCTTGTGCAACCCAGCATAACTTTGAACCGTAGAATGTAGAAGTGCATTCTGGGAGTGATCCAGATTGTGTCCTCCTCATTGTTGAATCTCATGCAGATCTTATCTTTCTTGCGTTGGTGGTATAGAGACCAATGTGCTCTTTGCTAACAGTTTCTCTCTTTGTTTTGTTTTTTTTAAGCTTCACGTGGCTGTCTGGGCAAGTCCACAGAAACTTTTTGTCCAAGTTTTCTGGAGTGGTGGTTGAGTTATTCGATGAAGAGTTCAGACATCTTTATGCCTTATCCAAACCAGTGATGGGTTTGAAGTCACCAGCTCCCATGGCACCTGTGCTGAGGAGAGACAACAGCGGGATGAGCACTATGACAGACAGTAGCACCCAGGAGAGTGCCAACACAACCTCGGAACCTCTCAGTAGCTCTTCAGCTACCAGCATCTCCCAAGCTTCACAACGTCCCCCATCCCCTATATACAACAACCCAGTGCAATCTCCACTTCAGTCTCCTCTTCAATCTCCACTTCAGTCTCCTCTTCCATCTCCACTACAAAGGATAAACTCTTTCCATGGATACTCTTCTCTGAGGTCCCCTCTGGGGCAAACTAACTACCAAGTGAACTACCAGCAGAGGAACTACCTACCAGAGCCCACCACACACCTGTTCAACCACAATGACAACTTGTACCGCTCCATGAGGACCCGTAGGGAAGAGTTTCCCACCACAAGGTTTACCCAAGGATGGAGACTATTCTCAAAGCCTACAATGACTTAATACATAGGATTATCTCACTATGCAATTGCACAGAATGCACTATAACACTTGAAAAGTGATATATATATATATATATATATATAAATAAACAAATACCCATTTTTTACTTTATAAAAAAATAATTTTGTGACATTGAAAGTTGAAACTGAACAATACCTGTACACCATGCTGTTTTGTTACTACTCTCTATAAGTATTCACGTTATGCAGCCAGAAAGTATTGTTATTCACGTAGTATACTATTTTAAAAAAAAAACATTACATATATTTGTTTATGCTAGTTTTATCTGTATTGTTGGTGTCTCTGTCCTGTTTTATTGTTACTCTTGTTAAAGAAGGTGTTGCGTTATACCAGTATACCATTGTATAAGTTACTGTTATTGGTGCTGCCAGTGATCGGTGGCTTTGACCAATGGATTTAAATCGGAAACAGTATTAAATGCCAAACCAGCCCTGATTTAGCATACTGTTGCCCTTTTAAATCCATTGGTCAAAGCCGCCAATCATCATCAGCTTTGATAAACAGTGGCATAGTAAATCTACATTGTAGTGCCAAACAGGGTCGAACTGATCCACAGGGGTACAGGGGAAATCCCCGGTAGGCCCCACTGTCTGAGGGCCCAGCTTCTCCTCTAGGGGTCGGTAACTTGGTGGAGCAGGATCATGGATGAACTAGGATGCTTGTTTTGTTTGTATGGAAACTACACCAAATTAGCCCTCCTACCAAGTAATGTGGTTGTCCTGAGACACCCCTGCCCCCTACTATATAAAGGGCCCCTGCTCTTTGCATGTACACTCAAATGGCTGGCCAAATCCCTCTGTGGTGGGTGCTCACACCCCCTTGGGTAGCTGGCCACACCCCTTAAGCTTGGGCCCCTACCACAGCATTTCCGGGTTCGAACTTCACGTCCCAGTCCGACAGTGGTCCCATAATATAATAGCCACAAGTTGTGTATATCAGTGAGATTGCGAAGATTTAGCTGCTAGATTTAAAACGGCAATTTTTTGAAAAACCAAAATCAAACCGGTTTAAACTTAGCAGCAGAATCGACGAAATCTGGCAGGCTATTATATATTGGAAATAATTTAGAGATGTGCGGCGGGGTTGTGGCTCGGGGGCGGAATGCATCCCACCAAGGATCGCATGCATATTGGTGTTTAGTAACGCCGTATGCATGATCATTTAAGCAAAGAACAGCTCCTCCGATAAGAGCTGTCCTTTGTGGTGTGGGGACTTACGGTTTTATGGCCAGGGAGTCCCTCTGCGCTTGTGCAAGCCGCCTGACAGCGCATGCCTGAGTCATAGGGGACCATGGGAGGGATCTTATTGGATCCCTCTCTGGGAAGTTTCCCGATAAGAAGCCCATAGGCTTTTATTAGGCAATGCCAACTGTAGATGCCATTGCCTATCGGGCTTTGCTTTCCGGAGCTTGGTACATATGGAAAATGTGATCAAACCTCTAAAAACTGCATTTTCGGAAGTTTGACTGCATTTATCATCATAGAGCATCTGGCTCCGAATCTTCCAGCCAGGTCAGATCTCAGAACAAGGCAACACGTTGTCTTTCACCGATGTCTGTGCCGAGATGTCTGTGAAGGATGTCGTTTTGCCCGAGATCTGAACTTGGCGGTGAAGATTTGAGCCAAATAAGCAACCGCTAGAATTGGAAAAAATTTTTGCTACTTAGCGAAAAAAAAACCATTCTTACACACAGAAGCGCAGACGCGATTGAGATGTGCGCTGTCAGAAATGTATTGGGAATGTGCTGGGAGTTCCTGGGCAGTGACTGGGAGGTGGCTACTCAGACGAGTGCCGCGGATGTGGCACTGAAGTGGCTGCGTACACAGATGGATAATCACTCACATTGGAAGCCATAGTTAGACCGTCAGTCTGCACCTACCATAGGGTTGGTGCAAGTTTCGATGGAGCTGCTGATGGTGGCGTTTAAAGACGCACCAAGCGGTATTACAGCGTCTAAAGATGCTCAACGTGGGCATCTCAGTCCTTAAACATTATTTGAGACATATTAGGGGAAGGGCTAATACTAGCATTAGCATAAAGTCATAGATGCGTCTACGGCAAAAGACGCTAATGGCGTCTATGTGGCTCCTTTAGAAAATGGAGCCTGTGTCATTGGGAATGAATCCAAAATTCACCACTCTGTACAAATCTTTTGTTACCTAGAAGACTAGCAAGCCAATCACACGGTTCTTGCATTGATCTGCATTAAAGTACTGTAAGATAGAGAAGTTCCACCACCAGCCAGAGGTTCCCAAACTCGGTCCTCAAGGCACCCTAACAGTCCAGGTTCTAAGAATATCCATGCTTGACCACAGGTGGCTTAATTAGTAACTTTGATTTAATGGAACTACATATCCCAGCATGCCCTGCCACAGTTTTACTATCAGGGCATGCTAGGATGTGTAGTTCCACAAGAGCTGGGGAGTCGCTAATTGCCCCACTCCTGCTATAAAGGATAAATAGTTCGCTGGTCAGATTTAGATAAGTTCAAATAAACAACAACATATATTTCAAGTATATTATTTACACGGCTTTAATGTATAGCAATGCCCAAAAGTAGTTTTACTTGCTTTTTAAATTCTATTGAAAGGAAATATACATTACACGCTATAAGAAATATGTGAGACAAAATTTACGATACTGAGGAAATGTACTGACACTGAACTATTTCTAATGATTTATAATAAACTGTATATATTAAAGTACAATACATTGTGTTTGTTGAAAGAGTTTTGTCGATTTGTAGGTGATAGCCTATTAGTGTGCATCAGTGCAGTCTCTTAAACAGGAA
Source organism: Taudactylus pleione (assembly GCA_031769625.1). Taxonomy (NCBI): domain Eukaryota; kingdom Metazoa; phylum Chordata; class Amphibia; order Anura; family Myobatrachidae; genus Taudactylus; species Taudactylus pleione. Next base: position 7,907,343 of record JAUIMM010000570.1, on the reverse strand, counting down.
GATCTGCAAAAGTTGGCTATAAATATACTGAAGATCAGGAGAGCTTTTTAACACACTAGCCTGTTACATAAAGTTTAAAGCTTGATACACAGGGCCGGCTCAAGACCAGGTCCAGTGGAGTGGGCGAACAGAGGTGCCACACCATAGGGGACACGATGCTGCCATTTTGCCCGGGATATGGGACCTACTGCATTCTCGGAACATGGCCTGGCCTGGGTAGTGCTGGGCTCTGCAGCACTAGGGACACTACTGCACGTGACATCGGTGGGAAGAACTGAGCTGCGCAATGGGGTGTGCTCCAGAGACGGCAGCTCCAGAAGAAGGATGGAGGAAGGTCCACTAGGTGGAGGTCACTGGTAAAATATTGCTTCAGCCCATGGAATTTTCTCTGGGCCTGATTCAGAGCAGCTCGTAAGTGGCCGCTCGTTTGCTCCGAGCGATGTTCGCACATCTGCGCATGCATATGGGTTGTAATGCGCATGCGCCAACCAGTCAGTGTGGTCGGAAATCCTGTGCTCGCAAAATAGCGAATGCCTGCTAATTTGAGTGACAGGATGAGGGTGGTAACAGGGGAAGGTGCTTGAAAACGGGGAGTGGTGATCCGAACGCAGGCGTGCCAAACAGTCAAAACGGGCGTTTTAAGGGTGTGCATAATTAACAAAGCAGCGTCATCGACCACGTCACTTGGTTGTTTTTTAGCCTGAACTGCTCGCATGATTGCGGTAGGAAAATGCTACCACAAGCACTGCGAGCAGTTCATACGCCTTTCGATGTACTCGATTAATCTAATAAATAGTGGAGATGATGTAGGATGCGAGCGGCCAGGGGGCGTCTTTACAAAATAGCGAGCGCATGTTTCGGACGCTCGCTCAGACATAGAGGCGTCAACAGACCGCAAAGAGCGAGCGCTCAATTTAAATAGCCAGCCCCTTTTTCTGAACGAGCGAGCGCAAATAGCGTCCGGCTCTGAATCAGGCCCTCTGTGTGCCCTGACACATTGTGTCAAGTACCTACAGCAGGACCCATTGTAATGGTGGAATTAAAAGGGGGGGGGATAGACTGGTATACTGTATGGAACAGGACCAGCGTAGTCGTTTAGGGTGAAGATGCTAGATATTTGGGACAGAGAAGAGGTTTGGTTAGGGGGGGAGGTTCTAGATATACCGTATATGGGACAGACTAGTAGTTTGAGTAGAGTTGGAAGTACTAGATATATGGGACAGACTAGTAGTTTGAGTAGAGTGGGAGGTACTAGATATATTGGAAAGACTAGTAGTTTGGGTAGAGTGGGAGGTACTAGATATATGGGACAGACTAGTAGTTTGGGAGATGCACTAGATATGGAATCGTTATGAAATACCGACACCAGGAATCCCGAACAGTCTACAACCTGGCAGGGGCTGGTAAGTGCCCTAACTCTCCCCTCTACTCCCCCTAACCCTCCCTTAGGGGTGCCTAACCCTAACCTCCCCCTGGTGGTGCCTATCCCTAAACTCACCCCATGGTACCTAACCGTAACCCCCCCCTTCCCACACCCTAAACCTAACCCTCCCTGGGGGATGCCTAACCCTAACCTCCTCCCAGTGGTGTCTAACCCTAACTCCCCTTCACCTAGCCTAACTCTAACCTTCCCAGGGGGGGTGCCTAACCCTAAGTCCCTCCGGGGGTGAAAAAACCTAACCCTCCCCCCCACCGCCCCCAGTGGCTAACTGCTAGACAGCCCTGCTTATCTTCGTTCGGGATACTGGCCGTCGGGATTTCAGCATTGGGCTAAAGATAGGCGTCAGGATTTCAAGCCTATCTTTAGTCCCGGGTTGGGCTTCCATTGTCGGGATACCGACTGCCGGCATTCCGGCTGCCGGTAATCTAACTACATCCCCTAGTTATATGGGAGTGGGACAGACTAGTAGTTTGGGTAGTGGGAAAGGTTCTAGGTATATGGGACAGACTAGTAGTTTGGGTGGAGGGAGAAATACTAGTGTGATGTACTGACTGGTTTGTACAGTGCTGCACCACTAGCACCAGGTTCAGGTGTGTTCGGATTGCTTCGGTGGCCGATTTCCCCGTGTTCAGATAGGACACACCATGACAGAGAGGCAAGCCTGAATTCCCCTTTTGCAGACACAATGACCAGTCCGGAGGGAAGGTGCAACGCAATTTTATTATTTGTTAATAATTAACAACAAATGACAGGAGATATTTACCATTTACAGATGGAATGAAATTAATTACACTATTCAATGACAAGGTATTTATTTATTACCTCCCCGTCATCTACCGGTGACCCCAGCACCCAAGCATGTGAAACCAACAAGAAACACAATTCCTGCAGAACTTTACCAAAAAAAACAAATGAGAGACCTAAATATGAAACCTGCTGGTCTAGCTTGAATCAGTGGTGCTCCGGCAGTCTATAGCTGTGAAATACAGTCTGTGTTAGCGCTCCCTTTTTGCTGAGACAAACGTGGGAAAAAAACACATGCAGGTGAGGCTTATATCAGTAGTGCACCAGCTGTAACAACAAATAGTCTATGCAAAATAATTAGCTGCAAGCAGGGTTATGAACCTGCAGGTTGGATAGGTTCTTGTAGTGCACCAGCTGTACCAACAAATAGTCTATGCAAAATAATTAGCTCCAAACACATGTAGGTTGGATAGGTTCTTGTAGTGCACCAGCTGTACCAACAAATAGTCTATGCAAAATAATTAGCTGCAAGCAGGGTTATGCACCTGCAGGTTGGATATGTTCTTGTAGTGCACCAGCTGTACCAACAAATAGTCTATGCAAAATAATTAGCTCCAAGCATGATTATGCACATGTAGGTTGGATAGGTTCTTGTAGTGCACCAGCTGTACCAACAATGTAACACAGTCCTTGAGCCTTGAGAAAATAGGGACAACAGTCTTCCTAATTGCCTGTGCCACAAATTACTGTCACCAGAATTGGCAGCCGGGGTTACACAGGGCTACATAAAACAAGTAATGTACATTACACCACAGAAATTGTCAAGGTAACAGATTCACAGTAAGCATACACCTTTTGCTAATGAGATGACAGCACAAGTAACAAATTACATCAGCATGAATGGACTTTGAAATGGATACCGGGCCAAGCAGTGTGTAAGAGACTATTTACATTAACCCCAATATCAGTAAAGATTCAAACATTTCATGCAAGCAAAATATTAATCAGCATTGACAATAATAACACAGTGAGCAGTGAACAGCTTTACAGAGTGCTATAACAGATAAAGGGCCACGGAGGGCCACTATCAACCACATTAGCTAACACATGAGTCAAACAGTAAACAGAGCCAAATACATATCACATGGCATTATATTTACTTTAAAGCTAGACATAAAATACTTTGTACATCACCCACAGTGGAATCGGACATGAGCCGACACCCATAAGGCACGTCCCCTCCTGGACATGAGCCAGAGGTTCACAGGAAAGAAGATGACCACCAATGCAATACTTGGGGAAAAGAGGGGGTGACCTATCTTTTACTTCCCCCCTATTTCATCACTACACACACTTTACCTACTTTAATACACTATTAATCCTTTCTACACCCAGTTGTGTGGGAGACTAACCCCCAGTCCCAGCTTTTACACAAAACCTAGTCTCCCAGCCTAATCATGGGTAGCCACAAGGTAAAGGATAATGCAATAGACCCAGGGAACCCAGATAGGATAAGTGTACAGAGGGGCAGGGCCTTAATGGAGGGAAGATAGGAGCTGTAGAGGGATGGTTGCTACTATTTCCTATGTGGCTAAAGGACCTCTGTGACGTATTCATCACCTGACCGCTGCAGGAGGCTGAACCGCTCCTGCGTTACCATCCACTAGGGCATAGAGGGAGAATAAATATCTGTGGCGAGCGCAGCGAGCCACCGTGCCCGAAGCGTGACGAGCGTAGCGAGCCCGTGAGGGGACACTTTTGGTCCCCCATTAGCATCCCCGCCCCTCCCCCTTTTAGGTCGGGTCACGTGGGTGTGACATCACAGGTCCATCAGCCCTCTATAGTCTATACCTAACCGTGGAGGGACAGAGTATAGGGTGGTTTTGGTATGATCTCACCCCTGGCAGTGGCTGTTCAGCCTCCCACGATGTCCAGGGAAACTCTGGGATGCACAGCACCGCACCAGAGCTTCCAGCTGCAGACCTCCGGCAGGTATTTTACAAGGGGCAACAGGTGCAAAATCCCTTTCCACAGGGGCTCTGTCCAGCAAACACACACAGCAGCAGGAGGGGTCCTGAGGCACTCTTCCTCCGGGGCTGTCTTTTCTTCTGCCTGTGCTGGTGTCAGCAGGGTTTTTGTCACCGGCGGGACATTTTCCTCAGCTGGGGCTTCATCTACGACGATGGAGTGATGAGACCTCCTTCCCAGGCAGCTCCTCTTCTCTCCCAGCATGTGCAGACTTCCTCATGTAGCTCCTCCTGATAACAGGCACTTAGGAAGGCAGTCCTTTATTCAGTGGGGGCTTCTTCCAAAGCAGGGTGCTCTATGCAAATCCCCAGGCAAGCTTCCTCCAGGGACTTACATCCAGCATCAGAGCACCTCTCCTGGCAGATTGGATAGGTAGCCTTGCGGGCTAATGTGAAGTCTGGTAATTGTAATCCAGGGCAAACATAAAAGATATAGCATCCTTATTTTCACAGCTCCAAGGGCACTCCACTGATTCCTTACAGACAGCACCAGATGCAGTATTTGTAAACCAGGATAAATTAGAGGGGTTACTGCACCTCTATTTGTACAGATCCAGGGACACTCCACAGCAACTCCTTACAGACAGCACACCAGGTGCAGTATTTGTAATCCAGGGTAACACAGGGGCATACTCTCCCCTATTCTTACAGATCCAAGGGCACTCCACAGCAACTCCTCACAGACAATCCTTTTTTCAGAAATTCCTCCCAGACTCAGCACTGACAGCCCTGAGGAAGGTATTTTATAAGCTGTAACTTACTCTCCTCCCTGTCGGTCCGGCATGAGTGGACAGAGGGGACCCAGCAACAGGCCGCCTACAGGGATCTCTGCCTGGACAACTAGGCTACCAATCAATGGGGCAGGATTTTCCCTCCTAAAATGGGTCGCTGACCAAGGGGCACTTTCTACCTCCCTGTCTGCACATGCTCAGAAGGTCCGAGGGAGAAAGGTCAGCAAAAGTTCACTGTACTATGTGAATGGGGCTGTTATTTCTCTATATAAAAAAAATTGGGGGACCCCTATTTGGGACACAAATATGGGGGTACCACACTAGATATATGGGAGAGACTAGTAGTGCGGGTAGTGGGAGAGATATGGGTCAAACTAGTAGGTAGTTTGGGAGATATACTAGATATATGGGGCAGACTAGCAGTTTGGGTAGAGGAGGAGGTACTAGATATATGGGACAGACTAATAGTTTGTGTAGAGTGGGAGGTTCTAGATATATGGGACAGACTAGTAGTTTGGGAGATGCACTAGATATGGAATCGTTATGAAATACCGACGCCAGGAATCCCGAACAGTCTACAACCTGGCAGGGGCTGGTAAGTACCCTAACTCTCTCCTCTACTCCCCCTAACCCTCCCTTAGGGGTGCCTAACCCTAACCTCCCCCTGGTGGTGCCTACCCCTAAACTCCCCCCGTGGTGCCTAACCATAACCCCCCCTTCCCACACCCTAAACCTAACCCTCCCTTGGGGATGCCTAGCCCTAACCTCCCCCCCAGTGGTAACTAACCCTAACTCCCCCTTCACCTAGCCTAACTCTAACCTTCCCTAGGGGGGGTGCCTAACCCTAAGTCCCCCCGGGGGTGAAAAAACCTAACCCCCCCCCCAAGACAGCCCTGCTTATCTTCATTCGGGATGCCGGCCGTTGGGATTTCAGCATTGGGCTAAAGATAGGCGTCAGGATTTCAAGCCTATCTTTAGTCCTGGGTTGGGCTTCCATTGTCGGGATACCGACTGCCGGCATTCCGGCCGCCGGTAATCTAACTACATCCCCTAGTTATATGGGAGTGGGACAGACTAGTAGTTTGGGTAGTGGGAAAGGTTCTAGGTATATGGGACAGACTAGTAGTTTGGGTGGAGGGAGAAATACTAGATATATGGGAGAGACTAGTAGTGTGGGTAGTGGGAGAGATATGGGTCAGACTAGTAGGTAGTTTGGGAGATATACTTGATATATGGGGCAGACTAGTAGTTTGGGTAGAGAAGGAGGTACTAGATATATGGGACAGACTAGTAGTTTGGGCAGAGGAGGAGGTACTAGATATATGGGACAGACTAGTAGGTAGTTTGGGACATATATTAGATATATGGGAGAGACTAGTAGTGTGGGTAGTGGGAGAGATAAAGGTCAGACTAGTAGGTAGTTTGGGAGATATACTTGATATATGGGGCAGACTAGTAGTTTGGGTAGAGGAGGAGGTACTAGATATATGGGACAGACTAGTAGTTTGGGTAGAGGAGGAGGTACTAGATATATGGGACAGACTAGTAGTTTGGGTAGAGGAGGTGGTACTAGATATAGGGGACAGACTAGTAGTTTGGGTAGAGGAGGAGGTTCTAGATATATGGGACAGACTACTAGTTTGGGTAGAGGAGGAGGTACTAGATATATGGGACAGACTAGTAGTTTGGGTAGAGGAGGTGTAACTAGATATAGGGGACAGACTAGTAGTTTGGGTAGAGGAGGAGGTTCTAGATATATGAGACAGACTGCTAGTTTGGGTAGAGGAGGAGGTACTAGATATATGGGACAGACTAGTAGCTTGCGTAGAGGAGGATGTACTAGATATATGGGACAGACTAGTAGTTTGGGTAGAGGAGGAGTAACTAGATATAGGGGACAGACTAGTAGTTTGGGTAGAGGAGGAGGTTCTAGATCTATGAGATAAACTGCTAGTTTGGGTAGAGGAAGAGGTACTACATATATGGGACAGACTAGTAGTTTGGGCAGAGGAGGAGGTACTAGATATATGGGACAGACTAGTAGGTAGTTTGGGAGATATACTAGATATATGGGACAGACTAGTAGTTTGGGTAGAGGAGGAGGTACTAGATATATGGGACAGACTAGTAGTTGGGTAGAGGAGGATGTACTAGATATATGGGACAGACTAGTAGTTTGGGTAGAGGAGGTGTAACTAGATATAGGGGACAGACTAGTAGTTTGGGTAGAGGAGGAGGTTCTAGATATATGAGACAGACTGCTAGTTTGGGTAGAGGAGGAGGTACTAGATATATGGGACAGACTAGTAGTTTGGGTAGATGAGGAGGTACTAGATATATGGGACAGACTAGTAGTTTGGGTAGAGGAGGAGGTACTAGATATATGGGACAAACTAGTAGTTTGGGTAGAGGAGGAGGTACTAGATATATGGGACAGACTAGTAGCTTGGGGAGAGGAGGATGTACTAGATATATGGGACAGACTAGTAGTTTGGGTAGAGGAGGAGTAACTAGATATAGGGGACAGACTAGTAGTTTGGGTAGAGGAGGAGGTTCTAGATCTATGAGATAAACTGCTAGTTTGGGTAGAGGAAGAGGTACTACATATATGGGACAGACTAGTAGTTTGGGTAGAGGAGGAGGTACTAGATATATGGGACAGACTAGTAGTTTGAGTAGTTGAGGAGGTACTAGATATATGGGACAGACTAGTAGTTTGGGTAGAGGAGGAGGTACTAGATATATGGGACAGACTAGTAGGTAGTTTGGGAGATATATTAGATATATGGGAGAGACTAATAGTGTGGGTAGTGGGAGAGATATGGGTCAGACTAGTAGGTAGTTTGGGAGATATACTAGATATATGGGACAGACTAATAGTTTGGGTAGAGGAGGAGGTACTAGATATAATGGACAGACTAGTAGTTTGGGTAGAGGAGGTACTAGATATATGGGACAGACTAGTAGTTTGGGTAGAGGAGGTGTAACTAGATATAGGGGACAGACTAGTAGTTTGGGTAGAGGAGGAGGTTCTAGATATATGGGACAGACTACTAGTTTGGGTAGAGGAGGAGGTACTAGATATATGGGACAGACTAGTAGGTAGTTTGGGACATATATTAGATATATGGGAGAGACTAGTAGTGTGGGTAGTGGGAGAGATATGGGTCAGACTAGTAGGTAGTTTGGGAGATATACTAGATATATGGGACAGACTAGTAGTTTGGGTAGAGGAGGAGGTACTAGATATATGGGACAGACTAGTAGTTTGGGTAGATGAGGAGGTACAAGATATATGGGACAGACTAGTAGTTTGGGTAGAGGAGGAGGTGCTAGATATATGGGACAAACTAGTAGTTTGGGTAGAGGAGGAGGTACTAGATATATGGGACAGACTAGTAGCTTGGGTAGAGGAGAATGTACTAGATATATGGGACAGACTAGTAGTTTGGGTAGAGGAGGTGTAACTAGATATAGGGGACAGACTAGTAGTTTGGGTAGAGGAGGAGGTTCTAGATCTATGAGATAAACTGCTAGTTTGGGTAGAGTAAGAGGTACTACATATATGGGACAGACTAGAAGTTTGGGTAGAGGAGGAGGTACTAGATATATGGGACAGACTAGTAGTTTGGGTAGATGAGGAGGTACTAGATATATGGGACAGACTAGTAGTTTGGGTAGAGGAGGAGGTACTAGATATATGGGACAGACTAGTAGGTAGTTTGGGAGATATATTAGATATATGGGAGAGACTAGTAGTGTGGGTAGTGGGAGAGATATGGGTCAGACTAGTAGGTAGTTTGGGAGATATACTAGTTATATGGGACAGACTAATAGTTTGGGTAGAGGAGGAGGTACTAGATATAATGGACAGACTAGTAGTTTGGGTAGAGGAGGTACTAGATATATGGGACAGACTAGTAGTTTGGGTAGAGGAGGTGTAACTAGATATAGGGGACAGACTAGTAGTTTGGGTAGAGGAGGAGGTTCTAGATATATGAGACAGACTGCTAGTTTGGGTAGAGGAGGAGGTACTAGATATATGGGACAAACTAGTAGTTTGGGTAGAGGAGGAGGTACTAGATATATGGGACAGACTAGTAGTTTGGGTAGAGGAGGAGGTACTAGATATATGGGACAGACTAGTATTTTGGGTAGAGGAGGATGTACTAGATATATGGGACAGACTAATAGTTTGGGTAGAGGAGGTGTAACTAGATATATGGGACAGACTAGTAGTTTGGGTAGAGGATGATGGTTCTAGATATATGACACAGACTAGTAGTTTGGGTAGAGGAGGAGGTACTAGATATAGGGGACAGACTAGTAGTTTGGGTAGATGAGGAGGTACTAGATATATGGGACAGACTAGTAGTTTGGGTAGAGGAGGAGGTACTAGATATATGGGACAGACTAGTAGTTTGGGTAGAGGAGGAGGTACTAGATATATGGGACAGACTAGTAGTTTGGGTAGAGGAGGTACTAGATATATGGGACAGACTAGTAGTTTGGGTAGAGGAGGAGGTACTAGATATATGGGACAGACTAGTAGTTTGGGTAGAGGAGGAGGTACTAGATATATGGGACAGACTAGTAGTTGGGTAGAGGAGGATGTACTAGATATATGGGACAGACTAGTAGTTTGGGTAGAGGAGGTGTAACTAGATATAGGGGACAGACTAGTAGTTTGGGTAGAGGAGGAGGTTCTAGATATATGAGACAGACTGCTAGTTTGGGTAGAGGAGGAGGTACTAGATATATGGGACAGACTAGTAGTTTGGGTAGAGGAGGAGGTACTAGATATATGGTACAAACTAGTAGTTTGGGTAGAGGAGGAGCTACTAGATATATGGGACAGACTAGTAGCTTGGGTAGAGGAGGATGTACTAGATATATGGGACAGACTAGTAGTTTGGGTAGAGGAGGTGTAACTAGATATAGGGGACAGACTAGTAGTTTGGGTAGAGGAGGAGGTTCTAGATCTATGAGATAAACTGCTAGTTTTGGTAGAGGAAGAAGTACTACATATATGGGACAGACTAGTAGTTTGGGTAGAGGAGGAGGTACTAGATATATGGGACAGACTAGTAGTTTGGGTAGATGAGGAGGTACTAGATATATAGGACAGACTAGTAGTTTGGGTAGAGGAGGAGGTACTAGATATATGGGACAGACTAGTAGGTAGTTTGGGAGATATATTAGATATATGGGAGAGACTAGTAGTGTGGGTAGTGGGAGAGATATGGGTCAGACTAGTTGGTAGTTTGGGAGATATACTAGATATATGGGACAGACTAATAGTTTGGGTAGAGGAGGAGGTACTAGATATAATGGACAGACTAGTAGTTTGGGTAGAGGAGGTACTAGATATATGGGACAGACTAGTAGTTTGGGTAGAGGAGGTGTAACTAGATATAGGGGACAGACTAGTAGTTTGGGTAGAGGAGGAGGTTCTAGATATATGAGACAGACTGCTAGTTTGGGTAGAGGAGGAGGTACTAGATATATGGGACAAACTAGTAGTTTGGGTAGAGGAGGAGGTACTAGATATATGGGACAGACTAGTAGTTTGGGTAGAGGAGGAGGTACTAGATATATGGGACAGACTAGTAGTTTGGGTAGAGGAGGCTGTACTAGATATATGGGACAGACTAGTAGTTTGGGTAGATGAGGAGGTACTAGATATATGGGACAGACTAGTAGTTTGGGTAGAGGAGGAGGTACTAGATATATGGGACAGACTAGTAGGTAGTTTGGGAGATATATTAGATATATGTGAGAGACTAGTAGTGTGGGTAGTGGGAGAGATATGGGTCAGACTAGTAGGTAGTTTGGGAGATATATTAGATATATGTGAGAGACTAGTAGTGTGGGTAGTGGGAGAGATATGGGTCAGACTAGTAGGTAGTTTGGGAGATATACTAGATATATGGGACAGACTAATAGTTTGGGTAGAGGAGGCGGTACTAGATATAATGGACAGACTAGTAGTTTGGGTAGAGGAGGATGTACTAGATATATGAGACAGACTAGTAGTTTGGGTAGATGAGGAGGTACTAGATATATGGGACAGACTAGTAGTTTGGGTAGAGGAGGAGGTACTAGATATATGGGACAGACTAGTAGTTTGGGTAGAGGAGGAGGTACTAGATATATGGGACAGACTAGTAGGTAGTTTGGGAGATATATTAGATATATGGGTGAGACTAGTAGTGTGGGTAGTGGGAGAGATATGGGACAGACTAGTATATGGGTAGAGGAGGAGGTACTAGATATATGGGACAAACTAGTAGTTTGGGTAGAGGAGGAGGTACTAGATATATGGGACAGACTAGTAGTTTGGATAAAGGAGGAGATACTAGATATATGGGACAGACTAGTAGTTTGGGATGACGGGGAGGTACTAGATATTTGGGACTGAGTAGTAGTTTGGGTAGAGGGGGAGCCTCTTCCTGGTGTCCCAGACACATCTGGGTCGGGCGTGACCCTATGGATGGCTACTCGGCAGCATAACATCATTTCGCCATCCTGTCCGTGCACAGTGATGCAGCAATACAGTGAGTCCCCAAGACTGGCTGATGTGTGGCTGTGCAGTCTCATGGCTGAGGGTGAGGGAGATACCAAGTACCTCCCACTTGTGCTGTACTCTCTGGAGGCACTCACTGGCAGGGTCGGCTCCAGGGGTCGGAGCACCCTGTGCCGGCTCTTTATAGTGCGCCCCTACATTGCACGCAGCAAAGCCGAGCGACCAAAAATGGGGGCATGACCTAATTACCATAGGCCACGCCCCCTATGTGGTATTATTTGGAGGCGTGCCTGCATGGCACGCCTCCAAATAATGTCAGGCTGGGGGGAGCCTCACTAGCTGGGCTACCCCCATCCCCTCTCTCATCACTGAATGGATGCTGCGCGCAGCATCCATTCAGACTCCAGGGTCTGGCACCGCCGGCGCTGTGGGGTCCCCAACCTCCCAATTTGACCACCTGTGGCCCAGTTCGGCCCAAGGGTCGAACAGCGGAACAGTACTGAAATCAGGATGTTTGGGAGGGGTGCGCCTTCTATGGGTGGCGCCCCTGTTCGACCACACTGGTTGAACACCCCTAGAGCGGGCCCTGCTCACTGTTCTGGAGGTTGGAGTGAAGCGCCTCCTGCAACCAGCTCTGCAGCTATGACAGCCCAGCAGGTGGGCTCATACCCCTTTTACACCAAAGCCTTGGGTCTGACCTGGGATTTGGAACATGTATCCAACCCGGACAGCCCCCCTTTTACACTGCGGCTCCATTCTGGTCGGCCTGGCAGTGGACGCTTGGAGATGTCATCTCCAAGCGCCACTGAAGCCGGCCAATCAGGGGGCATGTGGCACGACCCGCGTCACCGTGACCTGGGTCGCGACATTTACATTGCAGGGTGACACGGGAACGACCCGCGCTCAACCCTGCAAGCTAACTGGGTCGGAACTGGACCCGGGTTGATCCATTTACACTGACTAAAATCCTGGGTTGAAGCGCGTTCACGGTATAAGTCCTCTGTGTGTTGTATTTTGTTTTCTAGCTGTTGGGGCAATCATTGAATCAATGTGTTGTTTTTTGTGGGGGCCAATGTGTGTTTTTTTCCTATTGTTGGATAGGGGGGGGGGCTCCAAAATTTCTCGCACAGGGTGCTAGAAGACCTGGGGCCGGCCCTGCTGGTACACACCGCGCAGATCACTCTGCAGATTAGATAAATGCACATGTACACACTGAGGGCCTGATTCCGAGCTGAGCGCTAATCCTGTCGCGTCTGCGTCTTTGTACGCAGCCTTACTGAGGCTTCATGCTAATGCTGCAACCTCTGTAATTTGTACAGAGAAGCCCCCATACTGCGTCTCTAATCCACCAAAAACGTAGAAAGACACATCAGTGGCACATCGGTCGCTGCTCAGAATGTCCATCAGAAATAAGCCCCCAGGGCAGGTGAAACTGTACAAAGACACAGTCGTTGGCTGAAACACAATACGCTCACAACACACCCGCGTTTGACTAGCCAGCCTACATTACCTTTCATAAATGCACACAAATCACTGCGTCCAAATACTCACTATGGCCGCTGTTGGTAAGCCATGGCGGTGTATGCGCAGTGCGGATCAGACGCATTGGACAGTACAAAAGACATCACCCATCTGCGCAAACATCGCCACAGGGTTCACCTCTGAATCAGGCCCTCGGCTATTTGCAGACCCACCAACATGACCCGTTCCATTAGGTACAAAATGCTCTGCTCCTGGACTTTCCTCTTAATTTATGATTGTAGCCACCTGAGCTGAAACACCTGTTTCATCAGTTACCTAGTTCAATACAGGTGACTGCAATCATACATTAAGTGGGAAGTCCAGGAGCAGAGCATTTTGTACCTAATGGAACGGGTCATGTTGGAGGGTAGGTATTTGCAGCACAGTGTTTACTTTCATGTTTGGGGTCGGGAGGTCAGGGATCATAACATGTGATCTCACGATCTGACCGCTGCAGAAGCATTTGAAGCCATTTATTGACTGTGCAATTATTGGGCCGATCAACCAAGTTCTGTGATCGGTCCGATAATGGAATAGGTGTATATCCAGTTTAAACAATGTGTTTGGGAATGTCTCTCTATAACTATTTGCGTATTATATATACGGGCATGCTGTGCAAAACATCAGAGGGTCCTCAAATCATACTTGCTGTCTCCCTCCATCATGTGGCAGCCAGGTTGGCACAGCAAGGGGCATTGCAGTGTCATCGTGTCCCCGTCCCACGTTATACAGTGTCGTGATCACAGGCATTGTAAAGCTGGAGGCGGGGCTACGATAATGCGATTCAGTGTTTATTCCGTCATCGCTCACCCCCCATCAACGCCGGACCACCCACTTGTGCTTGGTAAACGGGTGGCTGCTAAGGGCTGTGGGCAGCTGTGGCGGGGTTTTGTGCAGCAACAGTCTCCTCTCTCAGTCCCTGCATGACGTACCGCTGCGGCTGTGCTGCTATACAGCGGCCAGTGGTAGTGGACAGGAAAGAAGTGATCGCCCCCCCCCCTCTGGATCTGCCACGGTCCAGAAAATACTCATGTAACCACAGGGAGAACATACAAATTCCACACAGATAGGGCATTGGTTGAGAATTAAAACTCATGACTTCAATGTTGTGAGGCAGTAATGCTAACCACTATACCACTGTGCTGCCCAACACAATAATGTAAAACAAAATAAAACCCAGCATCTAATCGAATTGCAACATATTTTTTATTATTCTTGTACCTAATTGAGGAACCCATTTATTAACGATGCATGCATAACCCCTTTATCGCTTTCTAAAGGGGTTATGTCATCCTTTCTGTATTCAACAATCTAAGATTACCGCTGTTTGTCACTGCATCGAATCTCATCTCCCTTTCTGGCGTCAGTGAAGCTTTCCAGGCTCTGCCAGGTCCCCGTGTCATCCACATGAGCAAATGGAACGTCGCGCATGAGCATTACACAGAAGCCCATCGCTGGCAGCATTAGGCTGCCAGCAGCCAAGTGCAGGACCTCGCCGACGAAGAGGAAGTCGCGGGACCTCGCCGGAGGGGTACGTAATGATAAATACTATTGGATTTTTTGTTTTTATCACTGTGATACTAAAATAAAAATGCAGCTGGTATTTACGTTCCTTCATAAATGGGGCCCTGAATATGCCCCCATGTGCCCGTCACTGTTGCGAACTTGTACAAAAGATAAAACATCGATCGCACATCGCTCACACGTCGAGCCTCTGAGGAACTCTGTGCTGTCTCACCTAAGACCATACTTGCCTACATTTTTTTTTCCTCCCCGGGAGAAGGATGGGGAGGAGAAGCACATCATTGTCCCACATCATTTACACCTCTGCATACCTGTCCTACATCATTTACACCTCCACCTACCTGTCCTACATCACTTACACCTCTACATACCTGTCACTCATCATTTACACCTCTACATACCTGTCCCACATAATTTACACCTCCACATACCTGTCCCACATCATTACACTTCTACATACCTGTCCCACATCATTTACACCTCCACCCACGTGTCCTACATCACTTACACCTCTACATACCTGTGCTACATCATTTACACCTCTGCATACCTGTTCCACATCATTTACACCTCCATCTACCTGTCCTACATCATTTACACCTCTACATACCTGTCCCACATAATTTACACCTCTTCATACCTGTCCTACATCACTTAAACCTCTACATACCTGTCCTACATCATTTACACCTCTGCATACCTGTCCCACATCATTTACACCTCTACATACCTGTCCTACATCACTTACACCTCTGCATACCTGTCCTACATCATTTACACCTCCACCTACCTGACCCACATCATTTACACCTCTACATACCTGTCCCACATCATTTACACCTCCACATACCTGTCCCACATCATTTACACCTCCACATACCTGTCCCACATCATATACACCTCCACATACTTGTCCCACATAACTTACACCTCCACATACCTGTCCCTCATTACACCTCCACATACCTGTCCCACATTACACCTCCACATACCTGTCCTACATCATTTACACCTCTACATACCGATCCCACATCATTTACACCTCCACATACCTGTCCCACATTACACCTCCACATACCTGTCCTACATCATTTACATCTCACTGTACCTGTCCCACATCATTTGCACCTCCACATACCTGACCCACATCATTTACACCTCCACATACCTGTCCCACATCATTTACACCTCCATGTACCTGTCACACATCATTTACACCTCCACATACCTGTCCTACATTACACCTCCACATACCTGTCCTACATTATACCTCCACATACCTTTCCCACATCATTTAACCCATTACTGAGCTTTTTAGAGATAATCACCTGATAACTGACATGTATTAATTGGCCAGATTATACTATATAAACCCCTGTAAGTGTGTGATTAGTCATTGGGAGGGATGCACCAGAGGTTCTGCACTGTGGTTCTGATTCAGAGATGAACGCTATTCCGATGTTCCCGCAGTTGGGCAACGTTTTGCTAGTGCGCAAACTGCAGTTGCATGAAAAGTCCAGAAATCCCATACTGCGCCCATGTAAACCCATGTCCTATGCCAGAGGTTCAGGTTTTAGAGATATCCATGGTTGAACACAGGTGGTTAAATCAAATTGACTGAGGTACTAATAAATCACCTGTGCTCAACCATGGATTATCTCTAATACCTGAACTGTTGGGGAGCCTTGAGGACCGTGATTGGGAACCTCTGCACTATGCAGTTTGCCAGTCCTTACACTTGTGAAGGGTTTTGCAATCTCTGGGCGTATCAGGGTGGGGACTGGAAGGTGACCTAAAGTGATCACACAAATGGGTCAGTTTCACAGACGTGTTAGGGTTATGTCAGTGCGCAAATCCAGTGCTTCAGAGTCCATGTTCGGTTGGATTAGGGGAGAGTAGATAGAGTAACCCTAGGCTACCACAAATGTCGACAGTGCGACCGATGTTGTGTCAATGTTGGAGTGTTTACAATCTCCATCGCAAATTCACAGACCACGGAGCCTGAAAGTGGGCGTCTCACCGCTCGTACACCCCATCGAACTGTGGAGCACAAATAGAAGGCTGAGATTAGCATTCTCATATTCCCGCAGCTGCTATTGCATTAGCAGCCATCTCTGAATCAGTAATATAATATAAATTACTTTGGCGCTAATAACATGATTAAAGATCTTTGTCTACTACACAATAAGTATGTTCACACTTTCATTACAGCTGCAGAAACTTAATACTGAGCTTGTGATGGCTCAATTAGAAAGAACACAAACTGGATAAAGAATTAAAAAAAAAGAATCTGCGCGAATTCATTTATTGGGATGTAGATGGTCTACATACCGGCGCCGGAATCCCGCAGTCGATATCCCAGCTCCAGAATACTGATGTCGGCATCCCGGAGATAAGTATCGGGGATTACAGAGGAGGGTTAGGATTAGGCACTAGGGGAGGGTTAGGGTTAGGCACTAGGGGGAGGGTTGGGCACTAGGGGAGGGTTAGGGTTAGGCACTAGGGGGAGGGTTAGGCCCTAGGGGAGGGTTAGGATTAGGCACTAGGGGGAGGGTTATGGTTAGGCACTAGGGGGAGTGTTAGGCACTAGGGGGAGTGTTAGGCACTAGGGGAGGGTTAGGCACTAGCGGTAGGGTTAGACACTAGGGGGTTAGACAATAGGGGAGGGATAAGGTTAGACACTAGGGGGAGGGTTATGGTTAGGCACTAGGGGGAGTGTTAGGCACTAGGGGAGGGCTAGGCACTAGCGGTAGGGTTAGACACTAGGGGAAGGGCTAGACAATAGGGGAGGGATAGGGTTAGACAATAGGGGAGGGATAGGCACTAGGGGAGAGTTAGTGCATATTATGTGTAACGATAATCAATAAGTGTTAATATAGTAAGAAAGAATTAAAATTACATGAATAATAAACAAATAAAAAAGTGATGAAAATGTACCTATGTGAGTTAAGTGGTGATGCCCTGAAAAAGCCCAGCCAGAACAACCCTGGGGGCCCCACGCCCAAATGCTCACCCCAAAATAATAAATGCTACCTAATAGTAGCACCCACTCTGGGTCATATAATTACATATTAATTTACTGCATAATAACAGTACATATATAAATATATATAGGTCGAGAGCTGACTCACCTAGGAGGTACCCCAGAAACCTCCAAATGGTACTATATGAACCAGCACATCCTCCCAATGCTGGCTCCCTTCATGCCTCTCAGAACTGCAATAAAAAATATAGTGGTCGCTCACATCAGCTTAATGGTATTGCACAGGTGCTTGTAAACGACGGGGTTTACTCTGAACCACAGAAGAAAAGGGTGTTCCCTCTTAAATTGTCAACTTTAAGTGATGAAAATTGTCCACTTAATTAAAATGTTGCAGTCACAGCTAATTATGTAAAACATTCAATCAGCGTATATATTTTTGTTTGAAGATATTCAAAAATATATACACGGTCCTAATAGAGGTTCTGCTTTCCAAGGAAAGTCCCACCACAACTTGGGCCAAGTGATTTAGCTGTCACCACTGCCTTTGTCTCCTTGACTCTCAGGTTACGTGCATCCTGATATGAGACCCGCCTCCAATGAAGGTCTCGCCGCAACTGAAACAGTGGCATCCGCCATCAGCACAGTTCTGTGGGCCTCATTCAGAGGCGGTCGTAGGATGCAAGCGGTCGCCCAGAAACAGGGCGGCCGCTTGCATCCTGAACGGCCGCCTCCATGTCGGTCGTTAGGCTGTGGGTTAACACCCACAGCTCTAACGACTGCTAAGGGAGATGGTCACGATGGTCAAGCCCCATCAGGGCTTACGACGAGACCCTAGGGTAGGGTCTCGTCAACCTTAAGCCCCAGGGAGCTTCCTGCTCTGTTTCAGCAGGAAGCTCCCCACTGACATCACTGATGATGTCAGTGGGGACGCCCACAAAACGGCAAGCGTTCCGAGAGGAACGCCTCCGTTTGGCCGGGCACGCCCCCTGCCCGCCCAGCAAATGGAGCGAGCTGTCAATCAACATCGACAGCTCGCTCCGTCTGCTTCGAGCCCGCTAACGACGGGTGATCCGTCGTTAGCGGGGGCTCGCGCATGCGCACGACGGAGCCGCCTCCGTCGTGCGCATGCCCTGTGGACCAACATCGAGTCGGTTGTGAGCGCTCAGCGCTCGCGACCGACTCTGAATAAGGTCCTGTGTCTCCTCGGCTCGCAGGCTGTATACGGCTTCATGCAGGGCAGGAGACGTGATCAAAGGCCAGCAAACAAGAAAACACTGTATTAGCTGAAGGTTTTCCAATGTGGGCTGGATTGTAGGTCACCATGTAATATCCCAAAACGAGAATGCTCACAATCGTGGGGTGGTCAGCATTACTCTCTGAGAGTAACTTCTGGCATGAAACAAAATATCTGCAGATGACAGATGAGAGTAACAGTGAGTACAGTACACATGGTAACTAATGGGGCCTCTACATTTTTGAGACATCTGAGCAGATTTACTCTTTGGTGATCAAGATTTGGCAGTGATTAGTTGTTCCCTCCCACTGGGACATAGCTACTCACCTGGGTGGCCAGGTGACTCCATGTGAGTAGTGTATGCCCAGGAGGAAAGGGGTGGACGGGGTAATCCATGACCTGGCAGAGAGAGGGCAGTGACGAAGCGACAGCCCCTGTGCCTGCTTCTGCCCATGCCTATGGTGCTGGACAGCACATCCTGATGGCTTTTGCAGCTGCTGACTGGCACTTGGCATTACAATTCATTCTGATCAAGAATTTTCACCTTGGGCGCTATTTACTAAAGGTGATATGTATCTAATGCATTTTAGCCATATGCAAGAGAATATGCAGGAGGTGTAAGTAACATCATGGCAGCGAATGTGCTGAGGGTCCCCCGGGGGCCAGTCAATAGTGTCCATCTGCTCCGGAGGCTTTCACTTTGCTGTTTTTGACATGTGCACAATAGAGGCCCAGTTTTTGTTCCTTAGTGGCATATTCCTCACAAAGAGACTGCAAATTATTCTTTCTACACAGCTAGTCTATTATAAGATTTGTCACTACAAATACGTTGGTAAGAGCAAAACGCGACAGTATCAATGTCCCATGTGCCCATGCACTTGAGATCCTAATGGCAAAATGATGGATAGTTGGAAGAACACACACAGGGGCCAACACTGGTCACCTGCTGCCCTAGTTATGTTACGACCCATGGGTCTGTAGTCAAAATAATGGTTTGTGCCCCTTTCCACCCTTATTTGGAAATTAAAAAAACAAAAACAGATTACGGTAGTCCGAACCCCCCAGATACCACAGGAGTCTAGGTTGCCTAACAGATGACCCAGCTGTACCTGCAGTCCTCTTTGAACCAGCACCTACCATCATGACTAATAATCATCTCATGGATTTTGGGCACTACCTACACTTACAGGCCATAGAGAGCAGGTATGGACCCTGGTACTGAGGGGCCAATCCAGTGAGGTGTAGCCACGGGGAGGAGGGGATGTGAGGGCGTGTGCACTCAGGAGAAAGTCTCTCCCCATAGGTGCCGGCTGTTGTGGGCGGGGCTATGTGATATAATGCCCTGTCCAGAGCAGCCAACACCTATGAGGGAGAGACTTCCTCCTGAGTGCACACGCCTCCCACCCTTACGTCCCCTCCTCCTCGCCGATGTACAGGGGGCACCAGCGGCAGCACAAGGGGACAGTGTCCCCCATAGCACTCAGGAGAAAGTCTCTCCCCATAGGTGCCGGCTGTTGTGGGCGGGGCTATGTGATATAATGCCCTGTCCAGAGCAGCCAACACCTATGAGGGAGAGACTTCCTCCTGAGTGCACACGCCTCCCACCCTTACGTCCCCTCCTCCTCGCCGATGTACAGGGGGCACCAGCGGCAGCACAAGGGGACAGTGTCCCCCATAGCAGCTAACCCGGACCGGCCCCCGTAACAAGCCCGGGCCCAGGAAATTAGTATCCGCTTACCCCCCTCTCTGCGTCCCTGTACACATAAGCCCGTACCCAGCATAACCATCAGTTTAGAGAATATTGCCTAATGTCTGATCTATTTTAGTGACAATGCTGGAAATTACAAAAAAGCCTTAATCTAGAATTGTACCAGGCATTCTGGGAGACAGTTGCTGTCTTATAATGTCTCATGCTTCCAATCCCAATCATTGCTGACAACTCTTGTCTACTGGTTGCTATTGCCCTGGGCAACATTAGCACAGCAATAACTTTCTTGTGACTCTTCTATACATTGGTGTCATCTGTTGGAACATCTCTCTTCCACAGGACTCTGCACAGAAAACTTGTCAGCAGCAGATTAATGATTGAATTTATCGCACTGGGGAGAGATCTGGTTTGGTTCTGTATGACATAGATGTGTTTATGCTGTATCGTGGATTGCTGGCTGTGAATGGCCAGCAGTCAAAAGCTAATTGGAATTTGTTGCAATGCAGTTCCAGTGTTTCCATCTCCTTAGGCCACACATAGCAACATTCTGGTGTAACGGAGACTTCACGGTGAGTTGTATGTCAGTATATTATCTGTCAGGATATAAAGATGCAGAATACCCTATATGTCATTGCACTGCTCTCCAGGCCATGCATGTGCACCTTTATTCCCAGAATAAAACAAAAAAAATATATATATATTATATTACAGATCACTCTAAACATCACAATATCCTCTATAAATGTTTGTTCTCCGCATTCTGTTGGAATACAAAAGACAGGCTGGATAATAAGTGACAGAGATGAGTTTAAGATATGCATAGATTTATTGCTTTTACACCATAACACCTTTATTAGCTTAACTATAACTAAACTAGGGGTGTGCACCGGCCACTTTTCGTGTTTTGTGTTTTGGTTTTGGATCTGGATCTTTCTTCGTGTTTTGGATCTGGATTGGTTTTGCCAAAACCACCCTTCCGTGTTTTGGGTTCTGGGTTTTGTGTTTTGGATCTGTATTTTTTTTTAAAAAAGCATAAAAACAGCTAAAATCACAGAATTTGTAGGTTTTTCTGCTCCTATGCTATTATTAACCTCAATAACCTTAATTTCCACTCATTTCCAGTCTATTCTGAACACCTCACACCTCACAATAGTGTTTTTATGTCCAAAACGTTGCACCGAGGTAGCTGGATGACTATGCTAAGCGACACGAGTGGGCGGCACAAACACGTGACCCATCTAGGCGTGAAACTGCAGTGGCAGACAGGATGGCAGTTTGAAAAACTAGGCCCCAAACTGTACATAATGCAAAGAAAAAAAAGAGGTGCAAGATGGAATTGTCCTTGGGCCCTCCCACCCACCCTTATGTTGTATAAACAGGACATGCACACTTTAACAAACCAATCATTTCAGCGCCAGGGTCTGCCACACAACTGTGGCTGAAATGATTGGTTCGTTTGGGCCCCCACAAAACAAGCTGGCAATTAATGTGTCCCTGCACAAACTGGCTCTATGGAGGCAAGATGTCATCCTCATCCTCCTCATCCACCGATTCCTCACCCTCTTCAGTGTGTACATCCTCATCCTCACAAAGTATTAACTCGTCCCCACTTGAATCCACCACCACAGGTCCCTCTGTACCTTCTGGAGGCTGGTCTCCCTGGAAGAGCTGATAATTCATTTTGATGAACATCATCTTCTCCACATTCTGTGGAAGCAACCTCCTACGCCTTTCGCTGACAAGGTTCCCGGCTGCACTAAACACTCTTTCGGAGTACACACTGGAGGGGGGGCAACTCAGGTAGAATAGAGCCAGTTTGTACAGGGGCCTCCAAATTGCCTCTTTTTCCTGCCAGTACAGGTATGGACTGTCTGCCATGCCTACTTGGATGCTGTCACCGATGTAATCCTCCACCATTCTGTCAATGGTGACAGTATCATATGCAGTGACAGTAGACATGTCAGAAATTGTTGCCAGGTCCTTCAGTCCGGACCAGATGTCCAAACTTGGTCCTGCCTGCCCTGCATCACCGCCAGCGGGTTGCTTAGGATACCTAAGTTTTTTCCTGGCAGCCCCAGTTGCAGGAGAAAATGAAGAAGGAGCCGTTGACGTGTCACGTTCCGCTTCAGCTGACAGTGTGTTCACCAGCAGGTCTTTGCACCTCTGCAGGCTTGTGTCGGCCGGAAAGAGAGACACCACATAGGCTTTAAACCTAGGATCGAGCACGGTGGCCAAAACGTAGTGGTCTGATTTCAACAGATTGACCACCCTGGAATCCTGGCAAAGCGAATGAAGGGCTTCATCCACAAGTCCCACATGCCGAGCGGAATCGCTCCGTCTTAGCTCCTCCTTCACTTTCTCCAGCTGCTTCTGCAAAAGCCTGATGAGGGGAATGACCTGACTCAAGCTGGCAGTGTCTGAACTGACTTCACGTGTGGCAAGTTCGAAGGGCTGGAGAACCTTGCACAACACGGAAATCATTCTCCACTGCGCTTGAGTCAGGTGCATACCCCCTCCTTTGCCTATGTCATAGGTGGATGTATAGGCTTGTATGGCCTTTTGCTGCTCCTCCATCCTCTGAAGCATATAGAGGGTTGAGTTCCACCGCGTCACAACCTCTTGCTTCAGGTGATGGCGGGGCAGGTTCAAGAGTGTTTGCTGGCGCTCCAGTCTTCGGCACGCAGTCGCTGAATGGCGAAAGTGGCCAGAAATTTTTCGGGCCACCCAAAGCGTCTCCTGCACGCCCCTGTCGCTTTTCAGAAAATTCTGCACCACCAAGTTTATTGTGTGAGCAAAACATGGGACGTGCTGGAATTTGCCCAGATGTAATGCCCGCACAATATTGGTGGCGTTGTCAGATATCACAAATCCCCAGGAGAGTCTAAGTGGGGTAAGCCACTGGGTGATGATTTCCCTCAGTTTCTCTAAGAGGTTGTCGGCGGTGTGCCTCTTACTGAAACCGGTGATACACAGCGTAGCCTGCCTTGTAACGAGCTGGCATTTCTGAGATGCTGCTACTGGTGAAGCTGCTGCTGTTGCTGCGTAAGGTGATACATCTACCCAGTGGGCTGTCACAGTCATATAGTCCTTAGTCTGCCCTGTTCCACTTGTCCACATGTCCGTGGTTAAGTGGACATTGTGTACAACGGCATTTTTCAGGACACTGAGGACACTTTTTCTGACGTTTCTGTACAGTCTCGGTATCGCCTGCCTAGTGAAGTGGAATCTAGACGGGATTTGGAACCGGGGGCACACTACCTCCATCAATTGTCTAAATCCCACTGCACTAATGGCGGATACCGGACGCACGTCTAACACCAACATAGCAGTCAAGGCCTCAGTTATACGTTTTGCTTCAGGATGACTGCTGTCGTACTTCATCCTCCTCGCTAAGGACTGTTGGAGGGTCAATTGTTTAGTAAAAGTAGTGGTGTTCCTACTTCCTCTCTGGGATGATGAACGACTCCCAGCAGCAGCAACAGCAGCAGCGGCAGCAGTAGGCGTAGCAATGCAGGATCCTCCAGAGGAATCCCGGATAGGAGAGTCAGTCATGCCAGTGACATGGCCTGCAGGACTACTTCCGATCCTGACTAAGGAGGAAATTGACGAGGAGGGAGTTGACGGTGTGGTTTGCAGGCGCTTGGATACAACAGGACAACGGGATTTAGGTGTCCCTGGACTGCTTACGGTCTTAGCCAAAGTTTCTGAACTTGACAGTAACTTTTTATGAACGCGCTGCAGGTGCCGTATAAGGGAGGATGTTCCTAGGTGGTTGACGTCCCTACCCCTACTTATTTCACCTTTACATATGGTACATATGGCAAGACAGTTGTTGTCCGGATTTGGATAGAAATATTGCCAGACCAAAGAGGTGGAATGTTTGGTCTTCTGCCCAGGCATGACCGTGATGGGCTTTTTCATCCCACGGACAACAACTGTCTCCCCCGGAGCCTGATTTAAACAAACCACATCACCATCAGAATCCTCCTCGCCAACTTCCTCCTCAGCGCCAGCTACACCAGTATCCTCATCCTGTTGTACTTCAACAGTGACATCTTCAATTTGCATATCAGCAAGTGGACTGTGGGTGCTCCTTTCAGCACTTGCAGGGGGCGTGCAAATGGTGGAAAGAGCCACCTCTTCCCGTCCAGTGCTGGGAAGGTCAGGCATCGCAACCACCACCACACTTGGACTCTCCTTGGGGATTTGTGATATCTTCTTAGAAAGCACAGTTCTTCGCTGTGCTTTTGCCAGCTTAACTCAATTGATTTTTTTAGTGGGAGGAGGGCTTCCATCGTCATGTGAAGCTGAACCACTAGTCATGAACATACTAGGGATCGACCTTAGCCGTTCCTTGCCACTCCGTGTCGTAAATGGCATATTGGCAAGTTTACGTTTCTCTTCAGCTGATTTAAATGTCTTTTTCAAGGTCATTTTCCTGAACTTTGCCATTTGGGATTGTATGTGCCCTCTACTATGACATTGGGCATCGGCCTTGGCAGACGACGTTGATGGCATGTTATCGTCTATGTCATGACTAGTGGCAGCAGCTTCAGCACTAGGAGGAAGTGGTTCTTGATCTTTCTCTATTTTATTTTTATCGGAGAAAGTTTGGTCCTCCATTTATGTTATATCGATTTGATATATACGTGCGGCTAAACACAGAAAATAATTTTTTTTTTGGTTTGGACTGGAGTGTACTTTGTGGGTTACAGCACCCTTTAACGGTCAAGCCAGCCGGCCCTTTACTTATGACACAGGCGCACGCTTGGCACTACTTTGTTGATGCACGTGCGGCTACTGCGCAC
The DNA here is from genome assembly GCA_031769625.1 of Taudactylus pleione. NCBI lineage: Eukaryota > Metazoa > Chordata > Amphibia > Anura > Myobatrachidae > Taudactylus > Taudactylus pleione. Next base: position 7,882,096 of record JAUIMM010000570.1, on the reverse strand, counting down.
ACAATTCACAAACACAGAAAATAATTTTTTTTTTGGTTTGGACTGGAGTGTACTTTCGGGGGTTACAGCACCCTTTAACGGTCAAGCCAGCCGGCCCTTTACTTATGACACAGGTGCACGCTTGGCACTACTTTGTTGATGCACGTGCGGCTACTGCGCACACAATTCACAAACACAGAAAATAATTTTTTTTTTGGTTTGGACTGGAGTGTACTTTCGGGGGTTACAGCACCCTTAACGGTCAAGCCAGCCGGCCCTTTACTTATGACACAGGCGCACGCTTGGCACTACTTTGTTGATGCACGTGCGGCTACTGCGCACACAATTCACAAACACAGAAAATAATTTTTTTTTTGGTTTGGACTGGAGTGTACTTTCGGGGGTTACAGCACCCTTAACGGTCAAGCCAGCCGGCCCTTTACTTATGACACAGGTGCACGCTTGGCACTACTTTGTTGATGCACGTGCGGCTACTGCGCACACAATTCACAAACACAGAAAATAATTTTTTTTTGGTTTGGACTGGAGTGTACTTTCGGGGGTTACAGCACCCTTTAACGGTCAAGCCAGCCGGCCCTTTACTTATGACACAGGCGCACGCTTGGCACTACTTTGTTGATGCACGTGCGGCTACTGCGCACACAATTCACAAACACAGAAAATAATTTTTTTTTTGGTTTGGACTGGAGTGTACTTTGGGGGTTACAGCACCCTTTAACGGTCAAGCCAGCCGGCCCTTTACTTATGACACAGGCGCACGCTTGGCACTACTTTGTTGATGCACGTGCGGCTACTGCGCACACAATTCACAAACACAGAAAATAATTTTTTTTTGGTTTGGACTGGAGTGTACTTTCGGGGGTTACAGCACCCTTTAACGGTCAAGCCAGCCGGCCCTTTACTTATGACACAGGCGCACGCTTGGCACTACTTTGTTGATGCACGTGCGGCTACTGCGCACACAATTCACAAACACAGAAAATAATTTTTTTTTTGGTTTGGACTGGAGTGTACTTTGGGGGTTACAGCACCCTTTAACGGTCAAGCCAGCCGGCCCTTTACTTATGACACAGGCGCACGCTTGGCACTACTTTGTTGATGCACGTGCGGCTACTGCGCACACAATTCACAAACACAGAAAATAATTTTTTTTTTGGTTTGGACTGGAGTGTACTTTCGGGGGTTACAGCACCCTTAACGGTCAAGCCAGCCGGCCCTTTACTTATGACACAGGTGCACGCTTGGCACTACTTTGTTGATGCACGTGCGGCTACTGCGCACACAATTCACAAACACAGAAAATAATTTTTTTTTGGTTTGGACTGGAGTGTACTTTCGGGGGTTACAGCACCCTTTAACGGTCAAGCCAGCCGGCCCTTTACTTATGACACAGGCGCACGCTTGGCACTACTTTGTTGATGCACGTGCGGCTACTGCGCACACAATTCACAAACACAGAAAATATATTATTTTTTTAGCACTTGGGGGGAGCACCCCTGATGGACAGAGCACCCCCTGGACAACACTACAGCACTCCTTTAGGACTGGGACACTGCACAGGACTTTGGAGTGGACACAGCCCCTATGGAGAACTGACTGCACAACACAGTCCAGCCAGCCCCTATGGACTTTGAAGTAGTGGACACAGCCCCTATTAACAACAGCAGCACAGCACAACACAGCCAGCCCCTATGGACTTTGAAGTAGTGGACAACAGCAGCACTACACTACACTACACTACACAGCCCTAACTCCCACCCTCCCTCTTCACTGTCCACAGCCGAGTGAGAAAATGGCGCCGACGTGGGTACCTTATATAGGATCCAAAACCCGCGAGACTCAGAAGGCGGGATGATGACGTTTTGCCTCGATTTCAGATCCGAGTCAGGCGGGAAAAGTCGAGCCTGATTCGGATCGGACTCGGATCGGGGGGGCTCGGGGGGGTTCGGATTTCAGAAATCCGAACCCGCTCACCCCTAAACTAAACATAACTAAATAAAGACACAGACACCAAGAGCTTGGCTAAAAGGTCACAGCATTTTATTTAGAATTAAAATTAATCAACCTAAACCTGGGTGGCAAAGAGGCGCTGCAAGCTCAGTTCTAGCTTTCATCTCGCTCAAAAATACTCGGGGAACGACTATAACGTCCCCCCTCAAGACGTACTAACGATGTGAGAGTCTCACTTCCCTCCTGGGCCAATCCGAGGCGCTTCCGCAGAGAAAAGCGCCCGGGTCCCCCCGCACGGAGAAGAACAAATTCGCCAGGGGCATTGAAGGCAAGTGCCCCCACAAAGTTGTCTTATGCCACCTAAAGCCACTGAGCTGCAGCGTCCTCCCGCCAAAGCCAGGCCCTAAAAGAGACTGGCCCGCCAACCAAACTAGCTAACCCAAAAAAGAAAGCAAATCCTTCACAAATAAACTAGGGGTGAGCGGGTTCGGTTCTACTCGGTTCCGAATCTTATTGGCTATCAGCTATCACGAGTTTTGGATAGCCAATAAGATTCGGTTTTTAAAACCGAACGGAACCAAGTAGAACCGAACCCGCTCACCCCTAAAATAAACCAGTACCTAGAGCATTCAAATGCACACCATCATACCGAAAAAACTTGACAATATCACCCACCAAAATGCCGTGCCTTACCACCAATGGACTCGACATGCTTAGCCACCGCAACATTTACTTTCTTCCGAGCCCTATCAAACGCACCATACTTACGCACTCCTCTTACGCAAGTCAAACGGAGCATAATTTCAGACCGTACCAACTGCACAGACGGCCAACGCAAACGAACCTCTTCCCACAACTCACGCAGACGCACAATCAATTCAACACCTTTCATCTTCCCTAAGTCATTACCTCCAACGTGCAACACCATAAATTCAGGCACTCCCCATTTAGCCACAGAAGAAACAATCAGATCCAAAACAACCTCAACACGCAAACCTCTCACTCCTATCCAACGCATTCTCCGACCACCAAGCGTCAAACTATCACGCTGAGCCAACACATATTTCTGCTCCCCATCTTCTGCTGCCAACGCTGTGGAGAAAGAAAAACCCCTGACCATGAGAACCACACCAACCCGATGCGAAACCACACAACTTATACAAACAATAGCAACGAAGTAGCAGGGATGCCATAACTGGGAAAACAGGTACCCGAGTGAAGAATAAAAAACTAAAAAACCTACCCGTGAACCAAAGTGGGTCAGATCATGGCTAACGGGAGGAAAAATTTAAAAATCCCTTCACACCCCCAATTGTTGAACGCTAGCCGTTCAACGATTGGCGGGTAAACAAAGTTTTCGGGTTGTCGCCAGGTGCGCGTCTACAACTTATCGCAACGCACGTATTTCTTATGTGCAGCTGACTTCCAGCGCCCTACTCTCTGATTGGATGCAGGCGATGCCCCTGCCATAGCTGCGCACGCAGCAGCCCCAATACGAAAAGAATGGGTACCATAATCAGTAGGATTTAGCCCTAACTCCACTAAAACTTGTTTAAAAACTGATGCAAATTGAAATTTAGTGAGGTGCGTTAGATCGGCATGTAGCAACCATTGAGTCCCCCCAGCTGGACGCAACGCTATGTAATTAGCAGCTAAGTGAACCGGACAGATAGTCAAATCCTGATGTTTACCCCTACCAGTTTGATCCGTTTTAGAGAATTGTAGTTTACAAAGAACCGACGAATCTCTAAAGACAATGGCCCTCATTCAGAGTCGGTCGTAAGTGGCCGCTCAGTATTATTTATTTATTTTATTTATTAACAGTTTCTTATATAGCGCAGCATATTCCGTTGCGCTTTACAATTGGAAACATTGATAGAACAAAACATTGTAATAACAGACAGACATAGAGTTAAGAAGGCCCTGCTTGCAAGCTTACAATCTATAGGGAAATAGGCATTGATACACAAGGATAGGTGCTATATATTGCAATTTGGTCCGGCCAGAATGCAGAGTTTCTTGGTGGGCTGCATGATCCATTCACACAGGAATGTTGGCAAAATGTCAGGAGTATGTGAAAGAAAGACAATATGTGAGGTTATGTGTGGACTGTGAGAGGGGATGTAATAAGACATGAAAGCGATGAAGGTTATGTGGTCGGTTCTGGAATCTGATAAGCTTGTCTGAAGAGGTGAGTTTTCAGGGAACGCTTGAAGGATTGAAGAGTAGAGGTAAGTCTTATTGTGTGTGGTAAGGCATTCCATAGAGTGGGTGCAGCCCGAAGAAAGTCCTGTAACCGTAAATGGGAGCAAGTAATGCACGGGGATGAGAGACGCAGATCTTGTGCTGAGCGGAGAGGTCGGGTTGGGATATATTTTGAGATGAGTGAAGAGATGTATGTTGGTGTAATTCGGTTAATGGCCTTATGTGTAAGTAACAGTATTTTGTATTGAATACGGTAGAAAACCGTCAACCAATGGAGGGACTGACAGAGCGGGGCAGCAGACGATGAACGTTTGGCAAGGAAGATAAAGCCTTGCAGCTGCATTCATAATGGATTGTAATGGCGAAAGCCTATTTTTGGGAAGGCCAGTAAGGAGACTATTGCAATAGTCAATGTGGGAAATAATGAGTGCATGGATTAGAGTTTTTGCAGTGTCTTGTGTGAGATATGGTCGAATTTTGTATATGTTTTTTAGATGTATGTAACATGATTTTGAGACAGATTGAATGTGGGGAACAAAGAACAGTTCAGAATCAAGGATGACACCAAGGCAGCAAGCTTGTGGGGTGGGGTGGATTGTTGAGTTATCAACAGTGATAAAGAGATCAGATTGGTAACTGTTATTGGCCGGTGGAAATATAATTAATTCTGTTTTAGAAATATTAAGTTTCAGGTAGCGAGATGACATCCAAGATGAAATGGCAGAAAGACATTCAGTGACACGGACCAATACAGATGGTGATAAATCTGGAGAGGATAGGTAGATTTGAGTATCATCCGCATACAGATGGTACTGAAATCCAAAAGAGCGGATTAGTTTGCCAAGAGAGGTGGTATAGATTGAGAATAGCAAATGACCTAAGACAGAGCCTTGCGGTACTCCAACTGATAGAGGTAGCGAAGAGGAGGCAGAATCAGAAAAACGAACAGAAAAAGAGCGATCAGATAGGTAGGAAGAGAACCAAGAAAGAGCTGTGTCCTTAAGACCTAGGGATTGTAATGTTTGTACGAGAAGAGAGTGGTCAACAGTGTCAAAAGCAGCAGAGAGATCTAGAAGACTTAGAAGTGAGTAATGGCCTTTAGCCTTGGCAGTGACAAGATCATTTACTACCTTAGTCAGTGCTGTCTCTGTGGAGTGCTGGGAACGGAAGCCAGACTGAAGTGGGTCCAATAAGTTGTGGGTGTTAAGAAAGTGTGTGAGGCGGGTGTAGACAAGTCTCTCCAGTAGCTTGGAGGGGCATGGGAGCAGGGAGATAAGACGGTAATTAGAGAGAGTGTTAGGGTCAGAATTTTTTTTTTTTCAGAATGGGAGTGATCACTGCGTGCTTGAACAGTGATGGAAAGATGCCAGTAGAAAGAGAGAGATTACAGATTTTAGTTAGGATTGGGATGAGCACAGGAGACACAGCTTTACTAATTTGTGAGGTTATAGGATCTAGAGGAGAGGTAATAGAGTAGGAGGATAAGAAGAGTGTAGATACTTCATCTTCATTTGTGGGGTCAAATGAAGAGAATGTGCCAGAGGGTTCAGGTAGGAAATTGAGTAGGTCACTAGCTGAGGAAGAGAATAACATTTCATTTTTGGATATTATCAATCTTGTCCTTGAAATAGGAAGCAAGATCTTGTGCACAGATAGTAGCAGGTGGCTTGGGTGAGGGAGGGGTAGGAAGCAGTTTAAATGTATTAAAAAGTCGCTTGGGGTTAGAGGCTTGAGCAGAGATAAGAGATTGGAAATATATTTGCTTGGCAGTGTCCAGAGCAGTACGATAAGAGTTGTAGATAGACTTATATGTGAGGAAGTCACTTGGAGTGCGAGACTTTCGCCACTGACGTTCTACTTTACGTGAGAGTTTTTGTAGATGCCTTGTTAAGTTAGAATGCCACGGTTGACGTCTAAGTCTACGTGGTGTGTGATGGGTAGCTGGAGCTACTTCATCGAGGGCTTTTACTAGAATCTGGTTTAGGTGTGATGCAGCAGTCTCAGGAGAAGTGAGTGCAGAAATTGGTGAGAGTCGTTGTTGTAGAGAGGTAGATAGTTGTTGAAAGTTAATCACATTAATATTTCTGCGGGTTTTAGGAGGTTTGGTTGATTTCACTGACATTGAGGTTGATGTAATGTAGGAAAGTGTGCAGGTGATAAGATTGTGATCTGAGAGAGGGAGTAGTATGCCTAACGACCGCAAAACTGATGGTTGCGGCCGCTTGTGTTGTGTGCAAATGACACCAAAAATTAACAAAAAACGTATAGAATAAGCCATCCCCATGAAATTTATTTATTCTTATTATTCGCTAATGCAAACGCAACTGAATCAATTACAAGCCAATTAGCAGTGTTATTAGCAACAACAAATGATTATTAGCTGCTTGCATTGTGTGGCACAAAATAGAAACATCAAAGATCAAACATAACATCAGTCACATTCGAATGTATCGATTGTACTCTGGGGCTTGCGAGAGCACGTACCCAACCTCAAGCTATACGATCAGCCAGGCCTCGAACCTGCTCGCAGAGTGACGTTTTACTACTTCCGGTCTTCTATGTCGGTCGTAGCAGGAAATTTATGTACGCCCCTGAAAACGGTGAGGAATGCCTGCGTTTTTAGACCACCGCCCCCGTCAACACCCACAAATGGCCTTTCATGTCAATCAACTCTCGGAAGCCACTTCCTGCTCGTAAGCCGTACGATCAACAGCATTTTGGATCGCAAGGTCTCGTATGCACATGCGCACAACTAACCGTACGCATGCGTGGTTTGGAAACATCGGATGCATACGACCGACTCTGAATGAGGTCCAATGTCTTTAAACAAAAGCCCAGAGGAAGTGGATGTTTTATTGACTGCCACCAATTCACTAACCCTGAAAGATGAGAGTCAGCTTGAGTGGGGGACCCCTTCGCCCAACCTTTAAGAGCCTTCCCAAGTAAAAGGACTTAGTAGGATCATGTACCTCTTTAAATTTACAAAAGAAGGAGACTCCCACCAGCGCCGACCCCATGGAAGCCCTGGATCTACCTTGCTGGTATCTTTCCCAAACAAAGGAGGAAAGCAACTCTTTTGAAGACTTACCTACCCTATTCGGGAGTGCACAATGGCGCACCAGTCCGCCAGGCGGCAGAGTATGTTCTGAGAGTGGATGGAGCCAATGATTGTAGCGCCAAATTTTCTTAGCCAGCCTGATGATCTGCCACACAAATGAGGGGCACGCCAAACCAACATTAGAAGCTGACGGTACAAGGGCTCTAAATCGCGCAAATTGAAAACGAGAAAGAGCATCAGCAATCTCGTTAACAACCCCTGGAACATGCCTAGCCTTGAATCTAATATTTGCCTCTAAGCAGCGCAAAACTAAATGACGAAGTAAACGTAATACAAAAGGAGAAGACGAGCGCTGGTTGTTAATGGCGTGAACCACACCCAGATTGTCACACCAAAAAATTACCTGTTGGTTACTCAGTCGCGCGGACCAGAGTTCCACTGCTACAACAATCGGGAACAGTTCCAACAGCAACAAATGACTCATCAAACCCTCCTTGTGCCAATCTAAAGGCCACGGAGCAGCACACCATTCCCCACTGAAAGAGGCCGCAAAACCGGACGATCCCGCCGCATCAGTATACAGCTGTAACAGCCTGTTCGATACGGGACGTGAAGGCCATATACGTTCGCCATTGAAATCGACCAAAAACCTGGCCCAAATGCGAAGATCATCTTTTATCTCTGACGATAAACAGATATGATGATGCGGCCTGACTGACCCGGCTGTGGCCCTCACCAATTTCCTGCAAAATACCCTACCCATGGGAATTATTCGGCAAGCAAAGTTAAAGAAACCTAGAAGCGACTGGATTCTACTTAATCTAACTGAGTTCACCGCTAGACAGGCCGCAATTTGAACCAGCAACCTATCTACTTTGTCCTTCGGCAACCTACCTCTGTATCTATCTCAATTCCCAAATAGGATAAGCAAGAAACAGGACCCTCCGTCTTATCATGTGCAACGGGCACTCCTAATACACGAAAAAGGGCCTGAGCAGAAAAAAGGATGTCAGAACATACGTCACTCCCCCCTGGACCTATAAAGAGAAGATCATCCAAATAGTGAGATACGCCCATTTGTCCTGTCCCGACATGTAGACACCATTGCAAAAAGGAACTGGATTTCTCAAAATAGGCACAGGAAACTGCACAACCCATAGGTAAACATTTATCTACAAAATAACCGGAATCTAGTCTAAAACTCATAAACTTCCTAGCCTCCGGGTGCATTGGTTATAAACTGAAGGCCGACTCTATATCCAATTTTGCCATCAAAGCTCCATGACCAAAACTGCATACCAAATCTATCATCAAATGACTGACAAACCACTCTAGCAAAACTTTCGGGGATGGCATCATTAACCGAAAAGCCGGGAGGGTACAATAGATGCTGTATTAAACGAAATTTTCCCGGTACCTTCTTGGGAACCACACCTACCGGGGATATACAGAGGTCCCGCAAGGGGGGATAGGGAAAAGGACCCTCCATCCGCCCAAGCAGTACCTCCGTTCTAACCTTATCCTTTAAGACCTCCGGAAAATCTCTGGCCGATCGCAAATTATTGGAGGCCCTAACAAGCAAAGGAGCGTCTATAGGTACTCTAAAACCAAACGAAAAACCCTCTAACAAGAACAAAGAATCCTCCCTACAGGGGTATAACTGTAGCCATCTAGCTAGAGCAACCAAACAGACCGGTGAACTACCCTTAACAAGCTCACTTGGCGCCGTCTCCCCGATCTTGAGTAGCACTTCCCGCCCCACGTCGACAGTCCTTGGCTGGATGCTCACCTCCGCAGAGATGACAGGAGTGGCGAAAACGACAGCCTGACCCCCGCGTACATCGGGAGTCATTATAGGCAAAGCATTTTCCCCTCGCCACACCATCCCTGACCTACCTGCAGAAAAGGCTCTACAGGGCTGCACCAAATCCAAGGGAGCTTGACGCTGCTAAGACACTTCCAACCAAACCTCCACATCTTTTACCCCAAACGGTATGATCAGACTGCCGTCATGCTTCTTCCTAAACTGTGCATCATATTCCCGCCGTGCTAAATTATGAGACCAAACGAACATGTTCAGGACCAAATATATATATCTAATAATGTTAACATTTTCTTCCGCCCTAGTCTCAAGATAACATGTCACGAATATGAGCATGCCTTTAAGCCAAGTATTAAAACCACAAAAAACATCCTCACCAATGCCCCCTGTCTTTTTAGCCTGGGTAAAACTTTTCTTAATTTCGTCAGTAACTGAGAAAAAGTCAACAAATTTACCCCTGCGAATCTTGCCCCGGACGCTTTTACGCAAATCGCACAATACTGCGGTATTCGCGCAATGTACTGTATCAGCGCTAGCCTCCTGCTCTTTATTCCCTACCTCAGCATCCTTCCTCGCAGTGCTACCTGATTTTTTTGCCAAACGCCGCGCAACCATTCTGGCTATCTTACGTGGGCGCGCTGGAGAACCAGAAGAGTGTGAAGAATCGGAAGAGGAATCAGAAGATGTGGACTTATCATCATCATACTCACCGGAACCAGAGGGTCCTGGATTCGCCTCGTCAACTGTAACCTGCGGAATTCTCTCTTGTTCAACTGACATGACCAACTCAACGGGACCTGGCACAGGAATCGCTGTAGCCAATGACTGTTCCTCCACGCGACTACAATTGACTTCCGGAGCTGAAATTAAAGGGGACAGGTGAGGTACTGACAAAACAGGAGGCGTAACAGGTGTGGGGGGTAAAGAAGTGGGAGGGACAACTGGTGGAGGGGGAGGTGTGTCCATATTGACTGATGGCCGTGCAGACCTGACCTCAACCAAGGGCTGCGTAGGCATCGGCACTGGGACGGGAGCATAACCTTGCCAATGTGGTAAGAAAGGGTAAGGAAACTGCGGCTGCTGAAAATAAGGCGCGTAAGAGAAAGGAGCGGTAGAAACAGGAGGGGCATAAAATGGTGCAGACCGAAAAACTGTGGCGGAAGAGAAAACCGTGGGTGCCCTCCCCGAGCTCCAAGACGACTGACCCCAGGAAGGACCAGCTACAGAAAGAGGGTCCTGGGTATTTAAGGTATTTGGCTGGCCACCTACTGCTGTAAACCAGGGGGATTGTGAGAGAGAGGGAGCAATAAACTTAACAGGTATACCAACACTCTGAGGAGGGTGCCAACTGCCAAGTAGCATTGGCCATTTGTGAAGAGAAAACGCTGGGTCCCACTGGGGAAGAACTAAGGTCCAAAATGGCCGCTTGCAGCAAGATGGCCCCCGGACCCTCCGCGATAGCCAGGCCGGCAGGGTCCACATGCAACCGCAATGCAGCATGACTGGGCTGCTTATATGAAGGGGCCGCCTCTGACCCAGCTACCGACAAGGCAGCGGCAGCTGGGAAACTTAGCGGGCCGGGAGCAGCAGACGCCGTAAGCGCCGCGCCGTAGGGACAGAAGTAGTGCATGCTGGAAGGAGAGGGGAGGTGGACGGCAGGCGGAAAGGTGCCGGAGAGGCGCACCTGATGGAGCAGCACTGAAAAACCCTCAGAGAAGCTGAGGGTATCGGAGACGAGGCTGGGCGCGGCGGTGACGCTGCGCGAAGGTGCTGGACCAAAGGTGGAGGCAGAGGGAGGAGAGAGCGGAAAGAGGGGGCCTGATCAGCAGGGACTGCAATGTTGATAGGTACTAAAGGGGAGTTGACGGAGGGTGAAGGAGATCTGCGTGGGAGGAGAGAAGGAGAAGCCGACGGTGACAGAGCCAAGGAAGGTGTAACGGGGGATAAAGAGTGGGCTGGGGACACCAATAGAGGGCATGCAAACTCGGCCAAGCGGCTGGGGGGGGGAGCGGAGCGACGCGGGCGGGGCATTGTGAAGGAAGGATGCAGTTATAGCAATTTGAAATGGAAATACTGAGAAATGCAAAGATATAAACGGAGATACTCAGCTGTATTGTGAAGATCCAGCAAAAAGAGGCTGGATAGAAACTAACAGGCCAATATATACCACATTCAAGACTCCTCCTATTATCAATATCATTGGCTCATCACACCAGCTGACCACAGAAACTTACCCAGCAACAAGGCTGTCATACCTACCACATTCAGCAAAAAAACATCAATCTTATTTATCCTCAACTCTATTCAGATTTTGTCTACACATACCTCTTTTCCACCAAAAACCCGGGTCCGACCTGGGTTTTTGGTCATGGTTCCAACCCAGGTCAGACCGCATTTACACAGCACCTTTGATCTGGGTTACTCCCAGGTCAGCCCCGTTCACACTGAACCCAGGTCTGACCTGCTAAACCTGTGAGGTCATAAAAAGTGGGAGGTGACTGCTCCACAACCACCAATCAGCTAATTTTAGGCATGACCCAGGTCGGATAACCCGGGTCGCACCGTTTACACTGCACCATCACCCGTGTCCATCCTGGGTCCAACCTTGGTAGCTACCTGGGTTAGATTGCCGGGTCACTTGACCCGGGTTATTTTTCAGGGACCCTATTACACTGTGCTGCGACCCGGGTAGACCCAGTAAAAACCCAGGTTTTTGCTCTGGTGTAAAAGGGGTATAACTCTGCTGCGGTTTGTGTTCCTGAACTCTTTGCATTCATGGTTCTCTTTTTCTTTTGCCATATTTTAATTCCTGAAGTAGAGTTAGTTAAAATATAATAGGAAAGTCCCCTGTTTCTTCTGCACTATAACGCCACACGCCTTAGCCAAATAATGACATGATATACTCCACCAAACAGCGGGACGCTATGGAGACTGTATTGGTAGCAGCAGGTCCACTCTCGCATATACCATGGCTTTAACGCTGGTCATGGGCCTCGTTCTGTTTCTTTGGTTCCTACCAGACTACCTCCTCCTTGACTCCTTCATGGAATCAAACCCCTCTCCCCTTCCTTACCAGGAGAGTGCTTACATGGTGTTGACGGGCACAAAGTTGGCATTACTTGTTTCCACCACATAGTAGCCAATTTTACACCATGGGCATTCACAGAAATCCAGGAAACAATCCCAAGCTTTCCAGTTTGTTTATCATTCTGTGATGCGGGACCGTGTCAAAAGCCTTACTAAAGTCTAGATAATCTACATCTACGCCCCCCCCTTGATCTATTACTTTGGTCACCCAGTCAAAAAAGTCAATAAGCTTTATTTGGCATAATCTTCCCCGAGTAAATCCGTGCTGTTCCTCTAAATCAGTGATTCCCAACCTCGGTCCTCAAGGCACACTAACAGTCCTGGTTTTGGTGATATCCATGCTTAAGCACAGTTGGTGAAATCAAAATAACTAAGGTATTCATTAAGTCACCTGTGCTCAACTATGGCTATCCTTAAAACCTGGACTGTTAGTGTGCCTTGAGGACCGTGGTTGGGAAAGCCTGCTCTAAATTGTTGGATTTGAGATATTCCACCATGCTTTCTTTTATTAGTGTTTCCATTATTTTCCCACTACTGATGTAAGGCTTACTGGTCTATAGTTACTGGTCTGTAGTTACTTGTTTCTTCTTTGCTGACACTTTTGTACAGTGGTATTACATTTGCTCTTTTCCAGTCCTCTGGAATCACTCCTGTTACTAGCGACTGGTTGAATAATTCTGTTAATGGTGTTACCAGAACCCCTTTAAGCTCTTTTAGAATTCTTGGATGTATCCAATCAGGCCCCATTGATTTATCCACTTTCAGTTTAGAGAGTTCTGTTAGGACCCTCTCCTCTGTAAATTAAATTTTATGTACTTCATTTTTATTAATGCCTCTGCAACTTAACTGTGGCCCCTTCCCCTCTTTTTCTGTAATGAATACTGAACAAAAATAATTATTTAGATGATCTGCTATTTTTTTTGTCTCCCTGGATCATGTAATCATAATCACTCTCTGTCTTAAGTCTTATTATTCCTCCATTTGATTTCCTCCTTTCACTTATATACTTAAAAAAAGTTTTGCTCCCTTTATCTACTGACTGGGCCATTTTCTCCTCAGCTTCTGCCTTTGCACGCCTTATCACCTTCTTAGCCTCCTTCCTTCTGGCAAGATACACCTCTTTGTCGTTATTATTTTGAGTCTGCTTATATTTCCTAAAAGCCATCTTTTTTTAATTGCACACTAGTTAATACCTATTTTGTACACTGGTTTCCTTTTCCTGGTGCTTTTCCTAAAGGCGGGTATCCACTAGACGATAAAGTTGAACGATTACGATAAAATCGTTCGATAATCGTTTGAAAATTTGTTCTTTTAAACATCTATCATCGTTCAAACATGCTGGTCAACCTGACGATATCGTCAGGTTCAACATGTTTGCAGATGATTGATTGTGCCTGCACTGAACGACATATCGTTCAGTGTGGGCACCCTGCATTGTAGTGAACGACTGAACGATAACGATATAGTTATCGTTCAGTCTTTTCACTGTCGGGTAGTGGATACCCGCCTTAACCCCTTTAATACAAAGTTCTGTAGCCTTCAGTATTGCATTTTTTATTTTTACCCACCTCTCCTGCACTCCTTCCAAGTTCCCCCAATCTGCCACTGACTCAGTTATACCCCTTTTACACCAGAGCAAAAACCTGGGTTTTTGCTGGGTCTACCCGGGTCGCAGCTCAGTGTAAAAGGGTCCCTGAAAAATAACCTGGGTCAAGTGACCCTGCAATCCAACCCAGGTAGCTACCAGGATGGACCCAGGTAATGGTGCAGTGTAAACGGTGCAACCCAGGTTATCTGATCTGAATCATGCCTAAAATGAGCTGATTGGTGGTTGTGGAGAAGTCACCTCCCACTTTTTATGACCTCACAGGTTTAGCAGGTCAGACCCGGGTTCAGTGTGAACGGGGCTGACCTGGGAGTAACCCAGATCAAAGGTGCAGTGTAAATGGGTCTGACCAGGGTTGGAACCATGTCCAAAAACCCAGGTCGGACCTGGGTTTTTGGTGGAAAAGAGGTATAACACATCTTCCATCTCTGCAAAGTCAGCCTTCCTAAAATCTAACACTTTTGTTTGTGTATGGCATGAATTGGACCCTGTCTTTATACTAAACCATACTGCTTGGTGATCACTGGATCCTAGGTTCTCACCCACATTTACATCCGATATTCTGTCACAGTTTGTGAGTATCAAGTCCAGAATAGCATTTTTGCGAGTGGGCCTCCCTCACTAATTGTTTGAGAGATGCTCCCTGCAGAGAATTTAGAAAGTGGCCACTTCTAGAGGAACTTGCAGCAGACACCTCCCAGTTACATCCGGTAAATTAAAGTCTCCCATGATTATGACCTCTCCTTTTAAAGCCATTCTAATAATGTCCTGCAATAGGTACTTATCCAGTTCCCGACCCTGTCCAGATGGTCTATAGATCACCCCAGTGCGAATTATGTCCTTGTCCCCCATTTCTATAGTCACCCAAAGGGCCTCAGTTGTTGCTTCAAAATTATGTATTATAGTAGCATATATACTTTTTTTCACATACATAGCTACTCCTCCTCCTCCAATCCTCCCCATTCTGTCCTTTCTAAATAGATTATAGCCTGGTATAGCTATGTCCCAGTCATCATTACACCATGACTCTGTAATTGCTATAATATCTAGTTCATCCCTTGTCATTATTGCAATTAGTTCAGAGATTTTATCAGCTATGCTCCTGGTATTTGCACACATAGCTCTAAAGCTGGCCACACACTAGACCAACTTACATCCTTCTAGTTGATTGGTTGGAATGAAGATCCGGTAAGGTATGAAAGCAAATGACAATCAGCAATTTGCTCCCAAACACCGGAAAATGGACTAAAAACTGTTGTTTGAACAAATTGTTTAGATCAAACACTTAACAAACTTGTCTGATGACCATTTTCATCTGTTTTGTGGCATTTAGGTGCAAATTGCTGATCATCAGTTACTCCCATACGTTACCAGATTTTCATTCCAACCAATCAACTAGTTGGCTGGTTGGATGAAAATTGATCTAGTGTGTGGCCAGCTTTAGATTGTTGGTGGTGTTTCTTTTTTTCCGAGACATGGTTTGTGAGTATAATACAAAATGACAATGGGCAAGATGATTTTTTGGAATTACCTGGTCTCAGATGTTGGTTAATGTTTTTCAACAGTTTTTTTAACTGTTATTTAAAATGTTTGTACACTTTTTAAATTTCTTCACTACGTAAATTTCTGACCTCAGACAACTGCCCTGATAACTGAATGCAAAGATAAAGTAGGTCTGATTAATACAGGCTACAGCTGAAGCCACATGACCAGCTAATCAAATGAGTTGAATTACCCTGTTTAAAGTAAACACTAGGCCATAAATGACACTTCACTGACCAACATCTTCAACTGGCAAAACCAATTACAAGCATGTACAATATTATACACATACTTTTATATACGTTTGCATTAGTGCAAATATAGATTAGGAGTTGTAGTTTGCAGGATGGCAAATAAAATCACATACATTTCCTAAACAGCTGAGGATGCATGAGGGTTAATGCAGATTCTGGGACTTGTAGTATTATACTTCTTCCCTCTCTTATATCTACACTGATGTTCCAGAAACAAACCAATGGGGAGGCCTCCTATGTTGACATGGGGCTTAGGGGTCTATTTACTAAGCCTTGGATGGAGATAAAGTCGATAGAGATAAGGTACCAACCAACCAGCTCCTAACTGTCATTTTTCAAATGCAGCCTGTGACATGGCAGTTAGGAGCTGATTGGCTGGTACTGTATATCTGCTGACTTTATCGCCATCCAGGGCTTAGTAAACAGACCCCTTACAGGGGTATTCAATTTGGAGCAAAAAGTCTGTGCTGGACTTTTTGCTCCACATCGCGGATTTTCCTGGGATAAAGTGTCTGGCGGAAGCCCACTTTATCCCCGTATTCAATTAAAAAGCTACGAAAATGGGAGCTGGCGAAATAGGATCGGCGAAAAAAAATGGGATTTACCTGGAATAAATTGTAGGACCCCCCCTAAAGCTGTAAAAACATGGTGGATCACTATGGGTACCCCCGTTTTAACCTGCAAATGAAAGTCTGGGTTTTAAATTATTCGCGGCAGGTTTTTTTTTTTCCGACATTGAAGAAGTGATGCAGAAGAGCACTTAGGTTATTTTTTTCATTTTTTTAAGTGGTCCCATCAAATTTGGGGTACATGAAAATGGGTACTAGCATATTTTTATGTCCCTAAAGTATTTTTTTAAAATTCTGCAAAAATGCACCTGCCGCTAATAGCCTATTCTAGAATACACCTGCCACTTACTTACAGAATAGCCCTGAACCTATTTCCCTATTTTTAAACACTTTTTTCCATTTCTTTTTTCACCCCAATTTTTAAATAATTTTTTTGTGGTGTCCCTAATTTTTATTTTTACTTTTTTTTTACACTGTTCATTTTTAAATGACATTCCCAGGGTTGCAGGCTATTTTTTTTTAAGCCTGCACCCCTAAACCCCAATTCTGCACTTTTTTTCGCCACCTGTTCAGTGGTGAAAAGTTATCCCCGTTTTTTTTCAAAGACTTTTCGAACCTACGAAAAGTCTTTGAAATTGAATACAGGGATAATTGAAATCGGCGAAAATGACATCATCGGCGATAATTTATCGCCGATTCCGAAATTTTCGCTCCAAATTGAATACCCCTGTTAATCGTTTATTATGCCTGTCACAACTGGCATAAGCGCCCATGCCATGCTATGCTCAGGTTTCCTGCCCTAACAGCCTTTCCATACCACTAGACACAGGAGGGAATCTCGGAAGCTGCCAGCGTGACAATGCTAGTGCACTGTGACAACATGCCGATAACTCCTCAGCCTGTCCCACACTTACTGGCCCCTTTGGCCGCCTATGTGACTAACAGCCCCCAAGAAAATATCTATAGAGTCTGCAACTTTCACAAGCCAACTGCTCTAATGTCATTATCTTGTTTGGCTGCAAAGTGCCTCTCAAATGTACCCTCCTGTTTGAGCTAGCAGACTACATTGTGCTACTGGGCCACTGTCCTCTATACCACACCAGCGTCGTAGCTAGACGGCAGTGCGCCCTGTGCAGCACTGCCGCCCCTCTCACTCCCTCTCCGCCCCCTCCTCCCCCCCCCTGGGCTCTTAACCTAACTTCCGAGGGGAGGAGGGAGGGCGGGATCTTCCGTCGATTTTCAGTGTCCACTGTCCGGCGCGCACCACTGCCGGAGGTCTCTATCTGCAGCCCTCCGGCACAGAGAAGTGTGTGGCCGGTGCCGCTGGAGGATGGCACCCGGTGCACATGACCCCTCAGCCCCCCCTAGTTGCGGCCCTGACCACACACTCTACTGTTCTGTGGTCTGATGGGAGCTGGCCAGGGCCGGGAGAGAGCATAAAATGCCTGATTTATTACGGATCGCTATTGTGATCGCAGCTGCGATGACGCATGCAGGTCTGTTGCGAAAATATGGTAATGACTGCAATCGCAAAGCTATTATAGAGATGGCCAAAGCCAGTATAGAGATGCCCACCACCGCTTTCGCACATGCATAATACTTTGCAATCTTGCGAATACATCGGGAACATCGAGTAACATCGGCCCCTCACGCACAATTACAACAGGTCTGGCTTTACTCAGAAATTACTAACCTCGTCGCACGCAAGCTACATATGCCATCGCAGTGGCTAATTTATGCACGCCCATGTAATAGCGTTCAAATGGACTGGCACGTTTGCGTTTTGCCGACAACCCCCCCGTTAACACCCCCAAACGCTCACTTCCTGTCAATCACTCTGCGATGCGTCTGCGTGGTCTCTGCGATCGCAGTGTGATCGCAGTGGTACCTTCACGCATACGCAGTATGCAACGATCGGCCATGTGCGAGCGTAATCGTAATAGCGATCCGTAATGAGTCAGTAATGATATACTCCACCAAACAGCGGGACGCTATGGAGACTGTATTGGTAGCAGCAGGTCCACTCTCGCATATACCATGGCTTTAACGCTGGTCATGGGCCTCGTTCTGTTTCTTTGGTTCCTACCAGACTACCTCCTCCTTGACTCCTTCATGGAATCAAACCCCTCTCCCCTTCCTTACCAGGAGAGTGCTTACATGGTGTTGACGGGCACAAAGTTGGCATTACTTGTTTCCACCACATAGTAGCCAATTTTACATCATGGGCATTCACAGAAATCCAGGAAACAATCCCAAGCTTTCCAGTTTGTTTATCATTCTGTGATGCGGGACCGTGTCAAAAGCCTTACTAAAGTCTAGATAATCTACATCTACGCCCCCCCCTTGATCTATTACTTTGGTCACCCAGTCAAAAAAGTCGATAAGCTTTATTTGGCATGATCTTCCCCGAGTAAATCCGTGCTGTTCCTCTAAATCAGTGATTCCCAACCTCGGTCCTCAAGGCACACTAACAGTCCTGGTTTTAGTGATATCCATGCTTAAGCACAGTTGGTTAAATCAAAATAACTAAGGTATTCATTAAGTCACCTGTGCTCAACTATGGCTATCCTTAAAACCTGGACTGTTAGTGTGCCTTGAGGACCGTGGTTGGGAAAGCCTGCTCTAAATTGTTGGATTTGAGATATTCCACCATGCTTTCTTTTATTAGTGTTTCCATTATTTTCCCACTACTGATGTAAGGCTTACTGGTCTATAGTTACTGGTCTGTAGTTACTTGTTTCTTCTTTGCTGACACTTTTGTACAGTGGTATTACATTTGCTCTTTTCCAGTCCTCTGGAATCACTCCTGTTACTAGCGACTGGTTGAATAATTCTGTTAATGGTGTTACCAGAACCCCTTTAAGCTCTTTTAGAATTCTTGGATGTATCCAATCAGGCCCCATTGATTTATCCACTTTCAGTTTAGAGAGTTCTGTTAGGACCCTCTCCTCTGTAAATTAAATTTTATGTACTTCATTTTTAGTAATGCCTCTGCAACTTAACTGTGGCCCCTTCCCCTCTTTTTCTGTAGTGAATACTGAACAAAAATAATTATTTAGATGATCTGCTATTTTTTTTGTCTCCCTGGATCATGTAATCATAATCACTCTCTGTCTTAAGTCTTATTATTCCTCCATTTGATTTCCTCCTTTCATTTATATACTTAAAAAAAGTTTTGCTCCCTTTATCTACTGACTGGGCCATTTTCTCCTCAGCTTCTGCCTTTGCACGCCTTATCACCTTCTTAGCCTCCTTCCTTCTGGCAAGATACACCTCTTTGTCGTTATTATTTTGAGTCTGCTTATATTTCCTAAAAGCCATCTTTTTTTAATTGCACACTAGTTAATACCTATTTTGTACACTGGTTTCCTTTTCCTGGTGCTTTTCCTAAAGGCGGGTATCCACTAGACGATAAAGTTGAACGATTACGATAAAATCGTTAGATAATCGTTTGAAAATTTGGTCTTTTAAACATCTATCATCGTTCAAACATGCTGGTCAACCTGACGATATCGTCAGGTTCAGCATGTTTGCAGATGATTGATTGTGCCTGCACTGAACGACATATCGTTCAGTGTGGGCACCCTGCATTGTAGTGAACGACTGAACGATAACGATATAGTTATCGTTCAGTCTTTTCACTGTCGGGTAGTGGATACCCGCCTTAACCCCTTTAATACAAAGTTCTGTAGCCTTCAGTATTGCATTTTTTATTTTTACCCACCTCTCCTGCACTCCTTCCAAGTTCCCCCAATCTGCCACTGACTCAGTTATACCCCTTTTACACCAGAGCAAAAACCTGGGTTTTTGCTGGGTCTACCCGGGTCGCAGCTCAGTGTAAAAGGGTCCCTGAAAAATAACCTGGGTCAAGTGACCCTGCAATCCAACCCAGGTAGCTACCAGGATGGACCCAGGTAATGGTGCAGTGTAAACGGTGCAACCCAGGTTATCTGATCTGAATCATGTCTAAAATGAGCTGATTGGTGGTTGTGGAGCAGTCACCTCCCACTTTTTATGACCTCACAGGTTTAGCAGGTCAGACCCGGGTTCAGTGTGAACGGGGCTGACCTGGGAGTAACCCAGATCAAAGGTGCAGTGTAAATGGGTCTGACCAGGGTTGGAACCATGTCCAAAAAAAGTGTACAAAACAGTCGATAATGACGTCATCGGCGGTAACTTAACGCGGATCCGGACTTAACGCTTCAAATTGAATACGGGCCATAGATTTGTGATTGTTAAAAGTACAAGTGGCTGTCTGATACAAACACACAGGCATTTTGCATTTCCTATGACATGAAGCAGATAAAACTAGCTTCAGGTGTGCGACCTGCACAGACACAATCTGCTTCCTGTGCGAGGTACACAGCGTATCATTTTCCAGGGTGATGTCACTGCGCTCCTGTGCCCCTCACAGCATGTTCTGTGCAGTGTGACATGGACGGACATTGAATTCTTATGACATGTTTGGGTTACCGAAGTTCATGTATGTGCCTGGTAAACAGGTAGAGTGCAGCTGCTGTGCTAAGTGATTGGGGAAAGTCAGGATACCTGCAGCCTCCAGCATTGTGTGGGTGGAGAGGAAGAGAGGTATTATGGGACAGGCGCTAATCATCAGCTAACAAGCTTACCGGTTATGTAGGCAGGTGCCTGTGAGCACGGAGACGGACAAGCGCCCTCTATTGTGTTTAGATGCTGTCTATGGTACGTGTCCCGGAGCCTAAGGCTGTCCATGCTTTAATCTCTTTACACTTCTCACGGCAGAAGCCTGTTTTAAGGTAAAAAGCTGTAATTCAGGCTGTAATTTTTTGTGACCTAATAATTTTATTTTTGAACTTTAATAGACTCTAAATCCTTTCGCTTCTGGGCTTAGTTACAGTTCGATAAAAGGCACTAAAATACATTCTTCTGAAAGTCTGCACGCACCAAATACGCCGTAGACAAAACTTAAGGTCTCACTCTGCACACAGATAATTGCATGAAATCACTGGAGCCAGATTAAGGGCCTGATTCAGAGTTATCTGCAAACCCAATGGTTTGCGTCCATCTCCGATAGTAGCTGATCAGCGCAGGATCTGTACTGCGCATACGACGGTACCAGTGCCCCCTAAGCTGCAGCATGACTTACAGGCTGCTGCCGATTGGGGGGGGCGGGGCGCAGAAAAACAGAGGCATCGGCCCGTATTCTGGACCTGCCGTGGCCAGTGACAGCATCTTTTGACCTAGCTGGTCCTGGCCCTGACAGCGTAACTTTTGTGGCCATCCCGAGGGCTACACGGATAACCGATTTTCACGCAAGTGATCTGCTGTGACTGGTAGTTCCACAGAAAGTTGATCCTAAATTGCCCATCACAAAACAGTGTTGGTATATGGGATGTGCTACTGCGCTACCTCCATGATGCTCCATAAGATGAAGCATCAATCATTTACTAAGATGGCCGCCGCTAAATAGTTTGTACATGCCATTTTGGGTTACTGTGGTTGAGTACGTGTTGTACTTAGCTCTGTGGGGGATGTGCTACATCCTGCAATAACACCTACATACACGGTCCGCTCCATCTCTGCTGCTTGTATGTATAACTGTGAGTACGGCTGTACAGAAATTGTTTACTGCAATAACCCCAAGCTCCTGGTTAAGTCTATCTGGCTGCTGTGCTTACACTAGTGATCAACCTTTTTCAACTCGTGGAACACCATCTGTCCCCCACGAGAAAAGAAACACACACAAATATTGGCTCCCCTGGAAAAATAAAACACATACACATTGGCCCCCACACAAAAAATATTAAACACATTGGCCCCCACACAAAAAAATTAAACACATTGGCCCCCACAGAAAAAATAAATAAAACACATTTCCCCACCAGGGAAAAAAACAAAACACAATGGCCCCCACTGAAAAACAAACACACACATTTCCCCCCAGAGAAAAACAATAAAACACAAGGGCCAGCACAGAAAAAAATAAAATAAAACTCAATGGCTCCCACAGAAAAAAATGAAAACACATTGGCCCCCCAGAAAAAAACTATAAAACACAATGGCCCCATAAAAAACAAAAACACCCACAATGCTCCCCACAAAAAAAAAATCACACTGGCTCCCACAGAAAAAATAAAATAACACTCATTGGTTGCTACCTGTCGGTAGCTGAGAAGGCTCACTTTCGTCCCTGTCCTGTCCCTCATTGGTTGGGGTTGCTCAGCACACTAGTGTGCCACGGCACAGTAGTTGAAAATTGCTGGTCTACAACAATACTTTCCGCTGGTGTCTACTGTGTATCAACTGTGTATACCACAAGACACAGGTTATGGGTCCAGGCATTGAGACAGCCAAGACAGTGAGGCTGCAGAATATCTCACTTGCATCCTTGATGAGTTTCATAAAGCTTAAAATCTAAATAAATATGCTACATGTATTGCCCCCCATTCTGTATGCATGACAGGGCAGAGTCTGTGTCGGCCGATGAAGATTTCCTGGCCCCGGCTGCGCAGTTACCTTGCCCATTCTGAGTAGGCTTCAGCTTACTAGATGGGTAATAACTGCAGTCATAGCAATCACCGATGGTCGCGATGGTGATCAGATTCGGCATCTGCTCTAACAGCGTCCATTTCTGAATCAGGCCCAAAGTGCGATCGTAAATACGCACTACATGATGTGCACCACATCGTTCATTGAATCGTCCAATCTGACATTCAGCTCAGCAGATGAGACGTTGTGATGAACAACGGATTGGGCATACACACTATGAGATGTGTACATTTATATCATTCTGATTCACATCGGAGTGATATATTGGATGATATATCGTATATTGTGTACCCAGCTTAAAATTGTAAGACAGGGCACAAAGCTTCTGAATGCAAACTTAATAATGTAAATGCTACACAGAAATAGAAGTGTCACAGTAAAAATGTGTCATCTTTAAGTGTCACAGACACTCACAGAAGAGATTGATGGTATAGTGACTCAGGTGCCACAAGACATTTCAGTTGCAATCACATGTGTGAATCTATAACAGTCAGAGGAATAGAAATAACCAACGATAACTATATGTCCTTGACACAGAGGAGTGTTATGGGATGACGAGTTCTTATTTTCAGACTATGGAACTCTGGCATAGCATTTTAAATATGACAGCATCCAGAAACTTCTTTACTAGATGTTGATAGGAACATCTGTGAACAACATTTGAGAGCGGCACCAGTCAATGCATTGGGGCCTACTGAGAGCACTGCTGGGAGCCTATTAGACTATGCTCTGATGCATCCCTCCCATGAGGTTGCTGCTGGTCTCACTCTAACTCTAACTCTGCTCCTGTCGGGCTGCTGCTGATGGGAATTGAACCCATCATACCCATTCCCACCAGAGTAAGGCAGTGCATGCAGCTGGGTCTGTGTAACATTGCTGAATGCTGAGGGCTGGGAGCTCCCCATAATGAACAGAAGCAGTAAGGTAGTTACTATGTTGGATACACATATACAGCTGTATATAACATGTCTGACTTATTAGAGGATAATGTTTATGGAAACAGAGTTTGCATATTTGTTTATATTTTACTGTATTTGCCAACTCACAATACATACTATTGTCACCTCCTATAGTATTAGGAGGACTAAACAAAACCAGCTTAAGTGTGCAGCTACTTATATCCTACTGAAATCTGTTTTCTTTTTAATAAGATCTTTTTGTTGTTGCTGGTTTTTTGTCATTATAATGTGAAGTGTGAGTATGTCTCCTCCTGGTATGCAGTCGGGAAACAGGCGGTCTAAGTGCCGACCGTCGGCATCCCGACTGTCTAATCCCGGGAAGAGTCTAATGACAGGCGTCGAAATCCTGATCCCTGTCATTTTACCTACGCCGGGAGCCCGATGCCCGGCATCCCGATTGAAGGTAAGCCGGGCGCTGGGCGCAGACAGCCGCGGGGGAGGGTTAGGGTAGGGGCTCCCAGGGGGGGACTTAGGGTCAGGCACCCCCCCCGGGGGGTTAGGTTTAGGCAGCGGGGAAAGGGGGGGTTAGGGTTAGGCACTTAGAGGGGAGTTAGGGTTAGGCACTAGGGAGGGAGGTTAGTGTTAGGCACCCCTAAAGGAGGGTTGGGGGGGGGTTAGGTTAGTTAGTACTTACGTTTAGTGTAGTCGGGATCTTCACTGGTGCCGGTCTTCATGTGTCAGGAATTTAATCGCCGGATATGCGTCCGGCGGTAAATCATACCGATCCCCTCCTCCTCTGGGTGTAACTAGCCCAGCATAGTGTGTGTAGTGGCGTCTGATAGTAATTTCCATGTGTGGCATAGATGCAATGTGTACTGCACCTATTGTGCTAAACTTACTGCATTATTAGTTGTATGAATTGCTGGATTGGAGGGATTAGGAGTCCCTATGTCTGTATTGGGTGGAGCCTGATGTTGTAGTCAATATATTTGTGTGTTCATGTCTGCGTTCTGTACATTGGGCCTGATTGAGCAAGGATCGAAATTGCAAAGCTGCACGCAGGCTATAGATATGATGTATGCACGCAGGCTATAGATATGATGTATGCACGCAGGCTATAGATATATTAAGTATGCACGCAGGCTATAGATATGATGTATGCACGCAGGCTATAGATATATGATGTATGCACGCAGGCTATAGATATGATGTATGCATGCAGGCAGCTTTGCAATTGCGACCCTTGCAGATGTGGTAACGCAGCAGTCGGCATCACGCCTCCTGTGCATTACTTATCCAAGCTGTGTTGTCCAACGCAGCATCGGATAATCTGCGTACCATGGGGTGTTGCAGCCGGCCGCCGCAGTTTAGGAGAAGAGGCCAGGAAATCTCCATCAGCCAATGGAGATCCTGGCTTCTTCCCTCCCCCGCAATGGCGGCGACACGCCTCTGTTTTGGGAAGTGGAAGGCATCGCCGCCCCCTCCCCACCCACAAATGTTAGCAGATTGTCAATCACTGCCAGTCTGCTGGCAGTCTATGAGCGAGTTAGCAGGACCCATTCTACACACTCCCAGAATGGGTCCTGCGCCTGCGCAGATTCCCGAACTGCTGAATCAGGACCATAGAGCGGCCATATGGTGCAAAGTTTTCAGAGTTTGATATGTGTATTTTTTTTTTGAAATCCTTGATGTGTTTCTTGTTTAATACCTACAGAGTATTTGAGGTGTGTGTCTATAGTACAGGGAATATATGGTGCATACACTGGGCTCAATCCTATTAGGTGCAAGTAGGGTCCTGCAAGCAGTTCTCATGGAGAACTAGCGTTGCATGATGCTCTCTGCAGTCCTAGAGCGAGGTTCAGTGCTCTGTATGTGGCACCCCAACAGTTTGAGTATTTTGTGCAGTGTGGGGTCTCTATTCTTACCAGATTCTGAGTTTCTTGGTTCTTGATTCAGAGAGGTAAGGAGATGGTGCAGGTATATATTTACCGTACGCTTTTAATGCATATACTAGAGAATCATGCTTTAACAGAAATTAAGATTTTATTAGACAGGAACACGGGAAGGGTCGGATACCCTTTTTTTCGGAGATCGCATTAGACTGAAGAAACTGGGTGATTCAAATGGGTTAGTGTAACAATTTAAAAGCAACAAAGATATAGTGACAATATCATGTAACAGGAATTCTCAAAACACTTCTATATCTGAGTATATTCATCTCCCTTATCCCATCTAACTAAATTCACTGCATGCAATTTACTACCAATTATAAAGTCCAGCGCTTTTTGTAGAGGTGGTGCACATAGGCTTTGGTATGCAATAGCACTTCTGCGACATTTGCTAGCTTTCAAGTTTAGTTAGAGATACAGTATGTAGAGGAAAGTTAATTGACTAAAGAACAATTAAAATCCATGCAACTAGTCCTTTTTAACCATCGCTAATGAGGGATTAGAGGGTTTGAGCTGCTGACTTTACTGAGGGATAATGAGTGTTTCTCCAACAGTTTGCAGTTGATCCTTGGCTACTATGTATTAGATGTCTGTCACTGTAGAGACAAACAGCCGGCCACTGGTACTTGCAGTAAATTACCTGGGAAAAGTTAGTTTTAGGGCCATTCATTAACTCTTAATGCAGGCGTAATCACTGATATTTCCTGATTACAATTCTCCCCTGATAATTTCCGCAGTCCCCTTACAGTAAATAGTATGGGGATGTAGAAATTATGCCATTCATCAAGTTCCGAAAAAGCATTTTTGGGGTGAACTTGTAAGTGGAACTGTTCAGCATCTTCAGATAGCATACAGGATCCGCATTCCATCACAAGCTGCCTTTTACACTGTACCTTGTGCAATATAAAAAGTCTGAGTCCTCCCTGCAGCTCTCAGCTCAATCTCCATCCCTCCTCCACGCTCCACTGCACCCGCTGCTACATGACCAGTCACTCCGGAGCTCACCTGTTGGCTGTGTGTTCAGGCTGATGGGAGGGAGGAACCGCCACCTGGAACTGGGGGAGAAGCAGCATCAGGGAGAATTTTGGCTGCAGACTGGATCACACCTTTCAGTCCAGAAGAGTCTGGCAGCACGGAGAGCTGGCTCCTGTAGTTTCGAGCAGAGGTGATGGGAGTGGGCAGCGGTAAGGGGGGGAGTGGGGATGAGACAATGGAGTGAGGATACAGGGAGGGAGAGGACACTGGGCAAAGAATGCAGGGAAGGAGCATTGACTCTGGGCAGAGGATACAGGGAGGGATCGGGTACCTGGCAGAGGATACAGGGAGAGATCAGGTACCTGGCAAAGGATGCAGGGAGGGAATGTGGATATTGGACAGAGGATACGGGGAGGGATTTGGCACCTGGCAGAGGATGCGGGGAGGGAGCATGGAAACTGGTGAGAAGATGCAGGGAGGGAGCGGATACACTGGGTAGGGGATGTGAGGAGGGAGTGTCGACACAGGGCAGAGGATTCGTGGAGGCAGCATGGACACTGGTGAGAGGATGCAGGGAGGGAACGTGGACACTCTGGAGAGGATGTGAGGAGGGAACATGGACACTGGGGAGAGGATGCAGGGAAGGAGTGTGGACACTGGGGATAGTATGCAGGGAAGGAGCGTGGACTATGGGTAGATGATATGGGGAGGGAGCATGGACTCTGGGCAGAGTATGCATGGAGGGAGCATGTACACTGGGGAGAGGATGCTGGGAGAGAGGATGCGGGGAGGGAGTGTGGACACTGGGGAGAGGAAGTAAGGAAGGAACGTGGACACTGGGGAGAGGATGCAGGGAGAGAGCATGGACACTGGAGAGAGGATGCTGGGAGAGAGCGTGGACACTAGAGAGAGAATGCGGGGAGGGAGCGTGGACACTGGGGATAGTATGCAGGGAGGGAGCATGGACTCTGGGTAGAGGATACGGGGAGGGAGCATGGATTCTGTGCAGAGTATGCATGGAGGGAGCATGTACACTGGGGAGAGGATGCTGGGAGAGAGCGTGGACACTGGGAGAGGAAGTGAGGAGGGAACATGGACACTGAGGAGAGGATGCAGAGAAGGAGCATGGACACTGGGTAGAGAATGCGGGGCGGGAGCATGGACTCTGGGGAGAGGATGCAGGGCGGGAGCATGGACTCTGGGGAGAGGATGCTGGGAGAGAGCGTGGACACTGGGAGAGGAAGTGAGGAGGGTACGTGGACACTGAGGAGTGGATGCAGGGAGAGAGCATGGACACTGGGGAGAGGATGCTGGGAGGGAGCGTGGACACTGGAGAGAGGATGCGGGGAGGGAGCGTGGACACTGGGAGAGGAAGTGAGGAGGGAACGTGGACACTGAGGAGAGGATGCAGAGAAGGAGCATGGACACTGGGTAGAGAATGCGGGGAGGGAGCATGGACACTGGAGAGAGTATGCAGGGCGGGAGCATGGACTCTGGGGAGAGGATGCAGGGAGGGAGCTCCGGAGAAGCAGGGGAAGTATCTCACACTGCCAAAAAACTGTCACCACAGGAAGAGCAGCTTTTGGAAGTGATAAGATAGTAAAGGAGGCATGACAAATTATTCTGACTCTTACATTATACTTGCAGCATGTTCAATCCCTAATAACAATACAAAACAATTTCTTCTTCATGAAAAGGCCTCCTGGTCCCTACACAGAATGATCAAGAAACAGATTGCTCCTGTGTGTTATATTCCTCATCGAGGCAAAGTAAAAAGTTATTCTTTGCCTGGATGATAATGAGGGGAAGACTGTATGTAGAACGTATCTTTACGAATCTAACGGGAGCAGTCTCTAAGGAATAGCATTACATATGTACCATGCTATTATTATTTCTGATGAATATTTATAGCGAATGTAGGTGTATATTTGGAAGATTACATGAAAGAGGCCTATAGGCAACTCACCAATACAACAGTTTACTAATTATTTTGTCTGCTACTTGTACTATAACTTCAATTACTGTCATTCACATAAAATTCACAAAGGCCTTATTGCATCTTCTGGTCATCCCATTTTATTTGGGTATATATTCCCTCACTTCTTAATTACCTTTTTATGTTGATTCTTTTTAGTTGTCTT
Source organism: Taudactylus pleione (assembly GCA_031769625.1). NCBI lineage: Eukaryota > Metazoa > Chordata > Amphibia > Anura > Myobatrachidae > Taudactylus > Taudactylus pleione. Next base: position 7,853,511 of record JAUIMM010000570.1, on the reverse strand, counting down.
TATATACGGGACTCTACACATTTTAATAATTTGCCTTTTTAGCCTTTGATGAGTCTTTGATGAGTATATTCCTCATATCAAATTTTCAGAACTTACAGCAATAACAGGAATTTATATTAGTGTAGTCTATTATTTTTATTTAATAAGACATTACATTCAGGTGTTGGGAACAGCCATGGGGACCCTGTTTGCCCCCAGTTACCCTAACCTCTACATGGGTGACTTTGAGTCAATCTATGCAAAGCAGAAATTTTGGCACATGGGTGAATGACATTAATTTAATGTTGTTTGTTAATTACAGTGTAATAAAATTGTATAGATGTCTTAAAGTGTAAAACCCAGTTTTACTGTCATTATTGTATATAAGGTGCATACTGCTCCAGTAGATATTATTGGGAACAGTCTGTCCCACCAGCGTTGTAGATCATTGTTTTTTTCTATTTGAATATTGGGGTGGGCACAAACTGGAAAGTTTATTTAAGGGGAAAAACACCTCCTGGAAATCATGAATTTGATTGTTACATCTGAATTTGCTTATATTCCAATCACTTACATGACTCTGAAGAGTAGTTCAACAACAAAAAGAGAGGAAATGTAGGTTCCAAAAATAGATATTACAGAGTTTCGCTGAAAGTTTCTGTAAAACCTGAAATTGAGATTGGGATAATAGCTGTCATTTCGCATGTCAGCAGAATACATGAACCAAGAAAAATGTCACCCTAAGAGTTGAACAAACAACGTGCGATTATAGAGTCCTACTGTTTACACAGATCACACTAACATCCTGCTGACCTTACCCATTATTATTAAACTATTATGGTTGTTTTGCTTTCTTTGTGTTTTTTTTTCTAAATAAGACCTTTTTTGTAACATACACATATGGAAATCTTTGGTGTTTTTTTGTGATTACATACAAGAAAAAAAGGTGACATATCTTATCTCACTATAGCACGTATTCAATTAGCCGCGAAAAGCTGAGATCCGCGAAAAAGTATCGCCGATTGCGACTTT
>JAUIMM010000570.1:7802500-7847500 GCA_031769625.1 Taudactylus pleione | reverse complement strand
TATATATATATATATATATATATATTACACTTATCAATACAAGCATCGGATGTCAGCATTACCAGGACATTATTCACTGGATTCTGCTTGCTCATTGTAAGAACTTAACACTATACTTGCTAAACTTTGTCCTAGCTCTCTGATTACACAAGACCTCAAAGCTCACTGTTTTCTGTACCAATTTCAGTTTTCTTCTTAGAAATAATGTCTTGTTACGTAAGTCCTATGCTCTGCCACATGTAAGCTAGCTTCTAACACAGTCTACTTTCACATTCATTTTCTCCACCTACTAAAGCTCCACTTTTACTCCCCTCAATATTAAACTTTTGTATTGTGCAGACACAGTTTATCCACTGTATTCTCACTTGCTTTTCAGCAAATCTCTGCACTGTCACTCACACTCATACTTTATTCCTGTTTCCAGTTTTCCTCCCCCTAACCACCTCATAACCACACCATAACCATGTTTTCTTCCACTTCCACCCTCACTCAGTGTCTACCTAATTCTCTGCTCTGCCCCCTTCTTCCACCTTTATCATTTCCCCCTTGCCTCCTTCACCTTCTCCTTCCCTTATCTCCCCTCCCCTGTCTGCCTTCCTCCCTCTCCTCTCCCACTACTACACTTGCATTCTCTTCTACCCCACCATGGTCCTACTACCCCACTGCTAATCCCTCCTCCAACCGTCCTCTCCATGCAACCTCATCCCATCTCCATCCACATCTTGCTAAACTCCCGCACAATCTATCCACTCTATTCGTCTTGGTCCCCAAAATTAATCTCACATACAGTAATCCTGAAAATCTCACTCACATCTCTCCCACAAATACTGTCCTTTTGTCCTGTGCCCTCTGGAATGCCAGATCAGTCTGTAATAAACTGATTCCCACCCATGACCTTTTCATCTCCAACAACTTGCATCTCCTAGCCATTACTGAAACCTGGATTTCACCTTCTGACACCACTTCTGCTGCAGCTCTCTCCTCTGGGGGCCTCACCTTCTCTCACACCCCTCGGCCTGGGGGTTGCCATGGTGGTGGTGTTGGCGTCCTTCTATCCCCTGGTTACACCTACCAACTTATACCCCCTGAACCATCCCTTACATTCTCTACACTTGAGGTTCATGCTATACGTCTCTTCCAGCCAGTACACCTGCGAGTAGCTGTCATTTACTGTCCCCCTGACCCTCCCTAAAAATTCCTTGACAACTCAGCTTCCTGGCTCCCTCACTTTCTCTCCTCAGACCTTCCCTCCATTATCCTAGGTGACTTCAATATTCCAATTGATATCCCCTCTGAATCCTCTGCTTCCAAACTCCTTACCCTCACAGCCTCATTTGGTCTCTTCCAATGGACCTCCTCACCCTCCCATGTGAGTGGGCATTCGCTTGATCTGGTCTTCACTCACCATTGTGATATTTCTGATTATTCCAATTCCCCATTTCCCCTCTCTGACCATCACCTTCTCTCTTTTAACTTATCCCTCTCTCCTTCCCCTCCTCTACCTCCTAAGGCCACTATCCCTAGGCGTAACATTGAGGCTATCGACACCATCTCTTTTTCTTCCCTACTTGACTCGCTTCTCTCTCCTTTGCTCTCTCGCCCCTGCCCTGAACAAGCTGCTTCTCTATACAATGCCTCCCTTACTTCTGCTCTTGACTCTGTAGCTCCAGCAATCACTACTCAACCTCGCAGATCCACACTTCAACCCAGGCATTCCAAATGCACCAGATATCTGCAAAAGTGTTCACGAACCGCCGAGCGACAGTGGAGAAGGTCACACTCTAAGGCACATTTTCTCCATTTCAAATTTATGCTCTCATCCTACAGTGCTGCCCTTTCCCTCTCTAAACAGTCATATTTCAAGAACCTCATCTCCTCCCAGTCCTCAAATAACCAGCATCTCTTCACCCTGAACTCCCTCCTCTGCCCATCCCTCCTCGCCTTCCCTCCTTGCTCTCTGCCCTTGACTTTACTTCCTACTTCACATCTAAAATTGACTCCATACACCAGGATATCATATCCCACCAGCCCCCCAGCACTACTCCTCCTCCTTTCCTGGATCATCCCTCCCCTTCCATTTTACCTACACTGACATCCTTCTCCTCTGTATCTGGAGAGGAAGTCATGGCCCTTATCCAGTCCTCCCCCCATTCCACCTCCCCCCTTGACCCAATCCCTTCACATCTCCTCTGCTACCTCTCTCCCTGTGCCTGTTCCCATTTTGCCCACCTCCTCAATCCCTCCCTCTCATCTGGCACTGTCCCTTCTGAATTCAAACATGCCCTTGTCTCCCCCATTCTTAGAAAACCTACTCTTGATCCTAACACTCTCTTGCCAACTACCGACCCATCTCTCTCTTCCCTTTTGGATCCAAACTCATTGAGGGTATTGCTTACAACCGCCTTACCACCTTTCTTTCCTCCTACTCCCTTTTCAGTCTGGCTTCCGTTCTCTCCACTCCACAGAAACTGCCCTCACTAAAGTCAGCAACAACCTCCTTGCTGTCAAATCCAAAGGCCACTACTCTCTGCTCATTCTCCTTGACCTTTCTGCTGCTTTTGACACTGTGGACCACCCTCTACTGCTACATATCCTTCATTCCCTTGGTCTACGTGACACTGCCCTCTCCTGGCTATCCTCCTACCTCTCTGATCGATCCTTCTCTGTCTCCTCTGATGGCTTATCTTCCCCTCCCCCCCATCCTCTCACAGTAGGTATTCCCCAAGGTTCTGTTCTTGGACCACTCCTTTTCTCCCTCTATATGTCCTCTCTAGGTGAACTCATTAGCTCTTTTGACCTCCATTTTCATCTCTGTGCTGATGGCACTCAGATCTACCTTTCCACCCCTGACATCTCTCTTCACTTGTATCGCCAATTGTCTTTCTGCTATATCTTCCTGGATGTCCCAGCGATTTCTTAAACTTAATATGTTTAAGACCTAGATGATCATCTTCCCACCCTCCCACATAACCTCACTTCCCACCATTTATTTATCAATTGATGGCACAACTATCTCCTCTAGCCCCAAAGTGCACTGTCTTGGAGCCATCCTGATTACTTCCTCTCACTCCCGCCTCCAAGACTGTGCCTGTGCTGCTCCCCACCTTTAGAATTCCCTTCCTCTCCCCATCAGACTCTCCACCTCTCTACAATCCTTCAAACAGGCTCTCAAGACCCACTACTTCAACAATGCTTTCCAGCTCTCATCCTAACTTGCTACTACATGCTCCCTCCTCCTTGTCTTCCCCATCTGTATCATGCCCGTCTGTCTGCCCCTCCCCTTGAGAATGTAAGCTCTTGCGAGCAGGGCCTTCTACCCTCTTGTGCTTCTCCTTACTTTATTTTCAGCTACTTCTTACCACTAGGACACCTAACACTTGGTGCTTATGCTCTATTGCTTAATTGGGTGCTATGGCCACCAATGTATCAATGTATATAATCCATGTCCTTGTCCTTCATTGTATTGTATTTTACTGCAAGTCACTTTTTTGGTTATGTACCTTGTAAGGCGCTGCGGAACACTTGTGGCACCATATAAATAAACGATAATAATAATAATTTTATATATATATATATATATATATGAAACATTTTCTATTTATATATCATTTGAAAAAAATGTATCTTATTAGCAGTTTTCTTTAGGTGGTATATCAGGATTCTAATTATGAAAATCCACAGATTTCTTTATTTCAGGTTTCATTTGTTTTCAAATATAGAGAATAAAATTGCTGCTCCTGCCTGACATTATAAAAGACATAATGCATACCAGTTTACACTAAGCTAGTCAGTCAGTCTAATTAAATGTATTAATTAATTGTGCATTAACATGAAATGTCTTTCATCGCAAGCATTTTATTACAGCTAATCAGTCAATTAATAGAGAGGTGCTGCTATTAATCATTCATGTGCAGACTACTTTATGCTGAGGCAGGATTATAATAGTGCACACCTTATTACCCCTACACACACAGCTGATGGCCACATACCCCCGGAGCCTGGAGGTGGTGATCGGGAGTCTGCATTTAATGGGATGCTTTGTGCACCATGCTATAGGGGAAAGTGGAGATTTATGAACACAGGGCCTGATTCAGAGCCGGACGCTCTGAATCAGGGCGTCCCTTTTTTTTTTTTTTAAGACGGCCTCCTGGCAGCTCACATAGCTGTGGGTGATCACCCACAGCTTATGCGAGCGGCCAGGTGATGGTCGGGATGGTCAAGAGCTGATGGGATTGGCGATAATATCCGAACCATGCAGACACCAATTAGCTTCCCATTTGATCTGAATGAGTCAAATTAAAAATTGGAACCAATGCATGTTTGGATATTTTTTGTATGTTGATTGGTGGACACTGTAAGGAGCACGTTAGAGATATTTGAATGTGGCGAATAATTCACTGCAAAGATTCCCAGACTGGTGTGAGCTCAGGTGTGCAGCCGGAGGCAATGGAACTGGTCAACCACAGTTCCCAAGAGAGTGCATCCGGATTGGGGTATGTGCTTGGGCACTTCTAAGGCTAGTCATCTTTTATATAGGGTGTGGTATGATTGGTTGACAGTTACCATGTCGACATGCAGCATGTCTATACAGATATGTCGACATGATGAACATCCCTGGTGGTCTAGTGGTGTCTTATCTCCTCCCAACAGCTGAGGCGGCTCCAGCGTCTTCTTCCAGATCTCAGCGGAGCAGTTCCAGCAACGTTGTCTCATCAGCAGTGTTCCGGTGAGTATTCTATCCTAATACCTACATCTAACCCTCTTCTTGGTGTCTAACCCTAACCCCTTCCTCCCCCCCCTCCCGCAGCCTAACTCTATACTTTCCAGCGGCGCCCTAATCCTAACTGTTGGCATCCTCAGGATGTCGACAGTTTTTCAGATATTGACATTGTGATCATGTCGACATTCTGAGGCTGTTGACATGATGCCTGTCACCATCTTGAACCATGTTGACATTTTAATGTCGACAATGTGGGACATATTTACTGTCGAACATCTGACCGGGTACCCTTATATGAATCTCCAAGCACCAGTAGATGCTGAATGACCGCCTGGTGTGTCTTTAGACCCCACCATCGGTTGCACCATCGAAGTTTGCACCGGCCCACCATCGGTTGCATCATCGAAGCTTGCCCCAGCAGGTGCAGGTGCTTTGCCTGCGTACGGCCTGCTATGTGAGTGGTTCGGCGTCTTTGCACACAACCATTTTACACAACAAGCCCACGGCACGCATCAGACACTTCCATAAGACGCAATATCTCTGTGCATCATTTTACTCACCCCCCGTTATCTCCTAGTCATCGTCCAGGAACACCCCTCAGATTTCTGCTACCCTGTGTCCAAATCTTTACTGCGACTTAGTCATGAGAGTTTAGATAATAAAGCCTCGGAGAGGAATAATGTACGATTGGCCTCTTATAGAGTTCTGTGGTGCATGCAGGCAAAATCACAACCTGGCTTCTAGAGATGGCATTGGCTGCAGGTACGGCTGGCGGAATAGCAGAGGGGCAGTTTTCCTTTGGAAGCGCTTTCTGCTAACCGCTGTCCAGATTGGCAGCCCCATGGGGGATAAAAGCATGCAAGGACGCCAACAGGCGGGCGCTCTTGAAGTACCAAGTTCCAAAAGAGTATAAATAAATGAAATGCAATAATCACCTTTGGAGTATATGTTTAAGACAAAGGGCCGTTTTCAATTAGCCACGAAAAGTCGGAAAGGTTTCGCCTGACGCACTTTTTGCCTATATCGTGTGTTTTGGCCGCGGAAACTTATCGGGAGCACCCCCGCTATTCTCCGTATTCAACTCCAAAGGATGCTAAAACACGTCCCGGCGAAATTCAAACAGGCGAAAAGTACTGTAACAAATGGGGAAATCGTCCTGACACCCCCCAAAAGATGCACTAACATTGGGGATCAATATAGATGTCCCCGAATAGCCCTACTGATGCTATTTGGGGTTCTTAAGTGCTGTTAATGGCTAATTAGCGCCTTTGTATAAGTGGTGAAGAATAGCATTAAGCCGTTTTTTTGAAGAAAATAAATAGTCCCAGCAAATTTGGGGTACATGAAAATGTGAGCAAGATTGGTTTAAAGTCGCTAAAGTGAAGTTTTAAAAATGTAAAAAACGCACCTTCAGCAAACACCTGCAATAAAAAAAACACCTCACCCATACTTGCAGACCCCCCAAAAGTGTATTTTGCTACTTTAAAAGTTTGTACCCCCACTTTGCACTTTTCGCTCTCATTTTCAAAGTCATATTTTGGGGTGTTCCTCATTTGTTTAGTTTTTTTTTTTTACGCAGTTATGCTTTGGGGGGCTGTCACAAGGGTGCTGAGTGGTTTCCCGACGTTTGCACCCCAAAACCGCAATTCTGCACTTTTTTTCACCACCTATTCATAGGCGAATCTTTTTCGCCTATTACATTGTATTGCGTTTTCGCGTACGCGAAAACTATTTGGAATTGAATACGGCAAAAAAGTTTCCGCCTGGAGAAATGACGTCATCCGCGATATATTTTCAGGGAAAACAGCTTTTCGCGTCTAATTGAATACGGCCCAAAGTTGCAAGTAGAAGCTTTATTCCTCTGCGCAGTCGATTATAATACAGGGTGGATTTCTTCCTCAGTATTCTAAAATCAGTAATATATGTCTACCATTCCACTGTGCTTAGTAAAACACATTGGTTCAGGAAGGCATAATAGAAAACAGAATAACATAGTGCAAAAAAACTTTTAAGACCATAGGTTTAATATACAAGTTGCACTTACACAAAATAGTAGAAATAAAAGCATATCAGATGATCCCGAAATGGCAGGAGCAGCAGTCTGGATAGGAGTCCCAATAGTCCTGGTTGGTATAAGGACACGACCCGATCAGAGCTCTGGATACCTCAGTCAAGTCCAAGGGAATCCTCCACAACACAGGTGCTGCTGCACATCGAGAGTCCAAGGCATGCGGTTAGAGCCACGCTTAATGCATACTTGCCTACTTTTGAAAAAGCATTTCAGGGAGATTGTGAAGGCAACACCTATGAGCGCGGAGGTAAAGTGGGCGTGTACTGCTACATCTGAGAGGCGTGTCATACGAGATACGCATGTACTGCCACATCTGAGAGGTGCCATAAAATTGATTTACAGCCAAATATAAATGAGCCCCAAAGCTGTTAGTAAGATCTACATGTTGATGAAAACACACTGATACATTACAGAAAATACATGTACCCATATGGATCATTGTGCCTTATAACCAATGTAGTATACAGTAGTGCCCCTTATACAGTGCCCCCAGAAGTGAAGTGGTCCCCCTATGCAGTGCCCCAAGTAGTAATCCCCCTATGCAGTGCCCCTTATATAATGCCCTCAGTAGTAGACCCCCTTAAATAGTGACCCCCAGTACTAACCCCCCAGCAGTGCCCCCAGTAGTAGTAGTCCTCCCCCAGCAATGCCCCCAGTAGTAGTGGTTCCACCAGTGCAGTGCCCCCAGTAGTGGTCCCACCAGTGCAGTGCCCCCAGTAGTGGTCCCACCAGTGCCTCCAGTAGTGGTCTCACTAGTATCTCCAGTAGTAGTCCCCCCCAGCAATGCCCCCAGTAGTAGTTCCACCCCAGCAATGCCCCCAGTAGTAGGCCCCCAGTAGTAGTAAACAACCCCCCCCAGCAATGCCCCCAGTAGTAGTCCCCCCTCCCAGCAATGCGCCCAGTAGTAGTAGTAGTAAACAACCCCCCCACAGCAATGCCCCCAGTAGTAGTCCTCCCTCCCAGCAATACCCCCAGTAGTAGTAAACAACCCCCCCAGCAATGCCCCCAGTAGTAGTCCCCCCTCCCAGCATTGCCCCCAGTAGTAGTCCTCCCTCGCAGCAATACCCCCAGTAGTAGTAAACAACCCCCCCAGCAATGCCCCCAGTAGTAGTCCCCCCTCCCAGCAATGCCCCCAGTAGTCCTCCCTCCCAGCAATACCCCCAGTAGTAGTAAACAACCCCCCCCAGCAATGCCCCCAGTAGTAGTCCCCCCTCCCAGCAATGCCCCCAGTAGTAGTCCCCCCTCCCAGCAATGCCGCTAGTAGTAGTCCTCCCTCCCAGCAATACCCCCAGTAGTAGTAAACAACCCCCCCCAGCAATGCCCTAGTAGTCCCCCCTCCCAGCAATGCCCCCAGTAGTAGTAGTAGTAGTAGTAGTAAACAACCCCCCCCAGCAATGCCCCCAGTAGTAGTAGTAGTAAAAAAAAAAACCAAGCAATGCCCCCAGTAGTAATAAACAACCCCCCCCACCCTCCGCCAGACAGACAGACATACAAAATCCACTTACCTTGATCAACGCTCCGGCATCCTCCCGGGCAGGCCCGCTCTGCATGATGGGAGAGACGTCATGACATCTCTCCCATCATCACCCACTGCGGGAGCCGGAAGAGCCTGGCTCCGGCAGTGGGCGCAAGACAAGCAGCTGATGAGAGTCTGTCTGACTCTCATCGGCTGCTAAAACAAACACACAGCTGGCAGCGCTGGCAGCTGTGTTTGTTATACTAGTGTAGTGCGGACGGCACTTATGTGCGGTCCGCACTACCGCCCTGCCTGCGTGACTATTATTATCACATTGGTGATAATACTTAATAATTGCGTGTACCCCCCGAACACTGGTGTTTTCGGGGATATGCTGCAAGCATACTTTAAGAAATATGTCTCTTCAACCCTTGCTTTCTCTCCGTACATAGTGCCCAGTGCTGGCTCTTAAGAGGGCGCCCTTACAATGAGCCCGACCGGAAATGGGGGTGTGGTCTAGTTACCATAGGCCATGCCCCCTACGTGACGTTATTTGGAGGCGTGCCCGCATGGCACGCCTCCAAATAACGTCAGGCTAGGGGGAGCCTCACTAGCTGGGCTTCCTCCAGCCCTCTCCCGTCACTGAAAGGATGCCGCGCGCAGCATCCATTCAAACTCCGGGGTCCGGCAGCGCCACACAGGTGTGGCAATGGGGGTCCCCAACCTCCCGATTTGACCACCCGTGGGCCACTCCGGCCCACGGGTGAAACAGCGGGACAGTACTCTCCCGCTGAAATCAGGATGCTGGGGAGGGGTGCGCCCTCTATGGGTGGCGCCCCTGTGCGACCGCACTGGTCGAACACCCCTAGAGCCGGCCCTGATAGGGCCTCATTCAGATATGTACGCAAATCTGATGGTTTACGTACATCGCTGATGGTGCACAGCGCATGTGCAGATCTTGTTCTGATCGACATGCGGCGGCTGTTTGGGAGGGTGGAGCGGGAGGTAGAGGCAAGCAGTCTCGAAAGCAAAGGGGGGGGGTGTTAGGCCCATTTTCGTGGCTTGCCGAAGCCATTGTCTACATCTTCCGATGCAGCTTCATTGGCTCGGCTACGTGAAAATACCGCCCTGCCTGCGTTATCTGAGTGATACGCGGATGATGCGATGCTGCATCTTCTGGACGCCGCAGTGGATCAGAGAAGCCGGCATCTATGTATTATTACATATTTGCTAATATTAGGTATCACCCACATGTATAATGACATATCTGGTATATGCTGTGGTTCCTCCATTTCCGAAAGCAGCCGCAACCCCAAGCGGTTTCTATGGGTGATGCGATGTCATTAGCATTAGATGGACTGTGGAGCCTGCGCCGGCCCTTGAGTGACTGGGGGGCAGCCCTGCAACACCCAGAGTGCTGGGCATGCCCCAGAGTGCCGAGAAACGATGCTGTGCCACACGCTCCCCTTGTGATTCGTGGCCACACCCTATTTTGCACAGAGTACCTGCAAGAGATTTATTCTGGATACAACCAAGTTTCATGTGTTCATGGGCACCGGGACTGGTCCTAGTCAAATGTATTTGAATGCCCATGCTCTCTAAAAACCAATTATTCTTGTGGTGGGAGCAGCTATAGGTATAAGAGGTGACCACCCTCGATTCAATTGTTGATTTACAGATTTTTGGTTATACCTTGGCGCTCAAACCTATATATAATATAATCCTATAAATAAAATAATGCAGTCTGAATGTCTTAATGAAGTTATCTATTTATTAAAATCTCAGTTTTATCATGAACCATAAAATTGATAATGGTACAGTGTAATCTGATAGCATTAAATTTAAATTCATGTATTAATTTTCCCTGAGTAGCAGCCGGCTTGCAGTGTGTTATTTAGACATCACATGTAACAGGACAAAACGTTTGGATAATGTATAACAGAGGGAGGGGGTGGATGTGTGGGAATGTGGAGGAATTACAGGGACAACTGTGATTAGTGTTGGGGTATGCAGGGATGGGAGGATAGGGGCACGGTTGATGTTCAGTGCATCCAGAAAGTATTCACAGCGCGTCATTTTTTCCACATTTTGTTATGTTACAGCCTTATTCCAAAATGGAATAAATTCATTTTTGTCCTCAACATTCTACACACAATACCCCATAATGACAACGTGTAAAAAGTCTTTTTGAGATTTTTGCAAATTTAATTAAAAAACCCCACTAAGAAATCACATGTACATAAGTATTCACAGGCTTTGCCATGAAGCTCAAAATTGAGCTCAGGTGCATCCTGTTTCCACTGATCATCCTTGAGATGTTCCTACAGCTTAATTGGGAGTCCACCTGTGGTAAATTCAGTTGCTTGGACATGATTTTGAAAGGCATACACCTGTCTATATAAGGTCCCATACTTGACAGTGCATGTCAGAGCACAAACCAAGCATGAAGTCCAAGGAATTGTCTGTAGACCTCCGAGACAGGATTGTCTCGAGGCACAAATCTGGGGAAGGGTACAGAAAAATATCTGCTGCTTTGAAGGTCCCAATGAGCACAGTGGCCTCCATCATCCATAAATGGAAGAAGTTTGGAACCACCAGGACTCTTCCTAGAGTTGGCCGGCCATCTAAACTGAGCGATCGGGGGAGAAGGGCACTAGTCAGGGAGGTGACCAAGAACCCGATGGTCACTCTGTCAGAGCTACAGCATTCCTCTGTGGAGAGAGGAGAATCTTCCAGAAGGACAACCATCTCTGCAGCAATCCACCAATCAGGCCTGTATGGTAGAGTGGCCAGACGGAAGCCAATCCTTAGTAAAAAGCACATGGCAGCCCGCCTAGAGTTTGCCAAAATGCACCTGAAGAACTCTCAGACCATGAGAGACAAAGATTGAACTCTTTGGCGTGAATGCCAGGCGTTCTGTTTGGAGGAAACCAGGAACCGCTCATCACCAGGCCAATACCATCCCTACAGTGAAGAATGGTGGTGGCAGCATCATGCTGTGGAGATGTTTTTTTAGCGGCAGGAACTGGGAGACTAGTCAGGATAGAGGGAAAGATGAATGCAGCAATGTACAGAGACATCCTGGATGAAAACCTGCTCCAGAGCGCTCTTGACCTCAGACTGGGGCGACTGTTCATCTTTCAGTAGGAAGTAGGACAACGACCCTAAGCACACAGCCATGATATCAAAGGAGTGGCTTCAGGACAACTCTGTGAATTTCCTTGAGTGGCCCAGCCAGAGCCCAGACTTGATCTTAATGAACATCTCTGGAGAGATCTGAAAATGGCTGTGCACAGATGCTTCCCATCAAACCTGATGGAGCTTGAGAGGTGCTGCAAAGAGGAATGGGCGAAACTGCCCAAAGATAGGTGTGCCAAGCTTGTGGCATCATATTCAAAAAGACTTGAGGCTGTAATTGCTGCCAAAGGTGCATCAACAAAGTATTGAGCAAAGGCTGTGAATACTTATTTACATGTGATTTCTTAGTTTTTTTTTTTTTTTTATTAAATTTGCAAAAATCTAAAAAAAAACGTTTTACACGTTGTCATTATGGGGTATTGTGTGTAGAATTTTTTGAGGAAAAAAATGAATTTATTCCGTTTTGGAATAAGGCTGTAACATAACAAAATGTGGAAAACGTGACATGCCGTGAATACTTTCCGGATGCACTGTAATTAGTCCCGGTATATTCAATATGATATGTCCAAATGTAGTCCTTCAAAGATGTAGTGAGGAGCTCTCTGTAGATGGATAACTTTATGGCTGTTTACCCGTCTTGTGGGATGTTGCAAATGCTGCTGAGTTCTGGCCGCTTGTTGACCCCTGGATACTTACCCTTCCTGGCTGGGCGAGATCCCGGGTGTGAGCCTAACTGGCTGTGGCCAGAGATAGTTCATTGTGGAAGTTGTGCTATCTGATCCCTGTTCCTGTATCTGCTATTTGGACACACGCTGTGACCCCAGACGGAGAGATCAAGATGGAGCACGGACACGCTGTCACTTTGATAAACGGCCAGATCAACCGCAGGTGCAGCATCAGTCCACAGCCAGTGAGGCTCACACCTGGGATCTCGACACACGGGGCCAGCGCATCAAGACACCACCGCGAACCTCCGGTAAGATAGCAGGAAGGAACCGCCGCATGGCCCCAGCACAGAGAGACCGGAGTCTCGCCCAACCAGGAAGGGTAAGTACCCAGGGGTCAACAAGCAGCCAGAACACAGCAGCATTTGCAACATCCCACAAGATGGGTAAGCAGCCATAAAGTTATCCATCTACAGAGAGCTCCTCGCTACATCTTTGAAGGACTACATTTGGACATATCATATTGAATATACCTGGACTAATTACGTCAACCATGCCCCTATCCTCACATCTCTGCATACCCCAACACGAATCACAGTTGTCCCTGTAATTCCTCCACATTCCCACACATCCACCCCCTTCCCTCTGTTATACATCATCCAAATGTTTTGTCCTGTTACATGTGATGTCTAACATTAACACACTGCAAGTCGGCTGCTACTCAGGGAAAATTAATACATGAATTTAAATTTAATACTATCAGATTACCATTATCAATTTTATGTTTCATGATAAAACTGAGATTTTAATAAATAGATAACTTCATTAATACATTCAGACTGCATTATTTTATTTCTAGGATTATATATAGGTTTGAGCGCCAAGGTATAACCTAAAATCTGTAAATCAACACCAGGACTGGTCCTGCCCAGACTTATTCTCTGTTTTGCTATAAAGCAAAGAATAAGACTGAACAGGAGCATCCATCTTGTACATCACATGACCTCTCCTGCACAATACACAGGGGTCACGCGGCACAACCAATCCGAGGAAAATAAAGAAGGGGGTGCCATGCATTGTGCACCTTAGTGGGCGACTGCTGTAAAATTAAGTATTTTCAGTATATTTGCCGGTGAGTACTATGTGGGGCATGTGTGAAAGTTTGAAGGGCATACGGGAGGTTTGAGAGGCATAAAAGTAGGTTTGAGGGTCAGGGACATACAAGGAGGTCTGATGAGCATGGGGGCATTTGGAATATTTAGAGAGCATGTAGGGAAGTCTTGTGGCATGTGGAGAGATCTGAGTGGCATGTGTCGGAGTTTTGGGGGTACATGTGGGTTTCGGGAGCTCGTAGGGGGGATGAAGGCAAATGGGACATTTTGTGGCAAGTGGCACATGGGGCAAGTGGGAGGTCTCAGTGGCATGTGGGGACATTTTGTAGCAATTGGGGGTGTGTGGATTTACTGCATACCAGAGCTAGTAAGGGCACTGTGGGAGAATTTTGGGATAAGTGACGTGAGAGGTAATTTTTGGGGCCATTTTATCATTCTTGAATTGAAGGGAAATGTGCAGCACTTTGGAGGAATGCTACCAGGTGACCCTGCAGTGAATGAGGCTGCCCCTCACTGAGCTATGCAGAACTATTTGTCACTCTTGAAATTATGCTAAATTGTTGGCAACTATGTTTGTGGTGAGATCCCTCCATCACGGTGCACTCAAAACAGCTGCAGGCTGTAACATGACATAAATACTCACCATAGTACATGACAGCTATTACTGGGATGCATGCGAGAGGTGCGCGGAGGGTAAGAAACTGGGAAGAATCTGTTTTAGGTTTGCCTGTCACTCATCCGTTGTAATCTTATGTAAACAAAGCAAAACATAGCCCTGGTTTCCACGGCAACATAGCTTCCAACAACAACCTATCAGTTAGATAAATGATCATTTATTTAGAGTTCCAGAAATTCCTGCAAATAATGCAATGTTCTTGCAGAGAAGGTGTTGCAGGTCAAAGACAGAAACTGATAACTATTTGAAATATTAGGGGCGCAGGGGTTGAACCAAGGTCAGTGGAATACATGTAGATACAATATTGTATATATAATATGGAAAAAAAAGGGCCTGATTCAGAGGCGCTCTCAAAAAGCAAGCGCTCGCTCTGAATCAGGGCGGACGCTTTTTTTTTATTTTACCAGGCCTCCTGGCCGCTCGCTAAGCTGTGGTAGGGTCTCGTCCGCCGCAAGCCCCAGTGAGCTTCCTCAAATAGAGCAGGAAGCTCACTACTGACATCACAAGTGATGTCATTAGGGCCGCCCACAAACGGCAGGCGTTCCTTCAGGAACGCCTCTGTTTGACAAGCCACCCCCCCTCCCTGCCCACAAAACGGGGCCATTTGTAGCGAGCTCCGGAGCGAGTAAATTTCTCACTCGCTACGGGGCTTGCGCATGCGTGCGCAGTGCCCCACCATTGACCCACTTGCGAACGGGTATGAATGAGGCCCATAATACAGAGCCCTTCTCTCACTTTTAAATTCAATTGTTCCTTAAGCTAAATAAGTTTCTGGTATGATCATAGGAGCCTGCTCTGTGGGGGCTTAAATGCCCCTATGTTGCCAGCAGTCATATCAATAGCACTTTTGACATCGGCATGCTGTGGGTCTTTGAGAGTGGTGTGCGTGACATAGCCAGACCCTCCTGCCACAGGCGGCTCACCTCTTCCTGGAGCCTGGCCGATGACACGGCAGCACATGATTGGAACACCCGCTGACATCACTGCTGTGTCTCCCCGCTCCCAGGTCCGCAGCGGGGAAGAGTGTCAGCCAATCCCTGAGATTACAGTCACTGCAAATGCGTTGGAGCCGCCTATGGTGTATGGGGAGAGGGGACAGTCGTCAGCGGGTACTCCAACAAAAAAAAAAAAAAGGACAACAAATTCAAAATAAATGTTGCAAAAAAAAAAAGAAAAAGAACACATTAATTTACTCGCCCCATACAATGTGGGAAAGTGTCTTACGGTGTGAACTTTTCGACCTCAATACTAAAAGATGCGTTACACACAATGACAGTGCAGCTCATCACACAATGAACACTGCAACTACCATGGGGATGGCAGAGACGTGCTTTAGGGCAAGGGGCACTAGTCACGATAGAAGGTATAATAAATAGCTCCAAATTTAAAGATATGTTGGCACTAAAGCCACTGTACTGTCAGAAAGCTGATGATGAAGAGGAACTGCCCCTTCCAACATGAGACGGACCCATCCCAAGCTCATATCCAAGCCGATCGAGAAATGGCTGCAGAGAAGAAAGATGTTACTTGCCCTTCTGCCTTCTACAATAAATCTAAGGACTGATGAAGCTGTACCACGTGTGGACTCACCACCACTAGCACCAACACCTGCGTTACACAAACCATCAGCATATTGGCCAATACAAGTGTACCCGGGTTCATCTCCGTATCTGGAGGACTACTGCACCAAGCACAATCCGCTACGCATGTTTGTGACAGTACTCTCTGCTATTACTTTCTGCTGTCACCCTTAGGCTAATGGAGGTTTCCGTAGGGCTAATTTGGGGATATGTGCGACTTCCGCTCACTGTTTTTCCTCCAAAGCCATAAACGTTATCATTAGTGTCAGCATGTGCGCCAGCCCCAGATCCGTCAGAAGTGCACGTGCGACTCCGAATTGCACGGAACTCTGGCTACACGCCCGCAAATCTGCATTGTTGCCACCCTAGTCCCCGCCCGAAATCCAGCAAAAATCTGTCCAATTCAGAATCGGACAGCGAGATGCAAAAATGCGTAAAGTCGCTTCTGTGTGTGCGCTATACTCTAAAATGCGCTATTTGCATGCAAAGATAGAGTCCCATTCAGAATAAGCCCCTTAGTGAAATCAGTGGGACTGTGTGCACAGGAGAGATACTCACCTTCCTGTACTAGTAGTTGCTCCTCTCTGTAATATAAACTATAATTGAACTCGTCCCCGCCCTGGATACTATGCTGGTTCCACCACCCTGGCAACTGGCTCAGTAATCTGTTTCCACACAATCCCTAGCACAAATCTCTTCTGATAATTAGCCAAATTATTTCAAGAGTTACATAAAGAATTAGAAGATCTATATTTCTCATTTTGTGGGTTCACAAGAGGTTGTCATGACTCAATCCATTCCTGGGTGAAAGAGAGGAGAAGTTCAAGCTGCTCCATTCTGATGAAATGATATATAAAAAATGGCAAAATACCCAAATATGAGAGGACATCTGATAATATACACTGTGAATTCGACATAAGGTATGGGCACCATTTTAGATCCAAAATGACAGTATGGGAGGGCAAACATGGCCACCAATCCTCATGGACACCTATAAGGACCTATCCAGTATCATTTAAATCAAAACTGGTGGAAAATGTGCTCAGACAATAACTGTGATGCACGAGATGGCACCTATAGAATCTGGCTACTGTACCCAAGCACAGGACAGCTGGATCAGTCACAGGTGGCACAAAATTTGAAGTACTCTTTTCTGCTTCACTGGGGCGCAGAGTGGCGGGATAGGCCTGTGAATTTTTTAGAATACTGGGCAATGGCATCACCTACCTTGGTGACACCTGGTGCGGACTTCGGAAAGGATAGTAGTGCACGGGTAAATAAGTGGCCAAGGCCTAGCGGGTAGGGGGTGTGGCCTCAAAGCCTGCAGATCATTCCATGTTAGCAGACCACCACTGTTAACCCTGTGCATACCACTGCTGTTAACTCTGTGCAGACCACTGAACCACTGCTTGCAACTCTGTGCATAGCACTGAACCAATGCTGTTCACCCTGTGTATACAGCTGTTCCTATTAACCCAGCATCCAGGTTAAGGACATCTGTGTGGAATGACCATCCATCTCATATTTTGCTGACACCTATTGCAAACCACACAGGTTCCACCAATGGGTTGGGTACAGGATCCCGTTAGTCGGCATCCCGACAGTCAGAATCCCGATGCCTGCAGGTAAGTCTCCTAACCTACCTTTCCTGCAGCCTAACCCTAACCACCTCCCTAGTGCAGGGGTGGGCAATAAGCGGTCCTCCAGCTGTTGTTGAACTACACATCGCAACATGCACTGCAACAGTTTTAGCATGGCCAAATGGCAAAACTGAGGCAGGGCATGCTGGGACGTAGAGTTCTACAACAGCTGGGGGGCCGCTAATTGGCCACCCCTACCCTAGTGCCTAACCCTCCCCCTAATATTCACCATTAGGATGCCGGCGGTCGGGATTCCGACTGCTGTCGGGATTGTGGCGCAGTTATACTGAGCACCGGCATTCCGACCACCGGAATGGTAACTACATCCCCCCACCAATAGATTACACCAATAATTAAGCCCTTTGGATGAAAAGGTGTCTGCCATGAAGATACAGAAGGTTACGCCTTGGGCTAATTTGAGGAACCAGTCATCCCCCTCTAGTAAATGTCCATCAGGCGTCAGCTTTGAACTTTAAACTACCTGAATATGAGTAAGGATGTTTACAAAAAAAAAACCTGGTGCAATGTGATTGTCAGGGTGGTGTGTAACAGCCTGAACATGTTCCAAAGCCTGAATCCTATAATGTCTCTTTGTCTTTCCAATATATTCAACCCCCACCCACATTCATCTAAATGACATATAGTGTGTTGCAATCATGAGTGATGTTATTTATCTAACTTCACTATAACCTCTCTCGTGAATTACAACACAGCCTGTAATTTATATAAATGTGGGTGGGGTTGAACTATATCGGAATGGCAAAGAGGCATCTTAGGAATCGCATATTACAACACATTTCGGAATATTAAATAAAAAACTAACAGTCACAGTTGTACTTTTTTTTGTTTAAACAGCACAACTCGAATCCAGACAAATACAATGAACGTGGGGGGTTACCAAGAAGGAAAACTCAGCTCTCCAAGTGAAAACATTGGTGACCAGGTCAGGCCAAGGGGCGATGTAGGCGATATTGGATATGTGCCACACTTACGGCAGCCCCAACATCATGGAGTTTTGTACGCAGCCCAATGGTGCTGCAAACACACATACGTTATTTTGAGGCATTAGCGGAGCAATTTGGCGTGCCGTTGTTGGCGTTTTCCCGGCATAGAGGCCATTGCCTGCAATTGATTTAACCTCTAATTTCACATAGAATCCGACACCACCAACGCAGCCCCTGTTCTCAATTTATCTTAGCCAAAAGGGAGGATGTACTGACCCAAAACTAGGACGCATCGCTTCCCAAATGGCTGCAGTAATAAGAGCAGACGTATAAAGTGGAGGGGACAAAGGATGTGGCCGGGGGAGTCATTTGCCCATTTTCATAGCGTTTAATTTCAGGCTAAACGTGTGTTTATCCCAAGCATGGGAACGGGGTCATAAACTCACAGGGCTCCCGCAAACAATTCACCAATTTACTAATGATAATAATGATTAACTAAAGACCCCCATACATCAGCAAGTGAGTGCAGCAAATGTGCAATTTGCAATCGATTGTGTATAAAAATCTTTCCCTTTTTCAATCGATTGCAGATTTGTCACAATCAATTGTGTATAAAAATCTTTCCCTTTTTCAATCGATTGTGACAAATCTGCAATCGATTGAAAAAGGGAAAGATTTTTATACACAATCGATTGCAAATTGCACGATTGCTGCAATCAATTGCTGATGTATGGGGGCCTTAAGATTAGAGAATTTCCTTTACAAGAGTATTCATTATAAATACCTTTGCTTGTCTCGTTTTATAAGCTGTCCCGCTAATGACCACCCTATGCCCCAGAGGCGCATATTCAACACCATTGCGTGCAATCTTCTAAATATTTATATACTGATGTCCAATTTGTTACTAGTTTTCTTGAGGCTTGGGTATGAGGGAAACACCTGACCCTGGTATAAGATGGTATATATTTAGAATAAGAAAATATCCAGGTGCACTATGTTAATGAAAGTGCTCCTGCTGGTATTATCTATATACCATGAGGATACATACAATGAGATCTGAGTACTCTCCAATGTGCTTTAGGGAAATTGGAATCAGGCTTAAATGGTGGAGTTGCCCAATAATTCATATTATGTGAGAATGAAGCTGAGCTTCTGTTGAACTCTAATATACATTGTATCTTGGTCCTTGACATTTGGAAGACCCTCCTGAATAATCCATTTGGAGGCCATGTGAAGAAATGCATTTTCCCCAATATCACTTCCCATGGGCAAAGCTATTTCTAATGTATAATCTAGAACAGGGGTGGCCAAACTCAGTCCTCAAGGAGAGGTTTTCCAGTCCACCTGTGGGTCTTTTAAAATGTGTCGGTTAGTAGGGAATACACCTGGGCACCAGCTAGGTGATCTGGAAAATATCAACGTTTAGGCTTGGCCACCACTGTTGTAGATTAGGGAACAGTGGTCTGCACCAAATGTTGTTATTTTGGGCTCTTTTTATTATTTTAATTATCGGGGTCTGAGCGGACCCCAATAGTTAACACTCCAAATCGCCACGAGCGCCGAAGCAATTCATCATCGCTCCGGCGAAGCCATCTGTTCAAAAAAAAATCAGTTTTCTTCCCCAAATCTTTTCACTGCTCCTTTCGGAGCAGTGAATCTTTTCACAACTTCTTTCAGAGCAGTGAAACTAGTGCGCCGCGCACAAAAGCCCCGATGTTCGGCGGAAGGAGCCGGATAGGGGCTAAAGGATCCGTCTTCGTAACACAGGACTCCTTCTGGTTGCGGGAGCAAACGCCATCTAAAGATAGCGAAAGCTCCCGCAGTCAAGCTCCGAAAATACTCTGTTTTCAGAGCTTGATGAATTTCTGCATGAAGCACGTCTATTACTTTGGGTATTTCGTGTTCGATTTTGACATGGGCATCCAAAACCGAACAAGAGATCACTAGTCAAAATTGAACCACATCCAATTCGATTTAAAAAAAAAAAAAAAAAAAAAAGTCTTGCGAAATCGAATTTTTGTAAATGTGGGAATTTGACAGCGATCTCTACATTTGATTTGATTCATTTTCAGGTGAGCTAAATCGATCATAAAATCAAATGCAAAATCAAAATTTAATAAATATATCTTAGTGTTGTTGTTTATATGAGATTTTGGCTTAATCAAAATGGCTGTTGGTCTTATTTTCTTGGCTCTGGTGTATTGTTGTCAGGAATGGTTTGGCTCTAGTGTTTTTCTGTAACTTTAAAAAGATGTTAGGACATTTATTTTGTCAAGCTATATGAATTTAAAAGTATTATATAAATTTGGTAGGATGATCAAGATGGATTTATGCAAAGTAACTTTTTTTATAGGCAAAACCAAGTTGGTTTTACTATATACTGTATACAAAAAAAACCACTTTTAATCTAGCTGTAAAATCATCACTTCTGTAACATTGGAACTTAGGGCCTGATTCAGAGCCGGACGCTATTTGCGCTCGCTCGTTCATTAAAAAGGGGTGGCTATTCAAATGAACCGTTCGCACTTTGCGGTCTGTTGACGCCTCTATGTCTGAACGAGCGATCAAAACTTGTGGTCATAATTTTGAAAAAGACGCCCCCTGGCCGCTCGCACCATACGTCATGTCCGCTATTTAATAGATTAATCGAGTACATCGAACAGCGTATGAACTGCTCGCTATTCTTGTGGTTGGATTTTCCTACCACAATCTAGCGAGCAGTTCTGACTATAAAATAACCCAGTGACGTGGTCAATGACGCTACTGTATTAATTATGCACACCCATAAAACGCCCGTTTTGACCTTTAAGCACGTCTGCGTTCTAATCTCCACTCCCCGTTTTCAAGCACCTTCCCATTACCACCCACATATGCCTCCTCCTGTCACTCAAAATAGCAGGCATTCGCTATTTAGCAAACAAACGATTTTCGGCCGCACTGACTGGTTCGCGCATGCGTATTAAAATCCATACGCATGCGCAGTTGTGCGAATATCGGTCGGAACGAACGAGTGGCCGCTTACGAGCGGCTCTGAATCAGGCCCTTATTTCCCCCACCATGTCCCAACAGCAGCAGTCTTTACCTGAAACCTTTATTAAAGTACACCTATTCAATATGTATAATGTACTATTCTATTACAGGAAGATTTTGAGGGATTGCTCTAGATAAAAGCACTCACAAGAAAATGCATTAAAAAATTCCCAAATAAATGAAAAAAAAACTATATATTTAAATTCTTATTAAAATAATGTAAATTAAGCAAAACAAAAAAAGAAGACTTTTCTGGGTAGTCTAATATTTAAAAAAAATAAGAATTGCTGACAGCAAACACAGGGCCTGATCCAGACCCACTCGCAAGCGCATAGTGCTCACAAGCGGGTCAATGGTGGCTCAGTGCGTGCGCAGTGCGTGTGCGCAAAAAGCACTCACTCCACTGCTCACTACAAAAGGGGCGGCTGTCGATGTTGATTGACAGCTCGCCCCGTTTTGTAGGCGTGGCGGGGTGGGTGGCTTCATAAACGAAGGTGTTCCCAAGCGAATGCCTGCCGTTTGTGGGCGCCCCCACTGACATCACCGGTGATGTCAGTGGGAGAGCTTCCGACTCTATTAGAGGCCGCTCCAAAAAAAAAAATGCCCTGATTCAGAACGAGCGCTCTTTCAGAGCGCCCGGCTCTGAATCAGGGCCACAGTTCAAAATTCAGAAACTGGGTCTGGTCATAGAGGTTTAAATCACCACCAGTCTTAAAGGAGTTAAGAAGGGCAACTGATACCTGTAATTTTATTTTTTACTAATTTAACAAAGAACGGTAACTGTTGTGAGTGTGCAAACCCTTTCAAAATAGACAAATTACGTAGTCTATAGAAAATGTGGTCAGATCTGCCTAGCACAATGGCGAAAAAAATAATTGAAACCGTGAACACTTCCAGATTCTTTCTATAAATTAGGTGCGGTTGGCACTGCCGATCAGCAACATTCATGGCATTTAATATACTATAGGTACAGAGCCAGCCCCAACCATACAGAGTGAGTTTCCAAGGTATACTCAGGAATAATTAGTACCACCTGTAGCTCTATTATTAGTCAATTAACACACCTGTGCTCCAGCGAAACGATCTGTAAAACATGCAGTTTTATGGTTCCATGAGGACCGGGTTTGAGAAACACTGCCATAGATGAAACCTACCTGTGGGTCAAAGACTTTGCCACATCCCCAAGTGCAGCCTGATGTGATTGATCAGTTTGTATTTGGCTGCTTTGCCCCTCCTGGCGCACTCCTCCCAGGAGCAGGTGTTATTATTCTGCTCCCCAGATACATGTGTTACACTTCCATGTCTTACCAGCTCACACATGGTGCAGCTTTTACTGGGGTTACTGAGCTGTTCAGTCATCCACTTGCAGATGATCTCCTGCTTGATACTTTGCTGCCTCATGTGCCTGAAGAAGGCCCCCTGGTGGTGGGGTGGGGATGATGGTGACTTACTATATTCATTGGACCATACTGGTTATGTAGTTGAGCAGAAGTATAGGGGTCTCTTCGGGGATTGGCCACCTGCTGGCACTGCTCTGCCCCCAAGAACACCGAGCTGGGCATCCCCAGCATCATCCGTTCACCTTGTGCATTTTGTTAAATGCAGAGTGGTGCGCATGGATCCTGGGGCACAGCAGGTGGCTCTGTGGGTGCTCCCTATGCGGTAGCCGATGAGGATGGGGGGTGGTGATGAGCGCTTCCTGCTGGGGGCACAAACTAGCCATATTGACCCCCTGCCTCATCTACAAAACTCTGTCCACACAATAAAAAAAAAATGCAGTGGGCTTTTGTAGACTGCAGCACCCGCTGGCTGAATCAATGCCACCCTAGACATTTACCTACGCCTAGGGCTGGCTCTGTATGATTGAGAGCTCTCCCTGAATTGAATTGGCTGCAGCTCCTGTCCAATCCTGTCCCATGTGCACTACTATCTGCCGACACAGCAGTTTCAAATGACCCATCTCATTGTGATCTTCAGTGCTGAAAGCTCTCTTTTATGTCAGCACATCCATCAGAATAAAGCTAGAGGATGCATGTGTATTTATCCGGTAAGAGATCCATTCAGCACATGGCACTGTCAGTCTGGCATAGACTTATTTAAACCAGTTCATTTCCTAGAAATAAAAACAGCCCAGTGAGCCAAGCAGAGTACTGGGAAAGAAGTGAGAACAGGGTGAAACCACTTTAAACGTGGCATACAAGTCAAAACAGGCCACTTTGCCCTTTCCCATTCACAACAAGCAGGTGTCAGGACTGATTATTACTGCCAGGGCTATGGGAGGTACAAGATCTGCCTTCCAAACAGCTGGCAGTGTTGGCACATGCCTGGAAATATCTCTGGTGCATTGGGAAATAAGCAGAAAGAGCCCTAGGGGTGTTCAGGTGATTTATTATCCTTGCCCCCGTGCACATCACAGCAGCATGCCGCAAGACTGTACAAGACCAACAGCAGCCAGCAAAAAGTTCTAAAGTACAGGTCCAGTGCAGATAGTAATGAGCCCGCACAACTCTCTGCAAACAGACAGTACAGGGGGAACTAGCACTTATATCCTGCAGTACAATTATTATTATTATTATTATTTTTGAAACATGATCAAAGCTGTATTTAGACTCAGGGAAGTTTTCGAATTCATCTGCAATTACAGTTAAGCCATAAATTATTAAAGTTTGTTTTAATTCGGACAGCTTGTAGATGTGGGTGCCTATGTAATAGGGTGCGAGCTGCAGCCGCGGCGGGAACACCTGCGAGTCTTCCCGGTATTTTTAAAGCGCCAAATATTTTAACGCTAAAACCAAATCTTACAAAACAAATGACAGACGGATTAAGAAGTGATATTTGTACAACCGCATCCGTGTCTGTTTCATTTGAAAGCACCAAACCACACGTGTTTTCCAGCAAACCCCTATTTAGTACAGCTGGAGCGCATGATAAAACAGTGCGAAACGTCCATTGTTGGTAGTGTTTTGCTGTTGTTATGTACACTGCTTGGTTAGATGGCATCTGCCATCCTGCCAGGCAAACAACTGCATAAACAGGAGGAGAGGATCCCTACTGCCCTGAAATCATTAACCAGCGCTATACAGCATGGACAAGCATGGAGTCCTAATGCCAGCACTAAAAGCTTGGGTTCAATTACATGAAATCCGGGAGACTATGGGCAGAGGGGGCTCCTCTGCTAGAGTGGACGCCAACACCAAGCTAGACACCTTTATCAATATTACCATATAAAAATGTGCATACAGCAGTGGGTCTGATATTACGTTGTCCGAATATGTCCACACCTAGCGATTTTCGCACGCTGGATACACATATTTGTAAACCTATGCGAGATTCAGAATCTGACGCATCTCAGATGATTTTCCGCAGGGCGTTTCTCGGTGCTAACTGGGCAGCAACAATGCATTCATTACCAGTTATTTATATAGCGCACACATATACCACAGCGCTTTACAGAGAATATCTGGCCAATCACATCAGTCCCTGCCCCAGTGGAGCTTACAATCTATATTCCCTATCACATACACACTAGGGTTAATTTTGTTAGGAGCCAATTAACTTACCAGTATATTTTTGGAGTGTGGGAGGAAACCGGAGTACCCGGAGGAAACCCACGCAAGCACAGGGAGAATATACAAACTCCAGTGTTAGGGCCTTAGTGGGAATTGAACCCAGGACCTCAGTGCTGTGAGGCAGTAATGCTAACCATTACACCGTCTGTGCTGCCCCATGCAAAGGCATGCAAGAGAAATGTCATGTGGGTGTATTTGTGCTTGTCCCGTGCGTGAAGCCAGAATTATCTGCGCTGAGTCAGGCACGCCTGCACAGATGCATACAACTCAGAACATGCAGATAGCTGCATTAGCATGCCGTACGTAGCGCACATTCGGAGTTGCATTCACATTACGTGGTCTCAGAATCAGGCCTAATGGCGGTTTATTAAAGGAGTTCTATGCCGAAATCTATAAAGTCAGTGCCTTTTTACCCTTTAATATGTTAGGAATGTAGAGGACACAGATGCGGTTTGTCACCAAAGACAGCTGACACAAAAATAATTTGTAACAAATTATATTTTCAGGCTACAGATGAAACATGACGACAAGGACAAAATAGGTTCTAAAAAAACCAAAAAACCCGCACGCCTTAGCAACGTCGGTCAATGGAAACAATCAGTGCAGGCCACGGCCCGTTTCCATGGTTACAGAGGTTGCTGAAAAGCCTCCATTTTTACAAACATACATGTCAGACAGCAGATTATACGTGTTAAGCAGGTTATTCAGACACAATTATGAAGAGATTTATGCCCTCATTCTGATTTCCTGATACAAACAGGAAACATTTGTGTTTTAAACTAACGCCTTCATATTTTAGATGACTTTAATCATTTAGGAGCATTAATGCATTTAGATGAAGCAGGTCATTTCCATGGTATTTTATGACCGCTATCAATACCAAGATGATTATAGCGCATAATCACATGTAAATAAACCAATCAGAAACGAAGATGATAAAAGGTTACAGTCGGGGTATAAAGTGTACATATTGACCGTCAAATTGTTTACATGCTGGACACCAGCAGCAGTCCGCCTGTGCCGGTATACCGACATAATTAAAAAGCAGCTTAAAATAATTTTACCTGTGTCGGCAGTATAACTAAACATGCTGGTAAGGCATGGTGTCGGCGTACTGGTGCGCATCTCTAGCTTACCAACATTATGCATGTCAAACAAACGTACGTATCCCACAGGCTGGTATAAATATAAATATGCAGCAGAAAGTACACCAGTATAAAAGTTAAAAATTATAAGGAATATTAAAACATTCGCTGCAATATTTCTTTATATTCAATATTACTTACGAATGCATTATTGCTACACATTTTTATCTATCTTGTTTTTTCTTAGTTGATTTTATATATAAATACAATTCATATATTTATACCTGCCTGGAACCTTTTATCATCTTAATTTATAAAAGGTTTCGCTGTTAATTCAATTCCCCCCTAAGTACTGTAAGCATCCTGGTATTTATTATATTTGCATATTTTGGAAGGTTTGTAGTATTCCCCTCACTTACCTTGCAGCATTATTCGTATGTTGTAAGAACCCTGCTCTCGCCCCGCGCGCAGACACAGGGCACTATGAGGTTTATGTATCAAGCAGTGAAACGCGTGGAGAAGTGTATCAGAGAAGTTGCCCATAGCAACCAATCAGATTTGAAGTAGCATTTATCAAGTACAGTCTAAAAAATTATAGTAAGAACTGATTGGTTGCTATGGGCAACTTCTCCTCTGGTCCACTTCTCTATGCTTTTCACTGCTTGATACATAAACCCCTATATTTTTTTATGGCAGCCCACCCACCTTCGGAAAATGTCTATTTACCATAGAGCAGTGTAATATTGTCTGGTGATCACCAGACAATGGGCCGTATTCAATTAGAGGCAATAAGTGCCGTTTGGTGAAAAGTTTACGCGTATTTGGACTTTTGTCCTGTTTTCAAAGTATCTCCATATTCAATTCCAGGACGATTTTGCCTAAGCGGAAACTCAATGCAATGTAATAGGCGCAAAAGATTCGCCTAAGAATAGCAGGAGAAAATAAGTGCAATATCTTTATTTTGGGGTGCAAACGTGGGGAAACCACCCAGAACCCTTGGGACAGCCCCCAAAGGACAAATCAGCAAAAAAAAAAAAAAAAATTACCTCAGAACACCCCAAAAAAAAGTGCTTTCATTTTGGGGGCGAACAAGTGGGGTGAAAATTATAAAAACTAGCAACAGACACTTATTGGGGGGCTGTAAGGAGGGGCCAAGTGTTTTTGGGATTGCAGGTGCATGCGCGGGTGGTTTTTCACGTTTTTAAAAAATTCACTTTAGAGATATAAAAATATGCTAGCACCCATTTTCAAGTACCCCAAATGTGACAGGACTACTTATTTTCACCAAAAAATACAGATTTATGCCATTCTTCACCACTTGTGCAAAGACGCTAATAAGAAGCAATTTAAACTACTGAAGTACCCCAAACACTGTTATTAGGGATATTAGTACACATCTACATTGATTCCCTATATTAGTGCATCTTTTTTTGAGGTACATACTGATTTCCCCACTTGTGACAGTACTTTCTGCCTGTTCCTCATTCGCCGCTTGTCGTTTTCACGTCGTTTGGAATTGAATAGGGCGAAAAGCGGGGTCGCACACCAAAAGTTTTCGCGCCTGAAACTGGCGATGTAGGCGGAAAGTCGGACAGGCGAAACCTTTCCGACTTTTCGCGTATAATTGAATACGGCCCTATATTTGAAAAGGGGACTCGCCTCTTTAGTATGTGGCGACCCCACATTTACAGTAGGAATATTGGGCATCATAGGGCACGTAGCGTCCTCCTGCCAATATACAAAAAATGTCTATGTAATAGTTTCTTATGCCCACCAAACAATACCTACTAGTGGGCCACATCATTTGAAAGTGGGGACTCCCCGATTTTAAATATGGGTGCCCACATGGTTGCAGCCGTCATTATGGGAGGTGATAGAGCAGGTGAAATGTCGACATTAGGGTTATGCTGCAGGCGATGGGGTTAGTGATTTGGGGAGACATACTCACCAGTACGCCAGTTGATTGGAGGTCTGGCACGGAAGTCAGTCACATGATCACTGAGGACATGGAGGATGCCAGGGAATCCGCTGCAGCTGGTGGGAGCAGGTAAGTCACTGCTGGGCCACCAAGGACGATCTGTGACATTCTAACATGACGACATTTCATCACTGTTTACATGATGAACGCTGGCATAGCATACCCATCTCTCATTCTATACATAGAAGTAAAATTATGTTTTTTACGGCTATTTAGGATTTAAATCTCTTCACAGGCCGACTGTAGACCACCAACGAGTAAAATAATTTGAACGACTTATAGGGGTATTCAATATGAAGCGAAAACTCAGTTTCTGCCATGTTTTCGCTCGGATGACGTCATTTTCACCGCTTTTACTTTTACACCGTATTCAATTTGAAAACTTTTCGCCGGTGCGAAAAGTATATTGCATTCGACCCTGCGAAAAAGTATCACCAAAGAATGGGTGGCGAAAAAAAGTGCAGAATTGGGGTTTTGGGGTGCAACATTTTGGAAACCACCCTACAACCTTCAGACAGTCCCCCAAAGGTAAACTGTGTCAACTTTTTTAAAAAATACCTCAGAAGACCCTAAAAAAAGCACTTTCATTTTGGGGGCAAAAAACAATAGTTGGGGGTTACAAAATTAAAAGCTAGCAAACTACAATCTAGGGGGATCCCCAAGTATGCCCCAGGTGTTTTTTTCATTGCAGGTGTTTGTGGCAGGTAGATTTTTCACATTTTTTAAAAGTTCTCTTTAGCAACTTTTAAATATGCTCACCCCCATTTTCAAGTACCCCAAATTTGCTGGGACTACTTATTTTCTGCAAAAAAAACTAAATACTATTCTTCACCACCTTCCCAAATCTCCAAAATAGCAGCTATCGAGCCCATTTAAAGACCCCAAAAACCTTCAGCAGGGTAATCGGGGGTATCCGGAGTGATCCCCCATGTCAGAGCATCTTTTTGGGGGTCTTAGGGTGATTTCCCCAAAAATCAGCAAAGTTTTTGCTGATTTCACTTCCGCCGGGTGCAGTTTTCGACGATTTCATATTGAATACGGGTATAAGCGGGGGCACGCGCGATACTTTTTCGCCGGCAAAAGCTCCAATGTGCGCCGAAAACTTCGGCACGCATAGACAGCGAAGTTAACGTTTCATGTTGAATACCCCTGATAATCTTTGCTACACTTTGCATTGGCAAAGACAAATCCTCTCCCGCAGTCTAGCATGTCATTCACCGAAAGGAAACCAAATTAGATCAGGCATGCGAGAACGCATAGGAGTAAATGGCAGGCAGAAAAACACTACTCAGAAATAATATTGTTCTGAGTTACAAGTGTACTGAACATATATAGGAGTACGAACATTTAAAATATATCCTTCGGTGACATGACTCATAGTGAGCGTGTTCCATGACAGAATGTTAAACTATAGAACACCTGGAAATGAAGAGAAAAATGTAAACTTGTTATAAAGAACAAGATACCACATACAGTAACCAATATTAGATACTTTACTGTAACAAATCATATGTCTGCGGTACTGCCAGCAGCCTTGTGCTTTTTAATAGTCACGAAAAGCCTCGCAGCTTCTCATTTTTTAACCATTTCAACAGCGAGCCATGGTGGCGGAAGTTCCGTTTGTTCCGAACAGAACATAATTTCGCACAGCGCATAATTCTTTGTTCATGACAGAGCCCTAGATATCCACCAACCTGCAAAGTCTGACTGGAGTTACAGAGAACCGCACGTTCTAGATGCACTTTGTGCAACGTCGAACAAAGGGCCTGATTCAGACCCGCTCGCAAGCGCTGAGCGCTTGCAACCGGGTTGATGTTTGCCCACTGGGCATGCGCACGACGGAGCCGGCTCAGTCGTGCGCATGTGCGAGACCCGGCTAGCGACAGGTGCTCAGTCGCTCCGGGTCTCGCACCAAAGGGGGCAAACTGTCGATGGTGATTGACAGCTCGCCCCGTTTGGTAGGCGGGCAGGGGGGTGGCTGGCTAAACGGAGGCGTTCCCGAAGGAATGCCTGCCGTTTGGGGGTGGCCCACTGACATCACCAGTGAGGTCAGTGGGAGAGCTTTCGGCTCTATTAGAGCCAGAAGGTCTCTGGGGCTTGCGGCCACGAGACCCTACCACATGGGTCTTGTCGCAAGCCCGATGGTCGCAGTGATCTTGACCATCGTGACCATCAACCTGGCCGCTCGCAATAGCTGTGGGTGGTCACCCACAGCTATGCGAGCGGCCAGGAGGCCGAACAAAAAAAAACCGCCCTGATTCAGAGCGAGCGCTCATTCAGAGCGTCCGTCTCTGAATCAGGCCCAAAGTTTCAACCGCAGAGTAGTGCTATATGTGATAGACTGCCCTCATGTTCCCCTATTCTCAAGATTAAATTAAACTCCAAATGAGGTTAAACCAACTACTGTGTGAACAAAACTTAATTTATTATAATGAGCGCTTTTGCAATGACATTTAATTTTATTTATTTTACACAGAGTGCCTCTTCAGATTTTTGCGTTGTGCAGCTACATCTGGACATGCACACGTGGCACTCGCACACTAACTGAGCAACAACTGAATTGCTCTGTCGGGCACCCAAAAGAAATAGCCGCAGTAAAACCAATAGAATCACCCACATAAAGCTCAGTTATATTCTGTTATTTCCACTTGCAGGGAACAACTTCCCTTCCAGTGAGGAACTGGGCAGGATTAAGGTACCCCGTCTCTTTGTATGTGAACTGCAAGAGGCATGCCTGCTCAGCAAATTCCTATGGCGCCCTTGTACTAGGAACATCTAGAAAACCTACACTCAGATAGATGGAACAAACCGTGTGGGAAACATTTGAAGCAGAAATACAGAGGATGCAGTCAGGAAGCCGACTGCCGGGTCCCCGACTGTCTAATCCTGGCAGGGGTCTAATGACAGGTGTCGAAATCCTGAGGGGCTCCCGGGGGGGGGGGTTAGGCACTTCCCCGGGAGACTTCGGTTTAGGCTGCGGGGAGGGGGGGGGGGGGTTTAGGGTTAGGCACTTGGGGGGGTTAGGCAATAGTTAAGATACTTGCCTATCGGGATCTTCACTGCCGGTCTTCCAGCGTCGGGATTTGGACCACCGGCAGTATTTCATACCGATTCCAAATACAGATATTATTAGAAAGTTAATCAATGTTCTCAAGCACTGTACACTCCAGGCCCATTTGTACAAGAGTTTCCCTTATAAAGAAATTGTATCAACTGAACCAACAACTGTAAACACTTTTCCCATGTGATGGAATCTTCTATGCTCATGGGTTTGAATGATACTGTGCAGATACTAGTAGCTAGGGCTAAGAATTCCTGCGGTAAGAGGAATATTATTATAGAATGATGAATAACGTGCATAGGAAAATCCACACAAAAAGTTTGTCTTTGACATTACAGGATAGGCCGTGTGTAAAATTTAAAAGGCCTACTTACAAGCGTACGCTATATTCTAACAGTGTATGTAGGTGGTCATATTGCGGACTAAAAGCCAAATTCAATTAATTGAACGGGGTGATAAAGTTTGTGGCTACCACCCTAACGCCTGGGGCTATTCAATGCCAGACCCTTTTTCACCCCCCATTAAATGCAATAATCCATGATAAGTTCACACACCAATGCCTTAACTAGTGTGTTCATGGGTGCTGCAGCCCTGTTATCTGGGATTTGTTTTTCGGGTTTTATCAGACCCCCAAAAAATAAAGTGCAGCCTGCGTGCTGCCTTTGGGGCTAATTGAATAGCCTCGGCGGATCAATTGGCACACGGTAAATAACCGCAACTAATTGAATCCCTCCCCTAAACAAACTTTTTGGTAATTCAATATATTGAGACTATGGGGTAAATTTACTAAGAACCGTGTTTGGACCGAGATTGCCCGAGTTTAAACACTCATAGCATCGCTGAAACACGGGAGAGTTTGGGCAGCTGGATCACTCAAATGTACAAAGAATCGTCTTTTGCTGAATCAGGTTTTTCAATGGTGTATGTCAGGGGTAGCCTGGTCCTCGAGAGCTACCAACAGTGCTATTTTCTAGGTCTCCTCACAGAATCACAAGTGAAATTATTAGCTCCACCTGTGGATCTTTTGAAATATGTCAGTGAGTAATGACTACACCTGTGCACTTAGATGTCTGGAAAAAGTGAACTGTTCGCAGCGCTCAACGACCAAGGTTGGCTACCCCTGGTGTATGTGATCGGGTTTCTGGCACCTGTAGTCCCACTGTAAAAAAAAAAACAATAGTAGACATATTAATCCCACTATTGCCCCTGCACCCACCGGCCAGGGGTGCAGGGAAGAGCCTGGGGCTTCAGCCTAAGGAGGGGGAGGAGGGGGAGAGGGGGGGGGGTTAGTCTATTTGAAACTTCCATTTAGGACAGATTCTTGGCAAATTCCTGAGTTGTATTCCTGGCTATGAAAAGTACCTGCGAGTTTGGCCAATGGTATATTTATGTCTATTTGTGTTTTCACCAGTGTTTTAAAGAGTTTTTCATGATTTCTCACCCAAGTTTGCCTTTGGACATTTTTTGAACTCTGAAATCTACTAAACACACCCATGAGTGCAAGCTCGACCAAACACAGAGCTTAGTAAATTTACCCCACGGAATAAAGTTCTTATGTTGGAAGGGGTGGAGCTGTAAAGTTAGTAAGGAGCGTATAGTGAATTCTTAACCAGGCTCACCAGAAAGGCCAGCGAATCTCACAGAAACAGAGCAAGATGTCTGTGTACAGGTGTGTTTGAACGGGTACAATTTTAGGACCATTGTCCTTTTAAACAACTTTTTTTTTTCTAGCAAGTAGAAACATTTAACATAATAATGGTGGCTGACTCAGAGCACAAAAGGCACGTCAGTGGCGTACATGTACAGATCACAACTGAACTGCTTCCTATATTCAAACGCCATACGATGGGTGTCAGACTTACACTAGTCACTAGGAAACGTGCTTGTAGGACACCTGATATCAGACACACAAGAAAGGAAACTGATCCATACTTATCATTTTTCTTGCCATTTTATCCTATAGTAGCCAAATAAAATTTTCAATATATTTTGCACATAATTTCTTCCTAGATTATGTATAAATATCTGTCTTTCACTATCCCTTTATGTTCATCTATCTATTAGGGTGGCTAATCCCAGGATCGGCTGGATCCCTGGATTTGGCCCCAAAATTACTGGGATTTGTTTGGCGAATGCACCGTGTTTCTCTGCCGGCCAGCGCAGAGCTGCGTAACATCGCGTAGCCACGCACCACCCGTCCCCCCTTCAGCCGCACCCGCAGCCATCTTCAGAGGACGGACAGAGCTGGAAGTGGAGGTGTTGCTGATGGGGCAGCCAGTGACCGAGTGGCAGCGGCTGCGAGGCTTACTTAAAATGAAAAATAGTCTTCTGGCAGACTGGCACTGTCTAGTCTCTGAGGAAAGGGAGAAGGAATATCTTCATTGGCCAACTCAATCCCTGGGATCGAGCATTTTTCATTCCCGAATGCTGGTACTGCAAAAACGGCCGGGATTGGCATCCATGTATATTATATATACATACACACACACACATATACCCAGCTGGCTAGTATTGTGTGAATCCTCCTCATGCCACCCAGAGGTCTGACCTTTTTATCAAAGTTTCATATAAAGAAGGAATTAGAGTCAAATAAAATTGGCATCAGTGTAGAACACATTAAACAAAGTATATCTGTTTATTTCTTCTCTGAAGAAAATTGTGACAAACACAATGAAATGGCTTTGAAATTGTGGGAGAACAAAGAAAAAAAAAAAAAAGTAAAAAAACCCAAAAACAATAAAACAAAAAAACAAAACAAACAAAAAAACGGACGTCACTACACGGGCCTCCAATTAAATACAGTTTTGCAAAACATTTGCATGATTTTAAATTAAACCGAAGAAAGCATTCTTCCTCTGCACATCAGTACTAGATCTTTTATGTAACACCAGCATGCAAAATTGCTAATTAACATTTATTAAAAGCTCTATGGAAGCAGAAATTGATTAGGTATTATATGGTTGTAGTACGAAAGCAGGAAAAAGTACCGTTGATATTTGCTCCCTCGAGCTGTAGTACTCTTCTACGCCATACTGAATTTATTACTATTGGAAAGAACAGGGAAAAAAAAAAAAAAATAATCAAACAAATTGGCGTCACTATAATAAATAACATGGCACCATGTGTGTAGAAGCCGTTAGAAGCATAATGTAGATCAGTGGTTCGCTACCAAGCACAGATAGACCCGGCAATGTGGATCTTCATTAACAATTTCATGGCTTTCTGCTAAAATATTCATTTTAGAGAAGGCACTAAAATATAGTCCTTAATAGCCACAATCTTGAAAATATCTTCTCGCAGAGAACATAATATACTTCTTAAACTGGACTTGGCTAAAACTTTTATTTGTAACGATGACCTATTATGTTTAAATTCGTAGTCACTGATCACAAACCAATGAACAGAGAAACTGTTTTCCGTCTGACCGCTGAAGAGCCGCCAAGGTTTGTCAGAAGTAGACAGACTTCGTAATGGTGCAAAAATCTAAATATAAATCTGAAATTTTATCTAGTGTTATTTACCATTGCAGAAAACTACCCAAAACACCTAGTGTGCACATTCTGTAACTTTTTTGAGCCACGACAAAGGAATTTAAAAAACAAACAAAAAAACCCCCCCAAAAAAACAGTTCAACAATTTGTCAAAGGAGTTGTGCTAAAACACATTTTAGGTTTAAACCGTACAAGACGAAATGAGAGCTGAATATACACCCATGTTAGATACGCCATTATTGGCAGCTGCAACCTCTCTTCTTGCTGCATGGAATTGACAAAAAAAGGAAAAGGAAAAAAAAAAAAAAAAGTATACTTGCAAACAATTACACCCAGCAACCCCACAGCCCGCAATTAAATACACAGGAAAATAGTAGAAATAACTTTTCACCGGATATATTATAAAAAAAAAATAAAAAAAAAAAATCGTCAAACAATAAAAAAAAAAATTTCAATAAAATAAAGGTAAAGTAATTTGGCGCATCAGAACTACTTTTGTGATGGTAAATACAGTAGGGAGGCCAGTGATATTTAAAAGGGAAACAGAAGTTGTTAATGTAAAGTAGAGCTGCACATACAAGTTACAGAAGAATCAATCGACACTATCAATGCGGTGTAGCGCTTTCATTACTGCAACAAAAAAAAAAAAAAAGTTTGGTCGCTCCAAGCTAAAAAGCTTATTACGTCTTAGAAGGACAAGGGCAGCAAAGTCAAAATTTTTATGTTCCGAAGACAGAGTAATGCTAGGCAGAAATGTAACAAACGTACGAGAAATAAATCTAGTGGTCACTGTTGTCTGCTATCTCAGCCCTCCCTCTCCCGCACAAGAAAAAAAAATCCACAAACAAACAAAAAAAACCTAACAAATACTTAAAATCAGTAAAAATGTATTAAAATCTGAATTGTACAAGTTATGTGCTGCCCACATCATTTTATTCGTATTTACAGCAAAGTCCTCTGTCTGCAGTGCGGCTACTTTGGCACAGCATGCAGATCTTTTATTCCACCGCTGGGGATCTCTTCCCACGCCGACACTCCGCTATGTGGTCTTTACAGGGGCATCACCACGCATTTCACAGTAGACTGGGCACCGCCACCTTTTCCTCGAAAAACTTAATTGCCTTCCTGAAAAAAGAGACATGCTGTTGATTAAAAAAAAAAGAAAAAGTTTATGGCATACAAAATACACAGAATCTATACCCTTCTGTAGCCTTTAGCATCTTTACTTTGCAGCCTTAACCAGGATCCAGATTTCCTTAATGTGTCCAAAGCATACAGTATACATGTGGACCACTTCTGTAAACTACGAGCAGTAAAAGGCAATATGAAGAAAAAAAAATAATTGCATAAAACAAAAACCGGACTGAGAATTACTAGCTAGGATCCAATGACTCAACATAAATGAAACGCAAATAGAGAACCTGTATCCTACAACATACGTCCGCCAGCCTTGGAGTTGGCTGTTAAGAGTAAGTACACTATATTCAGGTATTACGTAGTGACACGTTGCAGTACACCGTATTCAGGTATTACATAGTGACACGTTGCAGTACACCGTATTCAGGTATTACGTAGTGGCACGTTGCAGTACACCGTATTCAGGTATTACGTAGTGGCACGTTGCAGTACACCGTATTCAGGTATTACGTAGTGACACGTTGCAGTACACCGTATTCAGGTATTACGTAGTGACACGTTGCAGTACACCGTATTCAGGTATTACGTAGTGACACGTTGCAGTACACCGTATTCAGGTATTACGTAGTGGCACGTTGCAGTACACCGTATTCAGGTATTACGTAGTGGCACGTTGCAGTACACCGTTTTCAGGTATTACGTAGTGACACGTTGCAGTACACCGTATTCAGGTATTCTGTAGTGACACGTTGCAGTACACCGTATTCAGGTATTACGTAGTGACACGTTGCAGTATACTGTATTCAGGTATTCTGTAGTGACACGTTGCAGTACACCGTATTCAGGTATTACGTAGTGACACGTTGCAGTATACTGTATTCAGGTATTCTGTAGTGACACGTTGCAGTACACCGTATTCAGGTATTACGTAGTGGCACATTGCAGTACACCGTATTCAGGTATTACGTAGTGACACGTTGCAGTACACCATATTCAGGTATTACGTAGTGACACGTTGCCTAGTGTGCAAACCCATTAGGGATATCCACCATTGTTAATAAAAAATAAATAAATACAAATGGTCCAATTGTTCTTCTATGGCTTTACTTTTGGGAGAATAGGGTACAGGGCTTATTGTTAGCTGTAAAGTGGCAATGCCAAATATACTTGACATATCCTGCCCCTCTTGTTACCTGGAAGCAGGGGACAGGCAGCTTTGCTACTGATAGGCAGTTATCATAACTACACAAAAGAACACTGCAATGCATCCAAGGATGCACCCCCCCCCCATATTTGTAACATGCTTGCTGGACGAGCCCCATATTTGTAACATGCTAGCTCGACGATCCATCTAACGCTGGGCATACACTGCCAGATAAAATGTCTGCCAGCCGCAGATGTCCGCGGCATACACTGAGAGAGAAATCTCACAGTGTATAGCCCGACATCCACGCTCCGCCCCCGGGGGGAGGAGACATTTCCCTGTTCCTCCCGTAGGAAGGAACACAGGAAATGTCTGTCTGTCGGCTGCGCTGGGCATACACTGCCCGATGCGGCCGACAGTTTACTGGAAAATATTGCATCGGACGGGCATGCTAGACAATCCAGCATGCCCGACCGAGCAATATTTAACCCTCGGTTGCCCCCCCCCCACACTACAATTATCGCGGCGATCCGCCGATATCGGGTGGATCGTCCCGATAATTGCAGCGTGTATGGCCAGCATTGGAATGCAAACCCCATATTTGTTACATGCTTGCTGGACGGCCCCCATATTTGTAACATGCTTGCTGGACAACCCATCTAAGGAAGCAACCCCCATATTTGTTACATGCTTGCTGGACGACCCATCTAAGGATGCACCCCCATATTTGTTACATGCCTGCAACCCCCATATTTGCTACATGCTTGCTGGACAACTCCCATATTTGTTACATGCTAGTTGGTCGACCCATCTAAGAATGCAAACCCCATATATGTTACATGCTTGCTGGACGACCCCCACATTTGTTACATGCATGCTGGACAACCCCCATATTTGTTACATGCCTGCTGGACAACCCCCATATTTGTTACATGCCTGCTGGAAAACCCCCATATTTGTTACATGCTAGTTGGACGACCCATCTAAGAATGCAAACCCCATATTTGTTACATGCTTGCTGGACAACCCCCATATTTGTTACATGCTAGTTGGACGACCCATCTAAGAATGCAAACCCCATATTTGTTACATGCATGCTGGACAACCCCCATATTTGTTACATGCCTGCTGGATGACCCAACTAAGGATTTATGCATGTTTTAGGGAAGATACACTTTTTAACAGTCAAAAGTATATTTTGACCTGCGATTCCTTCTACTGTTCAGGCAGAGTGGCTCATAACCATGTTACTATGACGGATATAGGTGGCTGTATATTATTGGTAACGTAGTCTATACTATAGGTAAGCAAACTCAGGAGTTAGTTGCCGTCTGTAACCAAGAGCTAACACTCTAGCATAAGACTTAGATGACCTGGGAGAGCTGAAATGCAGACAGGATTACTTTCTGACTGGACAGAGCTGCTTCGCCATCTACTAAATCAACACTCCTATTATCACCCTACCAGTGGGACGTGGCAATGCTTGTCGCTCCGATGGTGGAAGAGTGCACTTACACTCCATAGCAGGCGTTTCCCAGTGTTTTGAATGTTGGGGTGTTAGGAGGGAGATGGAATGCAAGCACCCCAGCTGTAAATCAAACCTATGCCTATCTAAACTGGTCGGGGTCCTGCCAGCTGGCTCATGTTTCTGCCCCTGTGCTTTGCGAGAAGTGCAAGCTCTTGTTCCAGATGTGGTGCAATACAAAACTAGATTTCAAGAGATATTACGCGGCCATGTAGTCAAAAGC
This sequence comes from Taudactylus pleione, assembly GCA_031769625.1. Lineage (NCBI taxonomy): Eukaryota > Metazoa > Chordata > Amphibia > Anura > Myobatrachidae > Taudactylus > Taudactylus pleione. The sequence continues at coordinate 7,809,255 of JAUIMM010000570.1, read as the reverse complement.
AGCGCTCATTTATTCCTATCTAGAAACTACAGCATTAGCCAGGGAACATGTTACAGGCACACGTTGCCACAGACCAGTGCCCGTCAAGGTTCCATGCAAGTACAAAATATGCAGCTAAATATGATTGTGTGTGGAGTTTGTATATTCTCCCTGTGCTTGCGAGGGTTTCCTCCCACACTCCGAAAACATACTGGCAGGCTAATTGGCTCACGACAAAAATTAACCCTCGTATGTATGTGTGTGAGCATGTGATAGGGAACAGAGTGTAAGCTCCACTGGGGCAGGGACTGATGTGAATGGCCGTATATTCTCTGTAAAGCGCTGCGTAATGTGTGCACTATATAAGTAACAAATAAAGGAGTCACTTAGAAGTCCCAAATAACCATTAAGTGCATCAATGTAACATTGCAGATTAGTGCAATCACCAGCACTGAGCAGCCATCCACTCGCGCCACTAGAACATAAAAATAATCATTTAAGAACAACAGAATACGCAGACAGCGCATTTAGGGCCTGATTCAGAGCCGGACGCAATTAGCGCTCACTCGTCCAGAAAATAGGGGTGGCTATTCCAATGAACCGTTCGCTCTTTGCGGTCTGTTCACGCCTCTAGGTCTGAACGAGCGAGCAAAACTTGCGGTCGGTTTTTGGGAAACTACGCCCCCTGGCCGCTCGCATCCTACGTCATGTCCGCTATTTATTAGATTAATCGAGTACATCGAACGGCGAATGAACTGATCGCTATTCTTGTGGTTGGTTTCTGCTACCACAATTTTGCGAGCAGTTCTGGCTATAAAATAACCCAGTGACGTGGTCAATGACGCTGCTGTTTTAATTATGCACACCCATAAAACGCCCGTTTTGACCTTTAAGCACGCCTGCGGTCGGATCTCCACTCCCCGTTTTCAAGCACCTTCCCCTGTTACCACCCACATACGCCTCTGTCTGTCACTCAAATTATCAGGCATTCGCTATTTTGCGAACACATGAATTTCGGCCGCACTGACTGGTTCACGCATGCGTATAACGATCCGTACGCATGCGCAGTTGGGCAAACATCGCTCGGAGCGAACGAGAGGCCGCTTACGAGTGGCTCTGAATCAGGCCCTTAATTATGAGCCTGCGAATTACATATCTGTAAAGAATTGCCATCAAATAAATACAATTTCAGTACACAAGGTTTGTAGAGTAAATTATATTCTGTCATAAAACATTTACACCAGGCAATTTGTAAATCAGATTTATATAGTGGCGGCTGGCCACTGACAACACCTAACATCCCCTCTGTTAGCTTCATGTAGTTCTAATACTATACAGACAATTTGAATAGAGCTAGGGTGACACCTACTGGACAAACAAATAACTGTTCTTATTTGTTAGGTCATGTAATTGCAATAGGTACTTGTGCAACAAGCCACATCACAAAAGTAACTCCGATTTCACCAGCCCTATCCGAAAACATTACATTGTTATTATTGACTGCCAATGCAGAAACAAGGGACAATCTAAAACAGGGACATACAAGATGGATAAACTACATGAAGACATGAAAGCAGAGTGTAGGGAGGGCCCTGCTTGCCAGAGCTTACTCGTTAGTAAGCCAAGGGCAGAGCTCAGACAAGGAGTGTGCCTCAAGAGTGCAGATTGGGAAGAGTTGTGTATGGGAATTAGTAAGAGTATAGATAGGAGTAAGGCTAATTCTAATAAGTGTTGGGTTTGCAGAAACAATTGAAGATTTAAAAGCCAAGAGAGAGCCTGGTCAGCCGTGGGCGGCAGCTTCAGAGAAGCCTTGCAGCTGGGTGTGAGATTAGGTTCGAGCCATATGAATCGGTGGCAGTGCTGAGTTATTTGCGAGTAAATTTGTTATCTCACTTTGGGGCCTATTCATTAAACCTAAAAATTCTCTAGAGATAATTAGGTTTAGAACTCTCATGGAGTTCTACCTAATTATAGGTGGAATTCATCATTCCACCTCTCCATAAGTATCTATTCCGAAAAGCTGTCATTTTTGCGATGACAGCTTTTCGGGAAATAGATACTTTTCCCTGCCTACACTACCTTATCTCATCTGGAAACAGTGCTGCGCATGCGCTAATACATCTGTAAAACCAGCGCATGCGCAGCACTGCCTACAGATGCGTTAAGTTTGTGTACCCCCCCCCCCCCAACCCCCTCCCCCCCCCCCGACTTACCTGTCTGCACAGCAGCCTCCGGCTCCGTCCTGCTGGTCTGTCATGTGGTTTCCCAGCAGACCACGTGACAGATTAGAAAAATAAATAAAAAACTTTTTTTTTCTTTTTCTAAACTTTCTTGTGCTCTGCTGGGGAGCACACATGTCCGACCAGCCTCCGGAGCCAGAGGACGGAGCAGAGCGCCGGAGGGACTCGTCGGGGGACCTGCACATGCTGATACAGGTAAGTCGATTCTGCTATTCGCCACCTCACAGTGGCGAATAGTAACTGCATCAAATTCCGAAAATTCATAATTTTCGGAATTTGATGAATACCACAATTTCCACATCCCCATACTAATGTACTAATGTATGGGGAGTGTGGAAATTAACGCAGGGGAACTTAGCAAGGAGATATCTGTGATATCTCCTGTGCCAAGTCTGTTCATGAATACCAAAATAACGTTATTTAAGGAAAATGTCCTTAAAAACGTTATTTTAGTGTTGATGAATAGGCCCCTTTGTTGTATAAACATCCAGTATGGTTTTTTGGCCAAGTGCTTTCTGGATCAGATGCTCCATTTATCAATAATACAGATGGGAAAAGATAAAATGTGGTGAACGGTCGACACGCTGTACAAATATTCACGCCAAAGGTGATTAACATGCATTCTGTACAAGAGTTTACATTTTCAGATAGATGTAGTAACATTTATCTAGCGCAGGCCTGGCCAACCTGCGGCTCTCCAGCTTTTGTAAAACTACAATTCCCAGCATACCTTCCCACTGATCAGTTGGTAAAGCATGCTGGGACCTGTAGTTTCACAACAGCTGGAGATCCACAAGTTGGCCAGGCCTGACAAGAGTTTGCAAGCTGGGACAGAATTACATGTTTTATGTGAGAAGAGTTTTTAGCTTGAATGCCCTAAATAAAATAGGGGCTATAAGGGATTACGTCTCTAACCACCATGTGCCCCCCTCTTCTGGGACCACATGCTAACCAGCTTTCATGACAGGTCCTAAACTCTTCTGCCAATTTAAAGGCAAGTATAAATCAATGGGAGTAGGGGAGGGTGGAGGAGCTTGATTAATTTGTTTTCCTTTTAAAGTAAAATGAAACAATCAAAAAAAAAAAAAAAAAGCTTTTTTTTTTTTTTTATTCATTATGCCTTATACAGTGAAATAAATCTGCTATGTATCTGTGGGATCGCTATGAATGACCGCTGGACATCAATTCCGATGCCGGAAGACCGGCAGCAGTAAAGATCCCGACAAGGTAAGTAACTAACTATGCCTAACCTACCTTTAGAGGTGTCTAACCCCCCGTAAGTACCTAAATCTAACCCCCCCCCCTTCCCCTAGCCTAACCCACCGCGGCTGTTCGGCCCGCCACACCTTTGTTCGGTATGCCGGGCGTCTGGCTCCCGGCGTAGTGATAAATAATGATAGGTGTAGAGATTTCGACGCCTATCATTAGTCCCCTGTCGGGATTGCACAGTCGGCATTTCGACTGTCGGCTTCCTGACTGCATCCCGTCTGTGCATAGGCTACAAGCAAGCCAAGGCATTTCCAGTCCTCACTATACTACCAAAGATGTCATGCCATGTCGCCAAGGATGTCAGACTCACACCATCGCCAGGGTGCACACATTAAGTTGTGTTGTGACAATATTATCACACATGAATTGGGATAACGGAGTTTCTTCTTGAGGGAAGAGTATAGAACAGATACACACACTCTGTATAGGGCTAAATAGCGGCCTCGAAATTTGTATCTACCAATTTTGTAAGACACAAATTCTCTAGGGTTTGGCTATTGGCGAAGCTATTGGTGTTGGGCCTACATATAATCTCAGTGTCTAGACACTCATACCCCTGTGTCTATCCTGCCAACATAACCGCAAGTGCTCTGTAGGTAGAAGCAGCCATTTTCAACGAGTTGGGTACAGGATGCCGGCGGTCAGAATAAGGACAGCGGCATCCCGAAAGTGAGAATCCCGACACAACCCAATTAGGCAAGTCTCCTCCCCACCCAAGACACTTTTCTCGCAGCCTAACCCCCCACCTGCAGCCTATACCTAATACTTAGGGTCGGGTTGCCGATGGGCAGGATTCTGGCGCTGGTATTTCAACTGCTGTTGGCATTCCGGTGCCAGTATTCTGAGCACCAGCATCCAGACTACCAGGATAGTAACTACAGTATATCCCATTTCAAACACAGACAAGGAAGAATTGGCAAGTCCCTTGCGTCCCCATCCTGCAGTGACTTTCAGGATAACTGGTGCACCTTCTGCAAACTTGCATCCACTGAGATCTTACAGCCAATAGTACCCGACAGAGGTCAGAGCAGGACGGTGATGCAATAGGCATTAAACATCTAAAAACAAGCTTTTAAACAGCTTCCAGGACACCATTTTTTCACACGTAAATGTTAAACATTTAATAGGTGAACAGGAGAAAAAGAAAGATTAGAGTTTTTAAAGCCAACTACAATAGATAAGCCTGATTCAGAGGTAGACGCGGCGCCCATACTTGCGCAGTTGAGCAAGTATTTGCTACTACGCATGCGCGAAAAGTCCTGAAAACCCCTACGGAGAATGCTTTGACCCGATTGTATGTAGAGACCTTTTGTTGCATACGGAATCAAAAGCATTAGAACTAAAGGCGCAAGATCATGGATGTTCCTGGGAGGTGGCCTGAACTAAAACAATGGTGTCAGAGAACGTGGCTGAGTTCTCAAGAGCAGTTACAGAAGGATACACTAAAGCTGGCCACACACTAGACCAACTTACATCCAACCAGCCAACTAGTTGATTGGTTGGAATGAAAATCTGGTAAGGTATGGGAGTAAATGATGACCAGCAATTTGCTCCTAAATGCCAGAAAACAGATGAAAATGGTCGTTCAGACAAGTTTGTTAAATGTTTGATCTAAACTATTTGTTCAAACAACAGTTTTGGTCCATTTTCCAGCGTTTGGAAGCAAATTGCTGATTGCTTACCAGATTTTCATTCCAACCAATCAACTAGTTGGCTGGTTAGACAGATAATCTTTAGATGTGTGGCCAGCTTTAGTCTGCCATATGCTGGGGCAAGGGATGATGGTGCACAGATGGTGGGATTGTACTGTCCACGTGCATTGAAAGTGGGCGTCTCAGGGCTCGCACTGTCCAGCGCATGCTAGCAACACGAGGGGAAGACTGAAATTGGCATTTGCATGAAACCGCAGAAAAACCGCCAATGCGGCTACAATAGCGTCTACCACTGAAGCAGGCCCAATGTCTCAACATCAACTGTTCAGATTTAAAAAGGAGAGATATCAAAGATGGGAAGAACATGACTGAGGCTTGTGCCTAGGCCAAGAGGACATCATTTCAGGTCTTTACTTACGTGTCAATCTTCCATTTTTGAAAGTCTCCGTTTTACATGTTTAGGGGGTTCCCAGGTATCACTATCTGAGTCCTCAATCTCTTCCTCTTCATCCTGGTCATCCAAAAGGTTATCATCCTCATCTTCCTCCTCTTCATCAAAGGGATCCAAGCCAGCATCCTCTCTTTGAATGCGCTCAGCAAACCATTCTCTCACCTGCTCATACCCCATCTGAGATTTGGTAACCAATTCGTCCAGGTCCTCCTCATTGAGAAACTTGTGTATTAAGTAGTAGTCTTTCAGTAACGCTTTCCCGGTCTTACATTTTATTGGCGCAGGTGCCCTCTCCCAGCTATGTGTTCTTCTCTGCGCTTTTGGCCGGCCTCTCGGTCTTCCTCGTCCTCTACCCCTAGGTCTCCCTCTCCCCCTCTTTCGTGAAAAGCTCTGCCCATTTACATTCGGGCTGGCATTGCTTAATTGGTATTGGTAGAACCACTTCAAATGATGGTTTTTTGCAGCATACCTGGTGTCGCCAAACCAGCCAACAATATCGCTTCTAGCAAGACCAGTCTCCTGTGCCAACTTGTCATATTCAGCTGGTGTTGGCCACTGCGTACGGACAAATGCGCTTTTCAGCAAGTGCAATTGCTCTGGAGTCTTTTTACCAAATTTAGCAAAAGCTGCTCCCGATTTTACTAGAGTACTCTCAGAATTTTCGTCCACCTCCTCCTTTATTTCTTGTTCCACGTTGCCCTCATTAAAATCCAAAGGTTCGTCCTTTACTCCAGTTGATCGTTTTTTTTCTGCAAACCATGCATCGATTTCTCGCCTTGTAAGCTTGGTAAGAACCCGCAACTTGTTTAATTCCTCATCTGACGGTATAGTGTTTTTAAGAAAGCTCTCCTCGAGAGCCTGTATTTGTTCCACAGTTTTTTCTTTGAACCTCTGTGGGGTAAAATCTGGAAAAGGGTTCCAGCTTTGCTTACGCTGTGGTGGTGTTATTATGCCAGGGGTCGGTGATTCTGTAGTTTCGTCACTTGAATCAATAATTATAGTTCCACTAGCGTCACTGGTGAAATGGATACCGTGACTGCCCTTGGAGTTTCTTTGGTTGTATCGTGTGTCACTAAACCATTTCTTTATTTCTCCTTTAGTCAGACCTGTTATTCGGATCAGTCGTTCAATTTCATTATTGTGTGGAAACTGGTTCCTCAGGTA